>JAMJFZ010003695.1:0-187500 GCA_026225945.1 Cricetomys ansorgei
CTCTTTTATTGAATAACAAATGCAAATTAAAATACCCTTCCTTGGTTCCATGCTCCTTCTAGCTACTGTGGTTTTTAAAAATATTTATTTATTTATTCATTCATTCATTCATTTATTTATTGTTAAAATATGGCCTCACTATTGTAGCTCTAGCTGACCTAGAACTCACTGTATAGACCAGGCTGGCCTCAAACTCACTGAGATCTGCCCTCCTCAGCTTCCCGGGTGTCGGTATTAAATGTGTGTTCTACCACATCCGGACATATTCTTTTTATTTATAGATTTTATTACAATTTCTGTTTATTTTTGAGATTGTATGTTAATCACATTTCTCCCTTCCCTTTTCTCCCACAACCGTCCCTTCGAATTCCTGGCCTCTTCTTTCTTCAGTTGTTATTGCATGCGCATTTGTACATACTTCTAAAATGTAACCCGTTGAGTCTATGCTATTTGTGTGCATGCTTTCAGGACTGACCATTTGGCACCGGACAATCAAATGGTGTGTCTTTCCTTGGGGAGGACTACCTCTCCTGCTCCCAGAGTTACTCAGTTGCCTGTGGTTCTCTGTGTGTAGCGTTGGGGCCTAGTGGGCTTTTTCCCATCCAGTTTAACATGTTCGTTGGTGTTCTCCTTGTTCCTCTTGTGTTTGTGTGGCCATGTTGGAGAGACTTCATGGGTACTTACGGTACTAATGTCGCTAGTAGGCATAATCTCATAGCAAGCTCCCTGACCCTGTGGCTCTTGAAATCTTTCTGCCCCCTCTTCTGAAATGTTCCCTGGTGTGGGGAGTGTTATGTAGATGTGTCCCCTGGGACTGGGCTCCGCAACTCTGCATATTGATTTGTTGTGGTTTTGAGTAGTGGTCTCTGTCTGTTTCGAAGAGAGGTTTCCTTGGTGAAGGGTGAAGATTGCACTAACCAGGCTAGACCTTGGAGGACATGGGCCGTCTGGATGCTGATTTTATTTTAATTTTAAAATTATATTTAGATTGTATTTAGATGTATGTCAGTATAGGCACATACAGTGCCCATGGAGGCCAAGAGAGGGCACCTGACTACCCTGGAGCTGGAGTCACAGGTCACAGGGAGCTGCCTACTGTAGGTGCTGGGAACTGAACAGGTGTCCTCTGCAAGAACAGTACACTCTTAAGCACTCCAGCTTCCTAGCTACCATATTGTTCATTCTTTCCTAAAGTAGGAGTTCTGTAGGTTTGAGTCTGTATTTCTTTCTTTTTAATTGCTTAGATATATATATTTATTTATTTTGTGTGTGTGTGTGTGTGTGTGTGTTTCGCACCATGTGTGTGCAGTGCCTGTGGAAAATGTTGGATCCTCTGGAACTGGAGTTACATATGTCTGTGAGTTGCCATGTGGATGCTGGAACTGAACCCAGTTCCTCTGCAAGAGCAGCCAGTGCTCCTAACCACTAAACCATCTCTCCAGCCCTGGTCTATTCTTTTTTCTGCTCTCTGTGATTCTGCTTCTATCTCCTGATTTTATCCCAAAGGCCCCAGTTAAGTATACACCAATCTTTTCATCACCAAACCTTCTGGGTCCTTTCTGTGTCCCTGCTGGTCTTTGGTCTTCAAACCCCAGAGCTCTTCCTTGAAACACGCCCTTTCATTGGCTTGCAAGACCACATTCCCTCGGTTTGCTTCTCACTTCTCTAGTGAATCTGACTCTTCTTCTATCCAGTTTTTGGAATTTTCTGGTAACTATCCAATACTTGGTAAGCTTCTTTGTGCCTAGAGCATCAGCTGCCGTCTATAAGTGACTTGCAGATTGCTATTCTCAGCCAGAGTGTCCACCGAACAGGCTGGCATATCCAACTTCTTCCTTGGTGTCTCCTCTGACGTCTTAGCATCATCTTTTCATTTAGTATTCTTCAGATCAAGCTCACATGTTTCAACCTTCCCCGGTATTAATACCCTAACATTCCTTGTTTCCAAGAATGGCTGTACCACTCAGCTCTCTACTCAAGAAATGTTAATTTCCCTCTTCCCCACAGACAGTGCAATCTCGTTGCTGAACACTAAACCAAACTGCTTCGTAGCCCACCTGCTTCTTTCCCTGTCTGTCCTCACTATTTAATCTGAGATCTTGTTAGAGTGAAAAGAGATTAAGGGTTAAAAGGAATTAGGTAAGGTCAAAACACTGAGATTTGGAACACAGAGGAAGGTAAATCAGGAGGGCTTGCAGCTAGGTGTGAGATGGGTTCTGAGGAAAACAAGCCGGTCTCCTGAAGGTCCTACTGGCTGCCGGGGAGCCTGCCTTGAGGATCATGCATAAGGGACTGCTGCCCTTTCTCATATTCTTGTACCTAATGTAGGTGATTACAGCAGACTAGATTGTAAATAGAGTTGGATGACTTCTAAAATATCCTCACCTGTTTCAGGAAGGAGACCACTCCAGATTGCCCAAATGAGTAGGCAGATAAAGACTAGGTAATCAAGGAACACCACAGCTACATTTTGGTAGACTCAACACCACTGCAAGGCAGCAAAGACAAGGTACATGGTGAAAATACAGGCTAGCCATGCAAGTATGAGAAGAAAGAGCATGGTTTAGTTACTAGGTAGCAGACCTGGCTACCCTTGGTGCTAGCAGACCTTGCTGAGGCCAGTGGCTGGTAAATCAAGCCAAGCTCAAGAAACACTGAACGGGGGGGGGGGGACCACTGACAGGGTGCACATCATGTGATCATCTCCCCAGTTGGGAAAGGGGACATGCACAGAGTGTGTAGGTTCCCCACTGGCTTGGCTTGTAATATTCCCAGATAATGAACCAATCTCAATAGAAATTACCCTGGTCTGTGTTCAGTGTTTGTTAGAAGGCCTATGAAAAGTCCCTGGGGACTGTAACTGATGATGGGAGTCCATGCTGGTTAGTTTTTAGTTACTTATGTCTTGCAGGGTAATTTGACACAAATGAGGGTGGTCCTGGAGGAGGGAACTACATTAAGGAGTTGCCACCATTAGATGGGCTTTTGGTCATGTCTGTGGGCATTTTCTTGATTGATGATTAATGTGGGGGGGCTCAGCCCATTTGGGAGGTGCCATCCCTGGACATGTGGGCTGAGCAAGCCATGGGGAGCAAGCCTGTCCTGCTAGAGTTCCTATCTTGGCCTCCCTCAGTGAAGGACTGTGAGCAGGTATGATTAGGAAGTATAAGCCAAATAAACCCTTTCCTCCCCAAATTGCTTTTGGTCATGGTGTTATTGCAGTAACAGAAACCTAATGAGGACAGAATTGTAGTCTTTCCTGATTTGATTAAATTGTGTGTGTGTGTGTGTGTGTGTGTGTGTGTGTGTGTGTGCTCATATGCAAGTCACAGATGTAAATGTGTGTGTGGGTCAGAAGACAGCTTGCAAGTATTAATTCTCCATTCCCACGTGAGCTCCAGGAATTGAACTCAGGTCAGCCTCGATGGCCAGCATCTCTGTCCACTGATCCACCTTATGGATTCTTTCCTGCTTTTTAGTAAAGTGCTTTCACTTGCTCATGTCTCCTGTGTGCTGCTTCCTGCGGGAACCTGGGCTCTTTTCATGTGTATTGCAGCCTGATGTTCAGCACACACCTTGCCGCACTGTGGGTCCCAGACTGAAAGGGTTATAGCAAGGTGTCATCTGGATACAAGGTAACTTCATCCTTCTGGCCACAGTGACCATGGGAGTGACTTCTAGAGTGTAGGAGCACAGTGTTTTCCTTCTTCTGGCCAGCAAGTTGTGATCCGTGGGGAAACATTTCCAGAGGTTTGGTAAGTGTCGGAAGGGTTAGTCTCAGGACATGTCACAATTACCCCTGCTGCCATTGTGTAGCCAAGTTCTGATGCACACCTCTGAGGCTGTTCTTGTCACGAAGGGACTCAGCACAATCCCTAAAGAGGGATGAACTGAGAACTGTTGAGGTCCAAGGCCTTCTTTATTTCCTTGTTGTAAAAAGGAACTGTGCCCTACTTCAACTGCATTTGTCTTATTTTTTGCTTTCTTTATCTTCTTTCCTGTCTACATAAGCAACCGTGCTGTGATATATAAACCCTTCCCATGTTTGGACACACATCCAAGTTAGTGTAAGTGGGAAGATATAAGTGACTTGACATGGTCATAAAACTGGATGAAGTGTTAGGATGGTACAAAGACAAAACACCTGTGGTGTTTTAATCAAGAACACCCCCCAACGGGCTCACACTCTCAATCACTGGTTCCCGGGATGGTGATGCTGTCTGAGGCTGTGCAGCTCCTAGGAGCTAGAGCCTTGCTGGAGGAGGCACACCGTGGGGTGGATGGGGCTTGGAGAGTTTACAGCCTTACTCTAATTCCAGCTCACTATTTTGGCTCCGTGTTTGTGGTCGAAGATAAGATCTTTCACCTGCTTGCTGCCATGCTCCCTCCCCCTCCATTATGGACTCTCCCTCTGGAGCCTTAAGCCAAAATAAACTCTTTCTTCCACATGTTGTCTTGGGTCGTGGTATTTTATTACCAAAAATAATAGCCAATAATGTAGCCTTCCTACAAAGCTGCCAGAATTATTACAGATCTCAGGGAAGCCGAGCAATTCCATTCTGAGTTGGACGTAGTTTGAAGATGGGTGTCTCTCAGTTTATGGCTGTGGGGTCTGTCTGGGAATCTGGGCAGTAGCGATTTCACATCCATTCCGATTTTGCAATCTCTCAGAAAGGAAGGCTAAAATAGAGTAGGGGCAGGCGGGTGATACGGGGGTTCTTTGTATTAGCGGGATAATATTGACATGCTAGAAGAAAACATTGGAAATGGGGCCACATGGGAGAGAGAAGAGGACCATGTCTCTTCCTATTGTGCCCTCTCTCTTCTTGGGGTGTTGATCCTGAAACCTTGCTCTTAGCCTTTTGGGCTTCTACTTTCAACCCAGAGAGGCACCTGTGTCCTGGGGAAAGAAGTGTCCATTTTCCTGGTCCAATCCATCCTTTGCTTCGAAGCCCATTCCTGCTGACTTTCTAAGCCGTTTTCTGTTTCCGTTCAGCCAGTCTGGCTGTCCCATGGGTTGTCTGCACAGTAACTACTGGTGCGCTCACTAAATGCAGTTCCCAGGCTCAGTGGTGACTTACTAAGTTAAGCGCTCCGAGGATGAGGCTAGGAACCTAGACTATGGCAAGCCCTTTCATTCCACCGTGACTATAGGATTTGAAACCATTAACCTGGTGCCCCTGGATCCTTTGTTTGAGTTCTGGCTTCATCCTTCTTTTCTGACTCAGAAATTCTTTGGACCACCTTTTGGGTGATCTTCTGGTACAGCCTGGTCCCAGCATGCCCTTTAATGTGCTCCATTTCCACAGATCATCAGGAGGTCCTGGCTTTACCTCTCTCTGCCTCAAGTATCCAAGAAACCCTGGCCTGAGGGCAGGGCGTGGCTCTTTAAGTTGCTCATTGTAAACATACTATCTTTCCCAGTGCTAAAAGAAGCCTTTATTCTCCCAAGAAATGCATATCTAGGGAGTTTTATGTATCTAAGACTGAAAGATAAATTTCAGCTGGACGCACTTGTGGACATCTCTCCAGACATCATGGTTAGGGGCTAGCTGCACAGCTTACCTGACTGTAGGAACATCTACGGTCTATGAGGGAAGTTTACCCTTCAGAATCTTCTTCCGATGACCCCATGAAAATTTATTGCTTCTGAAAATGCCACGTCATGAACTAGCTTCCTGGCATTGTGTTGGGGGAGGCCAGACTCTGGCAACTTGAAGAGAAATGGTACTGTGAGGGATACAGGGGGCAGCAGAGGGACTTGCATAAGTCTCTGGGCTTTGGAGTTGGGTGTCAGTGGTAACTGGGTTCCATTCAACTTCTCCTCCCCATTTAGTGAACAGACAGAGTGCAGACAATATGGGCATGGACCAAAGTGGTCTCATGCTTGAGGAGAACACTGAAGAAAGGGGAAATTCTATTCACCCACAGCGATGGCTGAGGAATCTTCGGAGCTTACCACATGCCATTGGGGTAGTTAAAACCAGTTGTCAGCTTGAGATCTTGAGTACCCCTAAGAGACAAGCTACCTGTGAGGAATTGTCTAGATTATGGTTAGCCTCTGAGAATGACTGTGAGGGATTATATTTTAAAAATTTATTTTTGATAATTTCATGTATGTATGCAATGAAATATAAACATATCTATCTCCCCATCCCTCATCCAACTTTTCTCATATCCCCTAACATGCCCCTCTCCTAATTTCATGTCATTCTAAAGACCCACTAAGTGCAGTCTCTTCTGTCCATATGTGCATGGGGTTGGGGCCATCCACTGGACCATGGGAAACCTCTGAGTGGCCATACTCTCAAAAAAGAATGATTCTTTCCAGAAACTATCTTTAGCTCTTTAATGGAGCATGGAGTCTAGTGATCATACTCCATTTGTGCTGGAATTTTGGCTAGCTTGATCTTGTGCTGCCACAGCTGCTGAGTCCATGAATGTGCAATAACCATGTCATGTCCAGAAGACAGCATTTCTTAGTATCCCTCCCCATCCTGTGACTCTTATGTCCTTTCTATCCCTTTTTTGAGATGTTCTCTGTGGTTGTTTAATTAATCTAGTATTGAATTAATAAAGACACATGAGAATGCTTACATTTAAGCCTGAAAGGCCTCAGCGGAGAGTCTGACATGCCATCTTTCAGCCCCAACTCCTTGGTTACCACAGTTTATTCTTATCTTAAAAAGCCCTCCTTGCTCTCTGTTAGAAGTCTATTTGCATGGTCAAAGAGAAACAATGTCTTTACTCCTCCTAAATCTTTGACTGTGGGCCATGTCCACATTTATAATCGGTTACTCTCCAACACAATAGGGCCAGGCCACTCCTGTCTGAGCTATGTCCATGTCTATAGTGGGGAAGCCACGCCTAATGCTGCCTCTGGCATGATGGAGTACACAAGTGACCTCTCTATCAGCAACTCTGTTTACATCGAGCTAAGGGAGAGCAGCTTTTGTTTACATTAGAAAGCAGGCCTTTTCAGCTATAGAAATCACACATCCTGCCAGGCTTTAGGCTGCCAATACAATGATTATCTTACAAATACCGGGGTACATACAGAGATCAGTGAATATAATATCTGGAGATATGTTCAGATACACTTCAGTCGTCTTCAGCCTTGGTCAGGAGGAGGCGGAGAGATTGCTCCAGGTGTTCCATTCAGGACTGAACAGCACTCGTCTCTTAGTCTGTGAGGGCTTATCGTGACTGAGTTAACTGATGTCAGGAAAACCCACGTTAGCCATTTCTTGGGCTGGGACCCAAGACCAAATAAAAAGGAGAAAGTGAGCCGAGCATTGACACTTTTTCTGTTTCCTGGCAGAAGATGCAGAGTGACCAGTTTCCTCAAGCTCCTGCCACCAGGACTTCCCCACCACGGTGGACTCCACCCTTGAACTGCCAGTCACTAAAAGCCCCTCCTTCCTTAAGTTGCATTGGTCAGGGTCTTTTATCACAACAGGAAAAATAAGTACTAATACACGGGTGCAATACAACTTCATCGTCATCTTTGCCTTAGCTGCTTTTTTTGTTTTTTTAAAGGTTTTGGGGTTAGCACTAAAGCCCTGCTCTGGGAATCGTCTCAGTAAAGTAATTGCAAATAGGGGTGCAGCTAAGTGAGGTTGGAGATATGGGAGGGGTTGGGGATGAAGGGAGGGTGTGTCGGTGTGGTCATGGTTGAACAGGAGATTGCTGACAGAGTGCTGGCTGGCAGCTTTGGTCAGGATGTTCTTGCAGTTGGTGGTCTCCTTTATCTCGAAGAGAAAAGAGCGAGCTCCCGCATAAGGCATATTATAAGGACACTAATCCCACCGCAAAGGCACCATCCTTAAGGCCAAATTATTTCCCTGGACCCCTTCCCTTATCTAATACGATCACATGACAGGGGGTAGTTACAGCACAGGAAGTCACTGGGAGACCTATATGCCTAGCCCTCTATTAATTAGGGGCAGGGAAGGACACATTTCAGCAAGGAGGAAGTTAGGGGGGATGGGGGCTGTGCTGGATTAAAGAGTGTAGAACAAAACACATTGGAAATAGAAGAGCACGGGTTCTTGGCTGAGCGGCCCTCCTCTGGGGCGTGGTCAGCTCACCAGGGGCTGCACTTTCAGGGAAAGCCCTGGACTCTTAGAGAAAGCTGACTTTCCCTCTCCCGGCAGCTATCAGTCGCTTTGCAACAGCTCCTTGGATAGACATGGGACTTCAGATTAAAAAAAAATGGACACAAAGTGGGATGGAAGGATGACTATGATCAAAACACGTACAACATTCTCAAACATCTAATACAATATTTTTTAAAATTAAAAATAAATTTACAGAAAGGGGATGGGGGTGTAGTGCAGAGAACCCAGGTTCTAAGCTGAGTGGAAGTCTAGCCACTAGGCACCACCAGTGCTGCCTCGTGCCTGATGTCCTCTGGTCTCTATGCTCATTAGCAATCTCTCCTCCTCATAAGCTGCTTGAGAGGGAAGCCAGGAGGACATCTGCAGCCCTGTGTCAATCTGTGCCGTGAGGTCCTTGGTCCTCCATCTCTTTCCCTCCCCTCTGCTCTCCTGACCCAGGTAGAAACAAGTACCAGTATCTTAGAGCATTGCCTATGGGGATCAGGCACTCCATTTACCCTGAAGATGGAGAGGGACATTCTCCACGTGTCCCCATCTCATCTACTTGTGCTCAAGGCCTTGACTGAGCTACTGCTCTGGGGTTCAGAGCTGAGGAGGTCCCCTCACTCTTGTACCGAAGGGATTGAGGGAGCCCAGGAGACAGTATTACCAAGTCCTGCTGTGGATGCTGGGGTGAATATCTCTAGGATGCCTACCACAATCTGCCTGGAGCAAATGGAAACATTCTTGTGTCTCCATATCTGCCCCCCACACCTTATCTATTGACCTACAAACTGCCATTGCTTATGAAGGGGACATACTTGTCTTTGCATGGAGAAGTGTGAGCACATCCCTTCATCATGAACTTGATTTTGTCTAGAGCTTTAAATCTTCTGGGTGCCTGAGAGGAAGCATGATTTCATTCTAAAGCTGTTTCCTGGCAGCCAGGCTGGTTTTTCTGGGGCACATCCCCCTCTTGTTGTGCTTGGAAGGTTCCCGGCTTCCTACCTTTCTCCTAGAAACAGTCCACGGTTTCCCCATTTGCCGGAAAGCATAGGGTTTCCGGTTGCTTAGAAGATATTCAGATGCAAGCCCCCCTCCCCAGAGAATGCTTGTGAGATGTGGGAATGTCGAAGGGGTCCTGTGGATTCCTTGAAGCTTGTCCAGGGACTGTTTTCTAAGACATCCTAATTAAAAATGGAGCATCTTCATTGTTCATTTCAGATACTATACTGGGTAGCTGTCCACTTTCCTCACTCCTCCTCTGTCCACAGTGTCTCATGGCTCTTGATGGCACTGCCTGTGGGAGGTGGTCCAGCAGTGGGAGGCAGGCTGCCAGTGCTCAAGGTGACTAACACTGCTGTTTCCAATCTGCGGGGATTTCCTTCCACATTTGCAAATGCAGACAGAGACCTGGACCAGCTGTGTAGCTACATGGCACAGGTCTACTTGGAGAAAGACTGGGTGAGGAGAGCCATCAGCTGACACCCTCCCTCAACTCAGGCACAACACTTTGAGTCTACCACACCATTCAAGTGTGGATGCCTCCTTCCCCCTTCCCCAGGAACCCCAAGGCAGTCACTGAGCACGGTGCATGCCAGCTGGACCATTTCTGCTAAAGTAGATGCTGGCCTCTCGTGAGCAGTCTCTGCATGTACTGGCTTTCTCGTTCCCTCCACATACTTCTTTTTTGTTGTGATAAAACACCATGACCAAGGTGACTTATAGAACAAAAGGTTTATTTGGGCTAACAGTTCCAGAGGGTGAGAGTCTATAATACCCTCCCCCAGGGATGTACGTCAAGGCCCCACCTTTCCAAGGATCCACAACTTCCCCAAATAGCATAGCCGATTGGAGATCAAATGTCCAAATGACCCAGTGACAGGAGACGTTTCTCACTCAAACCACCATACCCTGTCTCCATCCATATGGTGTCTAAAGCCCTCCCCCATCCGACCGTGTCCTCTAGGTCGAGTGCCCTCTCTTTCCACATGATCTGTCTCGACCTTGCCCCCAAGACCGCTCTTGTACATCTAACTGCCTTTTCATCTGCTCCACGGATAGCTTGAACGGACAGCTCTGTCTTCACAGGTGACATTGCTGGCGTGGCCACATACTCCCACCCCAAGTTCCCATTTCCCAGATCTTGCCAGCCCATATCCGTGGCAGCTTTGAGTGGATGTTCGGTTTCATCCTTCTGGCTGTGTGATTTGTGAGCGTTCCCAAAGCTATTCCATTCCACTCCCCAGTATTTCCTGCTCCCTAGAGAAGAGGCAGAGGCAGGAGACAGCTGAAAGCACTTTATTTCCATGGGACTCTTCCCAGCATCCCAGGCCCCAGACATGGATCCTCAGGAGTGCCCATCCCTATGGACTCTCTTTCCCCCAGGCCTGAGTGCTCAGCGCTTTGTCTTAGCATTCCACCAAGGGTTAAGTGTGCCCCTCCCATTAAGGTCCCTTCCCCACCCCTCCGTTCCACTGAGCAAGAGGCACACTTCAGAGCTCCTCTCCAAGCAAGAACGATGGCAGGAAGAGACTGGCACAATGGGAGCATGCCATGGCGCTGGGATCCCACGGGTTGGAGGTAACACAGGAAGGACAGCCCCAGGGAGTCTCCCAGTCTATCACTACTGGAGGGTACATCGAGGAAACTCACTTAGGAGATAAACACAGGGTGACACATTTCAATAAGGGACCCATGCACAGAGCACAAATCACAGTGTTCTCACACACAGGAATTGACAACGTCTCTACAAATTAAATGGACTTTGGAGCAGGGCAGTGGGGAGCTTGCCTGTCCTCCCCGAGGGAGTCTTTGCTGTATCCACGAGGCTCAGGCCCATGTTGTCTTCCCTCTTACTGTACATGGAATGACATAGCTCCTCTCAGTCCTTTAGGTCCCTTGAGCTGGTGGTGCTCTTCAGCATTACTTCAGAGAACTGTCAGTGAAGAGGCTCTAAAAGCCCACACCCTTTGGCTTGAGTCCCCATGTTGAAAGTCAGTTTTTAAAACCCTAGGAAGAATCTGCTTTTCAATGCCTCTGTGGCTGGTGGTAACCCAGCTTCACAGGCCTGTTGCATCAGGAATGTTAGGCACAGGAAGCTCCCAGGATAGAAGGAGCTGTGTGTCCTCCACTCAGGGCCAAGCCCAGAGCAGGCACTCCATAAATCCTCGGGGTGTCCTTTGCGCTTGAGTTTTTCCTCTGGGGTTCTTTGTTTCATAACCACATCACTTTGCATCTGTACATAGCAAGACTCATTACTGGAAATATAATGAACAGTTTAGGCATGGACTGTTGTTGCCACTACATTTTATTTTCCACTCAGAGATTGTCATTGAGCAGGCTTCACTTAGTTTATTAAATATTTCCCATGGTGTTCTGCAAAATACGCTTTTCATTTCTTTTTTCTGACTTATACTCTTCCTATATAATCCTTGCCTCCCCCAGGTATGCTGATGTCCTCATAGGCTTAGGTCCAACACGGCTAGCAGAGGGCTATATGCCCTTGTGGTTGGGAGCCATTGTTCTCTCTGACATGATGGATGGAGCTCATGTGCAGCTGAACCATGAGGACCTTCACAGTTGTTACGAAGCTTTGGCTTCCAGCCACATCTGGGCAAGGAGTACATCTGGGAGACAGAAAAAAAAAATGGTGTGCTCACCTGCTGGAGGTCCTGAGCTGTATCAGGACATGAAGCTTTCAGTTCTCAGCTCTTGGCAGACTAAGTATCCTTTGGGATTAGTGGGTCATTCAACCTTTTATAGAGACCAGCAAAGTGGAGCAGGAAGGCAAGATTCAGAGTCTGAAGAAGATACAAGGTTCTTCTTTCCAGGAGTGCAAAGGGCAGTCCCCTCACTCTACGCTGTGTGTAGCAAAGCATGCAGAATAGGAGTTAGCATCCCTACAGGAACAGCCGAAGCAGGAAGCCCACACATATATCTTCCTCGATGCTGCTCTCACAGGTGGAACTTAGCCTGCCTGGAGCCTGCTGGAGAGATCAAAGCTCTCTTATGAAGTCCTCTGCTCTGCCAAAGACCAGAACCTTCATGAAGAAGGAATTTTAGGATCAGGGTTTTGGATCAATAGGAGAATATTTACACACATTCATTTCTAGGGATAGCCATTCCTAGCATTTCTGAGACTGCCATTTTTTTAATTTAATTTTTTATTTTTATGTGTGTGTGTGTGTGTGTGTGTGTGTATGTGAGAGAGGGAGAGAGAGAGAGAGAGAGAGAGAGAGAGAGAGAGAGAGAGAGAGAGAGAGAGAGAGATATGGGGAGGAGCAAAGCAAAATGTATCAAACCAGGAAGCACTGAGACTCTAAGGGACATTTAGAGCATTTGGTTCAGCCCTGTTGTTTTCCAAAGAAGGAAGGAGGCTTAGCTAGATTAAGCCTGGCACGGGTCTCCTGACTCTTGGTTAGAATACGCATCAGCTGCCCTCCATAGACAGACATATTCAGTTGGAGTTGGTTGTACTGGGAACACAGTGCAGAAGAAACAAGTTGTCAATCCCACAGTGTTTAAATGGACTGGAGTGTTGAGATGTCACAAAGAGGTGGATATGTGTCCTCTGCTGAGTGCTTAGGAGTTGGGGACACAGCTTTCGTTAGGATTTACGTGGCACCTTCTTCTGTGCACACTGTCCTGTGGAAGGCTGCAGTGGTGTGAGCTAGTCTGGCATGGCTGAGCTGAGTGACTTCACTGAAGAAAGACAGAGGCTCCGGTGAACAGGTCTGCCGGTCCATCACTGCACTGCAGAACTGCTCCCCAAATGAGAACCCGCATGCAGATGACGTCATTTCAGGAATCATGGGATGAACTGTAGAGGAAATAAGTCCAGCCTTCTCATTTTATAGAAGTTCACTGATCTGCTTTGGTCACGGGCATGGAGGACAGTTGACAAAGACAGGAAGGAACGCAGATTGGATATAGCGTGGAATGTTTCCCCTAAACCATCGTGACCATTGCCAAAAGCTCCAGTGTTAGGGTATTTCCAATGGATTCCAGATCAAAAGCATCCTTAAATAAATGAATCAGGACACAGAATGGGTTGGTGGCCACGCCCTTGAGATGTATCCGCCGCCTAGGCCAGCATGTTAGAGTAGAAGCTGGAGCTTTCCGTTATGGTCTTCGAGTTGCTTCGAGAAGAGCCATTGGAGGTGAGATCCAAGGATGAGGGTGTGGCCTTGGGGCCTTCCTCTGGCTCCTCTTCCTGGACTCCTACCACAGTGGAGATGGTGGTCTCTAGGCGGCTGACCTTGTACACGCTGCCTTGGGTCTGGAGGTATCGGGTAGATTTCATTTCCAGTCCCTCATAATCACCGGCAGTGATGAAGGGGCAGCAGCGGAAGGCGTGCTTGAAGCCCAGACGGAACCTGGAAAGAGGATAGAGAGGTGAGCCCTGGGATTGCCTGCTTTAAGAGGGCTCCCCCCCACACCATGGTGTCAGCTCTTCAACTTGGGATCTACTCAGTCCTGATTCTGTGTCATTACGCATTCAAATTAACCCACATCTGGGGATGCTGAGGACAGAGTCAGGCTGTTTTCTCAGGTGTGTGAGAGGAGATGTTGGGTTAACTGAACGTCAACAATACCCACACCACACTGCAGGTATTTGTGTATGTCTACTGAGCTGTCTGCCTGTGGTGGTTTGAATGAGAAATGCCCCCCACCCCCATAGTCTCAGGCCTTTGAATACTTGTTCCCCAGTTGGTGGTGATGTTTGGGTAGATTTAGAAGGTGTAGCCCTCCTGGAGGATGTATGTCACTGGTTTTGAGGTTTCAAAAGCCTTTCCTCTATTCCTGCTTCATTCTCTCTGCTTCCTGTTTGCAGTTGGAGATATGAGCTCTCGGCTGATCCCACTACCATGTCTACCACCTGCCTACTGCCATAGTTTCTCTGGCACCGTAGGTCCATATAGACCCGCCATGGTGTCGTATTACAGCAATAGAAAGGTAACTGGTATACCAAGTCTACAGTAAAAGTGTGTCTCAAGACTCAACCCCTGACTGCTGGTGATGTTTTATCAGGGTGCCTCAGTCTCTCTACTTGTTAAACATCTTTACTTAAATATGTGCCAGGAGATTTAACCTAAGAAATCGGAGACAGATCACCATCACCAAGCTCTTAGAAGATGGAACTGTGGGGTGAGCAGTGACCCCTGGATCAAGTTCAAAAGGGTGTCACCCACATACTTCTAGTGTTTAAGGGTTAAGTTATGGTGGGGGGGGGGAAGAGAGAGAGAGAGGAAGAGAGAGAGAGAGGCAGAAAGGGGTGACAGGGGTCTTTCCATTTCCCCTTTATCTCAGCATCCTTCCCCAGATTGAGGCTAAATGCTTCTTTGGGTAGTACGACAGCCTGGTGTCCTCGGCCTCTTCTGGGTTCTTTCTACCTTACAGTGAATTCATTATTGCTGACAGCCATTCCCCGAGGATCCCCCTTTTCTGCACTGCCTGAGTTAACCTCTGTTGGAAGAAGGCCCCTTTAGCCTGCCTGACTGCACAAGGCAGGAACCAGGGGCCCTGACCTCCTTTGCTTACTCTATGTCATTGGAAATGCAAGACGAACCCGGGAAAGCGGTCCTGATGACACCGCGGGACAGGAAGAGCATCTAGCAACGCAGGCTCGTCTGCATGGAGCAGTCACAGCATGTCCTCAACCCCGCTGACTTAGTCTCCAAGTCTCCAAGAAGACGAGACATTGGGGAGATGACTCAACAGGTTAGAGGGCTTGCTTCACAAATGTGAGGGCATGATTGAGACTCCAGAACTCAGTGTAAAAAGCCAGGTGTGGTTGTGCAGGACTGGTATTCTCAGTTGTGTGTGGGTGTGTGTGGGAGTGTGGAGACAAAGATCACTGGGATTTTCTGGCTGTTGGCCTAGGTCTAGGCTCAGCGAGAGACCCTGTCTCAAGTGAATAAAGTGGGGGGTGACAGAGCTGGACACCTGACACCGTCCTTTGACCTCCGCCTGCATGCACAGCAGATACTCACTCACACATACCAATTCACACACATGCAAGGAAAAAGAAATACATCATACATGAAACCACAGAACGCAGCCCACTCTGGGTTCACGCTGTAGCAGAACCCCAGTGAGCACGGCTCGGAGCGTGTGGTTGGTTTGCTGCGTGCCCACCGCTCTCTTGACGGCGGCTTGTGGCTTGGGTGTGTGGGCATGGTGTCCTCACCTGTCATTGAGGCAGCAGTAGATGATGGGGTTGTACATGGTGGAACTCATGGCTAGCCACATGATGGCCAGGTAGACCTGCTGGATGAACTTCTTAACGTAGAGATCGGGGTTGATGTAGGGCAGGAGGAAGAAGATGTGGAAGGGCAGCCAGCAGATGGCGAAGGTACACACAACCACGATCATCATTTTGACCACCTGAGGAGAGGCGAGGCAGGCGGGCCCATGAGCACATCCTCCTGTGGGGTGGCTTCCCTCCCCTTCCCCCAGTCACTGGGCAGTGTGGGGGAGGGAGGTGTGTATAACATTGTCTTCTAAGGAGGCTGACAGGCCTTCAACGCTCAGGCTTACGGATCTTGGTTCCAGTTCTGCCGTGACCGCTATCACCAGGGACTTGTTAGGAACTGCACGCTCCTAACAGAACTCATAGACAGATATATAGGACTGTGACCTAAGATCGGGCCAGGAGCCTTCAGAGAACTGTGGTGTGCTGTCAGGTGACCCTGCGGAACAATGCGTGGAGAAGCTAAAGGAGAGATAGTGCACAGAAGTGAATGAGGGCCTCATGAGGGAATCCCAGGAAGGGCAGCAAACAGCTGGTCAAGGAGAGGAGGGACTGGGAAAGGTGTCTGGAGACTAAAGCAGAGAGAAGATAAAGGAGCGTCTGGGGAGTTCCTGTAAGGGCAGATCCAGTGTTCAAAGGGGGTTAGAGGAAGGTCTGTGAGATCTGGTGGCCTGAATGTTCAGGTCAGCCCACCATGTGCTGAATCCCAGCAGCCAGTGTGACATGTCTGAATCCCAGCAGCCAGTGTGCCTTTGGGAAGCAGTTAGACACTGAGAGAAGAGCTTTATGGGTGGGATTAAGGCCTTACAAGAGAGGCCTGGGAGCTCTCTTGCCCTTCCACTCTGTGAGTGCCGAGCAGCATGGAGGCAGCCATGAAAAGTAAGTGGCCTCTCCAGACACAGACTCTGCCTTAGTCTTGGACTTCAGGCATCTAGACCTGTGAGGACCACTTTCTCTTGTTTATAAATCCCAGTCAAAGGTACCTTGTGTAGGCATGTGTATAAGTTGTGTGTTTGTCTGAGTTGTATGTATGTGTATGTATGTACATGTGTGTATGTGTATGAGTTGTGTATGTATAAGTGTATGCATATAAATCTGTGTGTATGAGTGTTATACATGTATATAGGTTTATGTATGTTTGTATATATGTATACTAGTACATATTATTAATATGTAATAATATGTATCTGAATATGTATGTAATGAAGGATTATGTGAATGCAAAAGAGTGTATATATATATGCATATGTATATGTGTACTTGAATATAAGTGTGTATGTGTATGAGTATATGCATTCGAGTATATATGTCTCTATAGGAATGTATATACATGTGATACATGTATATTGTATGTTTTATGTGTATGGCAATATTTGCATATGTGCTAGAATGTGGGCGTGTGTATGAGCATATATAGGTGTGGGTGTACATGGGTGTTTATGTATGTGTTTATGTGTATGAGTGTATATGTGTATGTGTATGAGTTCTTTTGTGCACATGTGCATGTGTGTGAGTGTTTATGAGGGTGTGTATGTGTATGAGTGTCTATATGTGAACGTGTGCATGTGTATGAGTGTTGGTGAGTGCACATGTTTCTGAGTGTCTCTGGGTATGTGTGCATGTGTGTGTAAATATGTGTGTATATGAGTGTTTTTTGTGTATATGTGTATGAGTATGTATGTGTACATGTGTATGAGTCTTTTTGTGTATTAGTATGAGTGTCTATAAGTGTATGTGTATACATGTACAAGTATTTGTATGTGTGTATGAGTTCATGCATGTGTATGAATATTTTTGTATGTGTATGATTATGTGTATATATGAGAGTTTGCACATGTGTATGACTATATATGATGTACATTCTCCTATATACATCAGTACACGTACATGTGGGTATGAAAAAGGCCCCTGCTTTCCTCTCCTGTTCTTGAGGTCTGGAGATGCTTTGTGGCTTCTGTCTC
Source organism: Cricetomys ansorgei (assembly GCA_026225945.1). Lineage (NCBI taxonomy): Eukaryota > Metazoa > Chordata > Mammalia > Rodentia > Nesomyidae > Cricetomys > Cricetomys ansorgei. The sequence goes on from JAMJFZ010003695.1 coordinate 17,316, forward strand.
CCGGCCTCAGGCCTCTCCCTGCCCTCCTGTCAGTGCCAGGGTAGGCTACACCTGCTAGACTTTTGCTCACCTTGCGCTTGGCAGAGACTTGCTCATGGTAACGATCAGAGGAGTCCCCGGGGATCTCGCTGGCCCATAGTGTGATCCCTACCACAGTGTATGCGTAGCCAATCACCAGCAGGGGCAGTAAGTAGATCAGCACAATCACGCAGATGTGGTACCTGAGAGGGAGACAGAGGAGTCAGTGGTAGAACTAGCAGGTGGCTACAGTTGGTAGCTACCTTTCTCAGCCATGGCCATCATAATACGGGGTGATGAGGCATTGCAAGGAGGAAGGCCATCCACACAGAATGGATGGGTGAGAAGCCAGGGAGAACAAGTCAATTTAATTTATATTCTTCTTATGGACTTTTCCCATGTTTGCAATTTTTCTTGTTTTTGTGAGCAAATATTTGACAAGAAGCAACTTCATGGAGGAAGCATTTATTTTGGCTTACACTTTAAAGGGATACAGTCCATTATGGCAGGAAGGCCTGGCAGCAGAGAGGCAGCTGGTCACACTGTTGCTGTAATCATGAAGCAGAGGCAGGAAAGGAAGTGGGTCTGGGCTGTAAAACTGGCTAGCTCCAGTATCCTACTTTTCCCAGCAAGTCTCCATCTCTTAAGATTCCATAACCTTCCCAAAACAGCACCACCAGCTGGGGACCAAGTGTAAAGACACATGAGCCTGTGAGGGACATTCCACATTCAAACCACCACAGTTGCAGAGGTTGGAGGATGGTCTGCAGAGCCTGATCTTCCTGCCTTTGCCTCCAGAGCTCTTGGGTTGGGGTTAGAGGTATACACCATACCTTCTAGGCCAGAACCAACCTCTTACCACTGGGAAAGAGCCACCCACAGACTTGTTTTCTCCCACTGTCTTACAGTCAATGCCAACACTTTTCAATAGGGAACTCGTGTAGGCAGCCCGTTCCGCCTTCATCAGCACTCCATTGCTTTCAGTCAGTTCGTGATAAAGCCCCGCAGCTCTGCCACATCTCCAGCCTTCTCTCAATATGAAAATTCACAATTTGAAAATACTGGAGGGGTCCTGAGCCACAAGCTGCAGAATTGGTGAGGTATAGCGGAACAGTACATCTGCCATGGGCTCTCAGGGTCCCTTGAGTAGCTAACTACTCCCACATGTGCCATGTCAGTGACTGTGTTGTGTGCTTTCGTTTTCAGTCTTTCCTTCAGGATGCTGTGCTGATCGTGCTTGCAAGCAAAGCATTTAGAGATGGCGGGGATGGACAGAACCAGAGAATACTCCAAGAGTTCCCCGTGATTCTTTCCTGAAAGAACAGTCCTGTCTCCTGTGGACTGATTGACAATTAGCCAGTGACCAAGTACTCTGGCTGTTCCTTGACAAGCCACTGCCTTTGGGTGATCTCTGGGATTGTCTGGCAAAGTATGTGTGCGGAAATTCTGTTGTCCAATAGATGCTTCTTTCTTTGGACTCATGCGGTCCTCATAATTGGCCTCAGAATCCCCTAAAGGGCTCAAACAATTGCAGAGGGCTGGGCATGACAGTAAGCATTTATTTTTTTATGCATTTATGTATATGGTGCATATATGTGTGTTTATATGTATATGTAAGTAAGTATATGTGAAAGGGTGTGTGTGCCCAGGTATCTGCATGTGCAGGCCAGGGGCTGAAATTGGTTATCTTATTCTATGGCTTTCCACCTTATTTTTGAGGCATGGAGCTTGCTGATTGGCTAGACTGGGTGGCTGGCAAGCTCCAGGAATCCTCCTATGTCTTCTTCCCAATTCTGGGATTGTAGGTGTTGACTATCTTGCTGGCTTTTTGCATTGATTCTGGGAATCTAAATTCAGGTCCCCATGCTTGTACAGAACTTTATTCACTAAAATATCTCCCTTGTGCCAAATACCTGCACTTAAAGCAAATTCCCAGGAGATGCTGCTCCTTTCCTGCTTCAAAACTTGAAAAATATTGCCCTGGATCAGTGGTTCTCAGCCTCAGATTCATAGAAGAGTCTCTATGGGAACTTTTAATGCCCAATGGCTGAAGGTGTTTATCTAATCAGCCTGGGTGTGGGAATAGAAGGGTATAATCTAGTAACTTTCCTAATTTATTGTAATAGATGGTAAGGATGAGGAACTTCTGTTTTAGGCTTTGAATCTGTAAGACTGGTAAGTCCCTCTTGGCACCCCATGGCTGTTTGTAATTGAATGACTTCATTAGAATTTTCATTAAATTCATTTTTCTCCCAGTAACTTATCCTTTGATATCTGGGGTCTTGTTGATCAAAGGGGCCTGTGCTTACAGAGTTAGCTAATTCCTAGAGATCATAAGGATAATGTAGCAGCTGATTCCTTACTCTTGCTTCCCTCCTCCCACTTCCCTCCCTTCCTCCTTCCCTCCCTCCCTCCTCCTTTTTCTGATGCTGGATCTCACAATGTAGCTTACATTGGACTTGAACTGGTGGCCATCTTCCTACCTTGGGCTCCCCAAGTACCAGCACCACTCTACAGCCCGATTCTTCTGTTTTCAAATAATGAAAAAGTTATTTCTTTGGAAATAATAACAAACAAGATGGACTTAATTTTAGCAAAAAAAGTGTTATAGGGGCTGTGGGGCGATGGCTCAGTTAGTAAGATGTATGCCTCCCAAGGATGAAGACCTGAGTTCAAATCTCCAGAACACACAAAAATCCAGATGTGGCATTGCCCATATGTAACCCAAACACTGTGAGGAGAGAGGTAGGCAGAGCCTTGGAGCACACTACACAGACAGCATAGCTAGACTGGTGAGCTCCAGGTTTAGCAAATGTCTTAGTTAGGGTTTTTATTGCTATTGAGAGACATCATGACCACGGCAACTCTGATAAAGGGAAACATTTCATTGGGGCTGGGTTATAGTTCAGAGGTTTACTCTGTTATCATCATGGTTGGAAGCATGGTGATACGCAGGCAGACATGGTGCTGCAGAAGGAACTGAGAGGTCTACATCTGGATCCTCGGGCAGCAGGAACAGAGAGTGAGTTCTGGGCTTGGTTTGAGCTTCTGAAAACCTCAAAGCCTGCCCCTAGTGACACATGTCTTCCAACAAGGCCACACCTCCTAATAGTGTCATTCCCTATGAGCTTACGGGGGGCATTTTATTCAAACCACCACAGTAAGAGCCCCTGTCTCAAACAGTAAGGTGGAGAATGACTGAGGAAGGCACCAGATGTCAACCTCTGGCTTCCACATGAGTGTTTAAGTATGTTTGTGTGTGCACACATACACATGAATATGTACACGAACACACATGCAAACATGCACATAAACACAGTGTTACAGTCAGGTCGAACATTGCTCTATCTGTTACCTAACAGGGATAATTAAGGATAATAAATATAGACATTAGCAGTTCTATTTCTAGACACACACTTAAAGAAACAGGAAGCCTGAACACAAGTACTTATGCTTTGTCATTCATATCAGCTAAAAAACGGGAACAGCACAAATTTACAAGTCAGCATATGAATGGATAGACAAATTGTGGTATATCTTTGTGCAATAAAGTATTTGCAACCCGAAAGAAGACTGGCACCTGATAGATACATGGTAAACTTGGCAAGCACTGTGCTGAGTGAGTCAGTGGACAGATACACAGAGGGTAAAGGCTGAAGAACTACCCTTCACATGGCACATGCCAGAGAGACAGGAGCAGAAGAAAGGTTTTCCGGGAGACAGAGTAGGACTCCCTACTCAGTGGGCACAGAGCCTCTGCTGAGATGATGAAAATGTCCTGGAAATGGACTGATGAGGGTGCTATAGCATTCTGAACGTTCTAATGCCACCGAACTGTACGCTTTAAATTTTAAAATGTTTATTTTAAATTACATGTTTGCACGTGTGCCTGTGTATAGTCTGTGTACGTTTGTGCAGTTCACACAGAGGCCAGAAGGGGGCGTTGAATTCCTCGGCCAGTGTGGGTGCAGGGACCTAAACTCCGATCTTCTGCAAGACTAATATGTGCTCTTAATAACTCAACCATCTTTCCGGCCTTGAACTAGACACTTTAAGATGGTTAAAACGGTGGCTTAAAAAATATTTTTTTCACAATAATAAAGTATTTTAGCCTGACCCTCCTGATCCCAGTTCTACAGATTCACAAATCTATAGCCTTCTGCTTCCTTCCTCCGTGCATCCTCAACAGTCTCCTCCAGAGTCAATCCCCAGGTGAGATCAAAGTTTAAACACTTTCCTGACTCTTGTTCAAATAGATGCTTATTACTCAGAAATTGCAAATAAATAAATAAATAAATAAATAAATAAATAAATAAATAAAAACCTCAACTATCCAAATATGTCTAGATCTCAAAACTCCAGTATCCGTCCCATGCAGGCACCACCCAGCAGCCCCTTGACTGCCTCACACGCTGCTCACTACCTTCAAAGCTGAGCTACATCAACCACCCTTGGGAGTTTGTCAGAGGTACAGCCTCCAGGCCTCCGCTTGTAGAACGTGTACGATAGGTTCATGTGTTAGTTCAAGTTGGAAGCACACAGTTCTCTTAGTGCACACGGGAATCAGCTTCAGTGGAAACCCCTGTGGGGGGTGTCGTGAGAAGTCCTTTTTAAATACTGATACAATGTAAAAGATATTAACAGACAAACATTTAGCAACAACCTTAGCTATACAGTGTTTTGTTACTTAGTGTATGGCGTGTGAGATGAATGCATAGTCCTCCATCCTGTTAGTCACGGGAGCTTCCTGGAAGAGGAGTGCTGGGTAAGTAGACAGAAGCAGGAGGCAGACAGGCCCAAAACAGTAAGGGGATCTTGGGCATGGAAACCAGTGAGTGTGAAGGTATGAAGGGGTACTTCACTGATGCCCCAAATTGAATGAAACTTGAGTACCCTGTGTACAGAGCATCATGGGAAGAGGGTCTGAGCTACAAAGGAAGACAGAGGCCAGATCACGAAGGACGTTTTGTGACAGGACAGAGGATCAGGACATGGTGGGACTTCGGTGGAGGTGGGCAAGGCTAGAACCGGTCTTCGGGATGCTCTGTGGTGATCTGGCAGCAGTGAGAGTGACTATGTATGGCATGGATGGATGGGTGAGAGGGAAGGGACTCTGTAGGCGTCATGGCTAGGAGGAAGGCTGGAGGAAGATCTGGGGCCTTGACTGTTGAAAGTGTAACTGACCTGGCTGTCTGTCTTGGAGGAGTGGAGAGAGAGGTATCACCACCTAATAAAGCCCCAGGGAGGACTGTTAATGTCTGCCTTCATGGGAGCTAGTGTGTGCATCCACTAACATGTAGTCCTAGCTTGATGGTCTGGGAGGAGGAGGTTTATGGAGGAATGACCTTGAGGGAAGTCAGGTAGATCTAGAACTGAGGAGAAGTCTGGGCTGGTGTTAGATTAGGGGCCCATGAGTCTATGACACGATTTGACAGAATACAGATGGCCACAAGGAGGGAATAGCCACATCTAGGGGTGCGAGCCCATAGCAAGAGGATCCAGGGTCTTAAGATGGAGTCAGCCTTTGAGAAGAGGGGCGGTAAAGTTGTAAGCTTCCTTTTGGTTTTGGGAAACAAAATTAGAGGGTCCGTGATTGGACCAGGTGGCTCCAATGAGTCGTGGGAAGTGAGGAAGTAGAGATGGTGCCTGGAGACTCCATTCTTAACGGTCTTAGCCATGAAAGTGAGGTAGAGGACAGTAGCTAAGTGGGGGTCAAGGACCAAGAGAAGACAGCATGCATTTGGTGGAAGACAAAGACTCCTGTCTCTTGACGCGCCTCCTGGTCTGCCTTCAGAGTTGAAAATGCTGTAAAGAGAAATGATGCAACATAGGCTCCAGCAGAGAAAAGCCAAGACTCCCCATTTACACCCCTCCTCTGTCTGCTTAGGGACAGCGTGGGGGTGGGAGCGGCTGGAGGCTGAACTGCATGTTTGTTCATACGCACGCTCGCTCCAGTGTAGGCAGGTGGTTAACAGTTCTGCCTAGGGTTTGATTGGGTGAATATGTAAAACAAACCCCACAGGAAAAGCTTCTACAGGCTTCATATTTCTAAGAGGACAAATGAGAAAGCATTTGGTTTGGCTGAGGAGCTCCCTGTGATTTAGGATACGGTAAAAGGAGACAGAAACCTAATTTGAGGTGAAGTGAGAGGGCCATAGAATTGGTCTGGTGGGGAATAAAACCATCAGGGATGAAAGTTCTGGTGGGAGGGATAAAACTCAAGCCCGCGATTGGAATAAGGACTTGGGTAAGAACACAGTTAGCAAGAAATTTATGTGGGAATGACTCTGCACATTTAAGGGACTGGTATTTGGAGAAAATCCAACCTGCTTTATGCTGTCATACCTTGTTTTTACTCTCCAAATCTCTGGTAAAATATGCACTACCCTATGGCTCCATATAGTGTAGGAGTGAAGGAGTGGAAGTGGTTTCCAGGCTAGAGGCGGTGGAGGGAATCTGAGGTAGACAACTACCACTAGGTGGTGCCACGCTGCGGTCAGCACCTGAACCAATCAGTGGTTCCTTTAGGTGGCTGCATTTCAGTAGCTGGACAATAAAGTAACAGAGATTCTCTGCGCTTGGATCCATGGCACACCATACACAGCCTGCCCACCCCCTCCCTTGTCCCACACACACGATGCAGTTTTCCAACCTAAGCCTTATGAAGCACGAACTTTGTAGATTCTGGGATATTCCAGCCTGTAGAGAACAAGGTTGTGTTTTATCAGTGACGTGTTTGCTCATCAGTGGATTTGAGCACCAGAGGGTTGCTCATCAGTGTTTGCTTCTATACCTCACCACCCTCAGGCGTTCTAGAAGGGTCTGAAATCTGCTAGCAATACTCTGCCTAAGGTTGGGTCAGTTAGAGCAGCTGCTGAGTTACAGCAGCATGTTCTTCCTGGGTGAGTGACCAGGGGACAGACCTGACCTGGGCTTGTGCCTTAGTAGCTGCAGCCTAGTGTGAGGCTGAGCTGCGGAGGGCTGGGTTCTAGGCAGCAGAAATGAAGCTTGTGTTTCATTAGGCACTGAAAGTGATCCTCCCCTGTCTCATCTGTCTCTGTCTCGGTGTGTGTGTGATTATGCATGCTCATTTGCATGTAGAGACAGATGTCTGTCTTGAATCCTTCAGGAATGATCTACCTCATCTCGTTATTTTTAAAGATTTATTTATTTTATTTTATGTGTGAATGTTTATATGCATGTATGAATGTGCACCTCTGTGTGTCTTGTGCCCATGGAGGACAAAAGAAGGTATCGGATCCTCTGGGACTGGAATTATAGATGGTTGTGAGCTACCATGTGGGTGCTGGGAACTTAGATCCTTTGTAAAAGCAGCCAGTGTTCTTAACTGCTGAGCCATCTCTCTACCCCCACCTTTTTTTTTTTTAATTAGAAAGTTACATGCATACAGTTCAGAGGACACCTTGCTGAAGTAGCTCTCTCCTTCCATCCCGTGGGTTCCAGGGATTGAGCATAGGTTGTCAAGCTTGGTGGCAAGTGATCTGCCCACTGAGCTACCTCTCCAGCCTGATCTACCCAGCTTTTTGAGACAGGATCTCTCAGAGAGACGCAGAGATTGATGATTAGGCTAGCCTGGCTGGCTAGTGAGCCCGTCTCTGTCTCCTCAGCATGGATTTCCTACCATACCCAGCTTTTCCGCAAGAGTTCTGGGCACCAAACTCCATTCCTTATGCTTGTATATAGCTGGGCAATAAAGTAAATAGATTTTATGTACTTGCAGTCACTGAACACTGCATGCTGATTACACCATCTTCCCAGCCAAAACATAGCTATTCAGAGCAGAGCATTGTTTAGAGACTGCTTCAGACAGTGCCAACGGATAACAATTAATATTTCCTCATATAAAAGAGTTTAGCCATAAATGTGGGTGTTGGCTGCTATTTAAAACCCCTGGTGTTCCCGGGGGCAGGAAAAACACACTTAGAATAATTGAAATAGCCCCACTTATGATAACCTGTGACTAACTATTGTTTATGTCCCCGGGTCTAGACAAGTGCCAGGATTCCCAGCTCTTACGCAAAGTCCGCAGTCTTATGGTTGTACCCGGGAAACGTTTCTCTCTGTAAGAGAAACCGCAGCACAACAAGGGCGGACACACGGCCCCGGGGATCTTTTCTTCTGAAGATCTTTGGCAGGCTGTGATCTAACGGAAGTGACCCTTCCGCTGTGGGAAATAGCGCGAGATACGGGAGAGCGCTTCTGTTAGTCCAGCACTTGAGCGGCGACGACGGCAGGGGTTCGGTGCCACCCTCTGCTGCATTGTGACTTCAAGGCCAGCCTGAACTACAGAAGACCCTGCCTCAAACACGGATTTCAAACCAAACCAAGACCAAACACAAATTCTACAGTCTCTCTGCAGTGGTTCCATTACAGAGGTGTGGGAAGCGGACTCTACTTCTCATCGGCCCTGGGCTGCTGGAGGGAGCTAGCTGTTGCTCACCCTGTTTTGTGAGAAACTAAGAGGTAGGAAAGGCGCTTGCCCGGCTCAAGCAATTCGGAACTGGAATGGGAATAGAGGACAGAAGCGTTACTTTATCATCCTGTTTTCTCCCTGCTCCGATGCAGGGAGGAGGGACCATGGCACTCAGGTCAGAGACGCCACGCTTTCCCAAGAATGAGTGACGATGTCAAGCACAAACATTGTCTGCTATACTCAGTAACAGTGACAGGTAATTTTTAAAAGGTAGCACAGTTAAAAAAAAATCACATCCTAAATAGAATTTCACTGAGATGGGTAACTTGGAAAGTGGCTAAGTGGATTCCAGTCTATGAGTGAGTTCCTTCTCGTATTTCCGTAGCTCTGCCTTGTCTTGAATCCTGCACCCAGAAAGGCTGTAAGTTATCTGAATATATATGGAAAAAATAAACATCCTATTTTCTATTCCTCAGCCACAGTTTCCCACCATAAACAGACCATTATGCTATGGACCACATAGGCTGCTGGTCCATAGCTTCCATGAATGAGCCGAGCAATGCAGCTGATATGCTCCACAGAACTAACCCAGAGGATGGCATCAATCAATTGGAAGTCTTCTGGGAGCTGTGTGTGAGAAAACAAGCATTCTTCATAGGTAGTGTTGACAGAATTTTTGCCCCTACCTTCTCATGTTGTCCAAAAAGAAGCTATTCATTTTCTGAGCCAGTTTTTGTCTTTCTTGTCTTACAAAAAAAACCACTTTCCTGTCTTGCAAAAAAAGAGGCACCTTGATTGCTAAAAGGAAAGATCAGCTGATCTATTCAACAGGGACAGAAAGTCTGTGTGGACTACGTGGAGAGATGGAGGGTTCCAAGACAGTAGCTATGGGTAAGGGGCTGCAGAGACGGCTCAGTGGTTAAGAGCAATTGCTGCTAGTGCAGAAGACTCAAGTTTGGTTCCCAGCGCCCATGGAAGACAGCTCACAACCATATAGGTCCAGGGGATCTGAAACCCAACCACCTCCCCAGGGCCAGGGTTATATGGGCTCACTGCTGTGTCTTTGTTGTTGTTGAACACAATTCTGTGGCACCAAACTCAGGCCCCATTGTTTGCAAGGCAAGCACTTCAGCAATTGAACTATTTCCCCAGGCCTAGTATCGTGGTGTGTCAGATCCCACATCCTTCGCTCGCTCACCCGCACAGGTGATGCCTGTGGTCCTCTGAGCTGGTTGTGTGAAGCAGACCTTGGGTGCTACCGTTTTCCATTGGGGGCAGTGGTTGAGTGAATAGTTTGTACGCTTTGATTTGTTGTGTGTTCCAGAAAATCAAGTGGGAAGTAAGCAAATAAAGGGCTACCCTGAAGGCCCCTCTGCTCTTCACTAGCCACGCAGATGACCCCTGGTTTGGAGTTTATATGTTCCCCAGACTCACGTGCTGAAATCTTAATCTGTTTACCACACTCAGAACAAGGGTCTGGGAGTGTGGCCTTTGTCCATGTAAGACAAACAGAGTGGGTCCCAATGGCTTCTGGTTTAGGGTAGACCTCGAAATTCCTCTTTAGATGGTGTTCCAGTCCCACCCTGGAAGCCTTGCCTGTTACAGGGCATGGCATGTTCAGATTCCCTGTTCCCCATTACTATGTGTCCTCACTAGGGTCCCACTCATAGATTCCAGGGAGTTTCTACTGCCGAGGTCTCCAGGTCCCCACCTAGATGTCCTTCAGTTCCAGTTGTCTCTCCCTATATTCTCTCCCCCGTCCCTCTCCCCCTACCTGGTCCCTCCTGTTCACATCCCCACCTGCCCCCAGCCCTTCAGTGATGTCTGTTCTATTTCCCCTTCCCAGGGAGATCCAGTGTCCCCACTGGGACCCTCCTTGCTGCATAGTCTCTCTAGGTCTGTGATTGTAGTACAATTGTCCTTTGCTTAACAGCGCTCTTCTGTTAAAGCACGTGGGAGGGCAGGTGGGATGGGGTACGGGAAAAAGAAATAAATTATAATAATAATTAAAAATAAAAAAAAAGACTGAAAAGAAATTCCTCCGTAGAGACAGACTCGCTAGTGACCCTTATTGCAGTTCAAAGGAGAACAGTCACCTGCGGCTCACAGAGGCGGCCCCAGGGGAAGCGGTGGCTGGCTGCTGGGACAGAGAGCATTTGCTCTGAGATGTTCTCCACATTTGAGATCCTGGCTCCAGGGATTTGATACCAGAAGACATGTTTGTCATTGTGCGTAGTTCCTGTGGCAGAGTCGCCACAGTCACACTTTCAAGGATACAATTTGGGGCCCGTGAGACAGCTCAGTGTGTAACACTGCTTGCCGAGCTCTGCTGGAGACCTGTATTTCATTCCTGGAACCCATGGTGGAAGGAGAAAAGTGATGCTGGAAGTTTTCATTTGATCCAAACCCTGACAGAAATACTAAGGCATCCGTCACGCTCTCCGTAAATCCCAAACGGGTCTTAGAATCACTTGGCATGTACAGCTTCTGAGACCAAACACCCTTCTCTCCAAACCTTTTCTAGAAACCACTCAGTGGGGGGCAGGGAGATGGCTCAATTCGAAAAGAGGATCTGAGCTTGCTCCCAGGAACTTGCATAAAACACATGACGGTGTGCACTTGCATTCCCCCGTGCAGGGGTTTGCTCGCTTGCTTGGTGAACTCCAGGTCAATGAGAGGCCCCACCGCAAAGGTGGGTGGTGCCTGAGGGGTGATACCTAAGGATGTGCTTTGCCTCCCCCATGCATACACGCACACACACCACACATGCATATACACACAACACAAACATGCACACACACACACACACACACACACACACACAACACAAACATGCACACACACACACACACACACACAACACAAACATGCACACACATGCACACACACACACACACACACAACACAAACATGCACACACAGCACACACACACACACACACACACAACACAAACATGCACACACACACACACACACACACACAACACAAACATGCACACACACACACACAACACAAACATGCACACACAGCACACACACACACACACACACACACACACACGAGTGTGTGTGCTCACCTCCACAAGTCACCTTCTGGCTTAATTTTTATAACTTATTTCATAAGCACACCAAGGGGCAGTATTAACAGATTTCCATGGATGTGCAGCATCACCCGGGTGTCCCTGCAGAGCGCCTGAGGAGCACCGAGCTCATTTTGCAGACTGAGAAGCCACCTACGCGGATTGTTGACTGGTGCTGTCCTAACTTGTTGCAAAGGAGCAAATTGACACCATGCGTTCCTATCATTTCCATTCCCTGAAACTCCAGCCTCCAGCAAGAACCCCATTAAGTCGGCTTTTTATACACAAGATCCAGCTGGAGCGGCTGGTGGGGGAGGAAGAGCTCAGGCTCCGGGTCCTGCAGCATGACCGTGGCACGGGGCTGATTCTCCAGGCAGACTGGACCTGAGGTCCATGTCACTTTTGAGATGATGTGTTGACATGTCACATCTCCACCTAGGGAAATAGGGATTTTCTGAAAAAGAGCCACTGAGAATCGTCCTGGCATAATATACAACGTGATGTGGACTTCTCTTTTGAAGTAAGAATAATTTTTTTCATTCATTTCCGTTACTAGGAGATGATGCCTGAGAACAGGTTCTTCCTTCTTTCCTTTCTTCCTCCCTCCCTCCTTCCTTGCTTCTTTCCTTCGTTCCTTCCTTCCTTCCCCGAGAAGATTCAGGCTATAAGCTATAGCATCATGGCTAATATTGGTTGTCAACATGACGAGAACTAGAATCACTTAGGAGATAACCCTCTGGGCACGACTGGGAGCCTGTGTCCAGAGAGGTTAATTGAGGTAGGAAGACTTTACCAGAACAGAACATGGGCAGCATCATCCCATGAACCTTGGGCTCCATAATTTGAAGGTTTATTTTGTTTTTAATTGTGTGTCTGTGTGTGGCTATGTGCACACGAGTGTAGGCACCCATGGAGGTTAGGTAGTTGTTGGGTTCCCTGGAGCTGGAGCTTTGGGCAGTTGTGAGCCACCTGGTGTGGGTGCTGGGAACTGAATTCAGGTCTTCTACAGGAGCAATAAGCACTCCTGACCACTAAGCCAACTCTCCACTCCCATCCCCAGACTTAACAGACAGGAGAAAGTGAGCTGAGCCCCAGCACTCATCTCTCTCTGCTTCCTAACGGATACCTCAACTCCTGCTGCTATGTCTTCCCCACCATGGTGGACTGCACCCTCGAACTGTGAACCAAGGAGAAGACTGGTGACTGCAGCTTTCCTCTATCACACGCAGGCCAGCTTGTAGCTGTATGTGTGTAGGAAGATTTCATTTCCTGCATGGGGTAGAACATTTAGAACTAACAGGACCAAAGGGGATCTAGGTGTGTAGTATGACGCAGGGGCTAATTAGTCGTGGTTTGCCTGTAGTTTTTCCTGATTTCAAAGCCTTTAGCCTTCCATCAGGGAAACCCTTAGTTCTAGACCCACTAGGACAGATGGTGGCCCCAGGTGTGACCTCACTGACCTCTTCTTCTTCTTCTTCTAGCCGACCTTCTTTCACTCTGGCAGGCTTTGGCGCCAGTCATCTATTATGTAAGAGACAGTCCTTTGAGCCAAGAACTAAACCCCACCAGGTATTACAGTATAGGCTCATAACTCCAGATACTCAAAAGGTCAGGGCAAGTGGATCACAAATTCAAAGCCTGCCTGGGCTATACATAGAACACATTCAATGCCTCTCTGACCTACTTAGTGAGACCTTGTCTCAAATTAAGTATGAAAAAGAAAGGTAGGATGTAGTTCAATAGCAGAGCCATTGATGAGCATGTGGGAAGCCCTGGGTTCAAACCACAGCACTGCCCCAAAGGTGAAGATCCCCCGAGACACGTGACACATGAAATCACCACCGCCAAGGAAGCAGCACCCTATACCACAAAGCTTTCCCTCCAAATGTAGGTTTGTGCCTGCACACGCCTTTTCCGTAATGTCCTTCCTAATTTCCTTTGTGACCTGGGAAGAACTCTCTTTAGCTAGCTAGATCTTGGTTTCTCGTAATTGCAAAGAGGACCGCACCAGACCAGGTGGGCGAGGAATCCATACAACACCCACACTCCTGTGCTCAGCAGAGTCTCAGACGGCCTGGTCACACAATGGATGCATCTGCACCCACTGGCAGCTGGCTCTCTTTCCCAGCGTGTCCCTGGAGGATCCATCACCTGCTGTTTTACCTAACACAGCCGCTTCACCAACCCTCTCCTCCTTCCCCTTGGCAACGCTACACATGCAGGTGCTTATATACCTCTTTGTCAGAGAGGTAAACGGTTGGAACAGGCACTGCAAGCCCTCAAATACTTAGTGATGTACAGGGAAACAACACAAAAGCACAAATGTCTTGGCAAGGGATGCTTAGGGAACCTTCCCAAGGTGCAGCCTAGCAGTCAACTGTGAGGCTTGGTGTTACTCACTTCTGCATCCATTCATCAAATATTCTCTGAGGCTTTTCTGTGACTCAAGCCTGAGATGCTGAGGCTTAGTGATCGAAAACGTAGAACCAAGCCTGCTTCTCTCAGGTCTCAGGTCTACCAAAGTCACAGGAACCATTTGATGTGAAAGGCTAGCCCACGCTCCCGAGAAGAACTATCAGGGAAGGCTCTCAGAGCACACTGGGCTAATGATGACCTCTGCTTTCATTTCTCCTCCAAGCTTCCCCTTTACCGTCGTCTCAGCTCCGAGAGGGACTCTGCACAGAGTGCAAGGCCCTAGTCACCCCTTCATGGCCGCATCTTCCCAGAATAAATCCTTCCTCCCACAGGCTGCTTTGAATCAAGCATTAGGTTGCAACAACAAGAGAAGTTCTCTGACCCTTTATGGAGGGAAGAGTCAGGCAGAGCTTATCTGAAAGCCTGAGCACCATATCCGGTAATTATGAACCTATTGCTGGCTTCAGTGTCTCTGTGTGTTATCCTGCTTGAGATTAGAGTCCTGCAGTTTTACATGGGTTTTCAAATTTTATGACCTGAGTAATTTTCTAAACAGGCCAAGTCTCATCTTACATATCTACAGAGGAGCGGAGATATTACAGCTCTCTGGATGGGATCATCCAGGGGCTGGAGAAATGGTTCAGTGGGTAAGAGGATGAACTGCTCTTCCAAAGGGCCTGAGTTCAGTTCCCAGCACCCCCACTGCCGCTCACTATTGTGTGTAACTCCAGTTCCAGGGGGCCCGATGCCTTCCGATTGCCTCTGCAGACAGCACTCAAGCGTGCACGCCTACCCACAGATACACAAAATTAAAAACAAAATAAAATCTTTTAAAAGTGGGATTATTCTTGTACAGTGCGTAGAACAGCATCCATTTTATGGTAAACACTTGATAAAAAGGGAAAATTATTAAACATTTTAAATTTTTTATTAAAATTATTAAAAATCTAATTCCTGTTATTCATTCCACGGTTCTGTTTAGCTGTTTCCTCTCTCTGTGAAGACGTTTTTCTTCCAGGCAATCCTGGTTTCTTTTCTCGTGCTCTATCTGAACGTGCTCGAATCACACGATTCATGCCACCTCTGCCAGTGTAATTGCAACCCAGAGCTGCTCCCATGACGCTGGCAGGGGAATAAGCTCGTGGATAAAGGATCTTCCCTGTGCGTTAGAGGACGCGTAACGTTTGAAGTGGTTTTCAGGCTGTAAGGGATGCTGCTGCCGTTTGTTTCTTTTCTGATAATCACACTGTGTGGAAACTGCTGGGCACACGACTTGCCTTCCTACGTCCTGGGTGAAGAGATCTCTCTGTCCCTTCAGTTCACCTTCCTCTGCCCATCATCCGCTTAGTCATAAATCTCAAAGATCCTCAGACGTGTAAAGGGGATTGTGACAAGGTAATTCCAAAGTCCATCTGAAGTGAAAAGCATGGTTGAATTACATACCGACTGGCTCTGTAGAAGTCACATTAAAATATGCAAAATCCTGCTTGATTGATGTTCTCTCAATATGAGGGAGCCCGTACCATTAGGGGGAACTTATTCTAAAGGTGTCTGATCTAGTTTCATTTCTGTTGCTGTGATAAAATACCACGACATAAAACAACTTAAGGGAGAAGAGGTTTATTTTAGTTTACAGTTCCAGGAATAGTCCATAATTTCATGGAAGGAAAGGCAGGAACCACAGTCCCTTCACATCCAAAGTCGAGAGCAGCGAGAGATGAATGCATGGATGCTCATTCACTTGTGATCAGCTCAATTTCTCCACTCTTACGTGGTTTGGGACACCTTGCCTAGGGAATAGTGCTGCCCAAAGTGGGCTGGGTCTTCCCACATAAATCAATTTAAATAAGACAATTCCCTACAGACACACTCACAGGCCAACACAAGGTAGCCAATCCCTTACTGAGACTCCCTCCCCAAGCGACGCTAGGTTGTGTTGACAATTAAAGCTGGCCATCTCAGTACCTTCACACAGAAGCCACTTCATGCCATTTGCACTCATTTGTCTGGATTTTGTTTTTTATGGCAACTCAAAACTTATCTTCTCTGTGACATCTTTCCTTTCACACGTATCCCTTCCTGAGAACATGCACATAGTTATGGTGTCATAACGTTCACAACAGGCTGCCATAATAAATCTCTGCAGCATCCCTCTGTCCCACATGGATTCCACCTGATGGTTAAAATTTAAGTCGGTGGTTAAGTCCCTGTCATCACTCACAACATCCTTCCTGCTTCCCAATGCTAGTCCTGACCTGCCTCAGTGTCCCCCTCAGCCAGCAAGTGGTTCCCAGCACTATCTCCAGCCATCAGGGACATCTACTGCCAGAAATAGCTTGTGATCTCTGCTTTCCTGATTTAATTGTTCCATGTTTAGTCTTTCTCTGGGAGGCGCCCACACTTGGCCCTCTGTGCTCAAATGTAGTTCATTTGCTTCTCAGGAGAAGTCCAAAATATGCATCCGGACCTAATGTCATCTAGCCTACCTCTGGAATGAGTCATTTCCAACTACCCTCTAAGATGAGTCCTGAGGGGGAAATTCTCAACTTTAGCAGCTTTCTGGAAGGCCGATTCCATGATGGTCTTTCTTTGTATCTGGAGGGAAGGAAAACTCCCTGTGCAGAAGTGACATTTCCCCAGCAGCATGTGGGCTTGGGGGATGGGTCTCTCCCCAGTATAGAGAAAGGAGTTGGAAGCTGATTTGAAGTAATTAAGCCTCCCCATCTGCACATCCTAGCACTAGAGGAAGCGGTACTCTCCAATCCGGCAAAAGGTTGGTACCTATCTATTATGCTTCAGGATATTAAGATCGGGATGAAGTCAATTCTTACAGAAATTAGAAATCAAAATGCAATTAGAACTTTCTAATTAAGCTCATATAAATATTTATAAGAGCATGATTCAATTTCAAATGGCTGGAACACTGAATGTGTCTTTGAAATCTGAAGAACTATATACTACTGCTTATTCATTCCATCCTGTAAAAAAACATCCCCAAAGACCGCTCATACAAAAGGATGTGATTGAATACACACACACACCTCATCTCATATCTTCCTGTGAGCACATCTCCACATTCGTATGAGTCTTCCCTTCCCTTCCCTTCCCTTCCTTTCCCTTCCCCTTCCTTCCCTTCCCTTCCCTTCCCTTCCCTTCCCTTCCCTTCCCTTCCCTTCCCTTCCCTTCCCTTCCCTTCCCTTCCCTTCCCTTCCCCTTCCTTCTGCCAGGCAGGGATAGTAGATGCATTCCTTGCTTCTTGGCATAGTTAAAAGAAATCAATAGGAAGGCACTTAGGAAAGTTACAAAGAAAACTCAGTGTAAGGGGCAAGGGCTTATTCCAGCTCACGGGCCAAGGTACAACCTGGGGAGAGGCAGCAGTGAGAGCTGGCCAGTCACATCGCGTCCACAGTGAGGAAGCGGAGGGAGGTGGCTACCGGTGCTCAGTTCCTGTTTGCCTTTTTGTTCAGTGCAGGACCCCAGCCCACAAGACTGGGCTGTCCACAGCCACAATGGCTTTCCGTTTTCAATTAATCTTCTCTAGAAACATCCTCAAAGAAACTCCCAGACATATGTCCCCTAAGTAAGGTTTTAAATCCACTCAAGTTGTCAATGAAGTTTAGCCTCTTCAGTACCCAAGATCAAGACTTCTTTTTTACGGAGCGAGTGATTTACAGCGTCATTGCTATGGAGCGATTACCTACCGCGGATAGATTGGCATACACGTAATGAAAATGCCCTAAACCATCAGGTCTGGGATGAGGAATTTGGGGACATGGAAACCACTGGTTGGGGCCAGGCAAAGAAACAGGAGAGATGGTGCTAGAACGGATGAATTAAGTCAGAGAAGTCAGGGAAGACTCATCCTCACAAAGTCAACTGGGAAATTGCAGCGCTTCCGGGCAATATGACAGACTGCTTGAGAGAATAATGGCCATGTCCGTCAATGCATCGGCCATGCAATCCATCATGCCAAAGGTGCTAGGAGAAAGAGAAGAGCTGGGGGCTCTGGGGGAAACTGTAATTGAGCGGGAAACATGACATAAGCCGGGTGACGGAACTAGAGTGCACAACCAATGGGCCGTTGTATGAAGTCAGCGCTTATGGAGGCCGTCCCCACTTTTATTACAGCAATAACACGTCTGCCCTGTTTGGAGAAATGGGATCCCTGTCCTGGGAGCCACCCTGGGTCCTTCCAGGATCAGCCCCACCTCCGCACCAGGTAGTTGATGGTTGGGTTTAAAGTCAACTTTTAGAATCACCTGAGTAGGGAGACGCAACTGAAGAGTTGCTTTAATCGATGTGAGAAGACCTGTGAGTGGCGCCTCCCGAGCGGTGTCTTTGGCTCACCTGGCATCGAGGTAACTCATCCTGCTGCTGATTTCTTCACTGATACCAGAGCCAACATTTCCAGGCTTTTGTCATCGGCTGAGGACCAGCGCTCTCCAGGAATCCTCTAGGATTTTGGTGACAGGCTCCTAAAGTACTGACTCCTGGACCGAGCAAGTACCGAGTTGCCAGCCTCTCCAGCCCAACACGACGGTGAGATGACTCTGAGGCACTCGGCTTAAAGACAGAGCGACTACCGAGTTCTCAGCTTCCCAGGTCTGAGACAGTTGTTGTTACTATTGAAGTAGGCTTGTTTAATAAACTACATTCATCCAATTGTTCTGTTTCTCTAGAAAACCTTGACTAATACAGGGTGAGAAGACACGTGTCACAGGTCCACAGGTGATAGCTCCTCTCATTTTGAGGGACCCTAGAATCCCTCAGGGCAGCTTCTGGTGCCCGAGTGAGCCTCTTGCACTGACTGAGCCTTTCCAGTGGTGGATGCTGCTGCTCACACTCTGATAGGTGGCCAAGGCACATCTGCTTAAGCAGATGTGGGAAAACCTTGGATACAATCACTGGGATAGCCACATATGACACCTCTTCTGACTGAGCTAACAGCCAGGGATTGCACCGTCCTGCAAGGGCAGGCTCCCATAAGAAATTTAAATATTCACAATTTGTTTTCAGGACACTATTAAGGTATAAATTCTCAAGGCAACAGGAAGAGGTTGTGATGACTGACTTATGAGATTTTAAATGTTTAGACATGATAAGCAGGCTATCTCCACCTTCAAGCTTGCCAATGTTAGTAGCAGTCCTGAATTTTTGCAGTAGTTTGGATAAAAGACGAGATCAGCATTTCTCAAAAAGCTACATTTCCTGAGGCAGGTTGACACATCTCAAGGTTATGGGGAACGTTGTTGGGAGCTGGATTTGAAGCAATTAGGCTGACCTGCTCACAGATGATAATGCTCTAATCATGCCAAAGGTTATTACATGAATATTACTTAAACTCAGGGATATTAAGAATGGGAGGAAGGGGCCTGGAGAGAAGGCTTAGTGGTTAAGAGCACTTGCTGCTCTTGCACGGGACCTGGATTTGATTCCCACATGTTACTTCATAACCATCTGTAACTCCAGTTCCTGGGAATCTGATGGTCTCTTCTGGCCTCCATGGGCACCAAGCATGCATGTGGTACATATACATACAGGCAAGACACTCATACACATAAAACAAAATAAATAATAAATCTTCAACAAATTAAAAACAAAGGAATGGAAGGAAGCCCAGGGTTACTGAAATCAACAGCAAGCGCTGGGAAGACTCTTGGGCTGGGATTTGACTTTTCTTAGAATTATGTATTAAACAAGGGGAAAAAAATGCCAATATATCTGACCAAAAACGCTCCTGAGGTGAAGGTGGCAATGGTGGACTGGCTGGAGTCAGTCTCTGCTGACTCTTTCCACCCCCAGCCACTCTCTCTGCCCCCTGCCATCGCTACATCTCCATCTTTCACATTACTGAAGGCAACACATCCACCATGGAACGTTCTCAGGTTTCTTCATGCTGGATAGCTGCTTCTCTGATCACATTCTGCAATTCGTCACAGCAGTGGCAAACACAAGCATGCTAAGAGAGTCTACTGATAGGGGTGCCAGCCAGTTTAGAATTAAATTGTTACAGCAGTAGTTTCAGTAGTGTTTGGCCTTGTGGAAACCGGCAGTCCTGGGGTGAAGATGAAACCAAGCAGTAGCTCGCTGTCCCGCACAGACAACTCTGTTGGAACTCCCTGACGCCACCGCAGGTTGATGGAAGAGAAAGACAATGAGGCAGGAAGTAGTTGCTGGACCTCCTCAGTGCTGCAGAGAGACTGTCCACAGTGGAGGGACTGAGGATCTGTCTTGTGGGACACAAAGGGCACAGCCCTGAGCTGTACATGTTTAGCCTAGACATTGTGTGAAGCCTCTTGTTTTATTCTTTAAAATCTTTATGTAGATTAAAAAAAATTTGAAGTCTTTTGTTTTTATATGAGTGTTTTGCCTGCATGTATGTGTATGCACCACATTGTGTGGTGCCCACAGTGGCCGGAAGAGAATGTTGGATTCCCTGGACCTAGAGTGACAAATGGCTGTTAGCCATCATGAGGATTCTGGAACTGAACCCTGGTCCTCTTCAAGAGCAGTCAGTGCTCTTAATCGCTGAGTTATTTCTCCAGCCCCTCATGAAGATTTTGTATTCTACTCCATGATCCATTTTCTCATGGGTTAAAACTAAGTTTTTAATTATCCATCACTAGCTGGGCAGGGTGGCATATGCCATTGGAGAGGTGCTGGCAGATATCTGTGAGTTCAGGGGCCTGCTTGGTCTACACAGTGAGTTATAGGACAGCCAGGGCTACATAAAGCGATCTTATATAACTGCAAAACAAAGCAAAGCAGACTAAGTGTTTATCATCACTGAGCAAAGCCGACGCTGAAAAGATCTAGTCATGCTCATTTTATAAAGTGCGAATTATTCTCAGGGTCAAGCACAGCACACAGCTCATAGAGGATGCTGCATGCACACTTGTTAATGAATGAATGAATGAATTTCACTGGAGAGTTTCACACATCCAGTTGGTTGTACTATATTCCCAAGGGTTTACTGCCTGGGTACTTTGGGCAGTGAATGCTAACCGTCCGTGTTTTCAGAGAAGGGCTACTGAGCTGCTGGGAGAAGGAGAACTTCGAGGTCATAGCAGAGCATCCTTTCTTATCATTCTCTCTCTCTCCCTGGTATATGGTGTGGTGTGTGTGTGTGTGTATGTGTGTGTGTGTGGTATGTACATGTGGGGGGGGTGTGCATGTGTGTACAATGTTGTGCCTGTGTGTAGGGTTATAACCTGATTTCTGGGAGGAAGCTGCAGCTAGAGGGTGTAGAATCCCACAGTTTCAAAGGAGGGATAAATGGAAACAGAGTACTGACCACAGATTGGGGGCCCACAAAAATTATCAGGAACAGGAATGTCTGGTGTCCGTGACTGCAGGGCTGGAGTGCTGCGGGCCTAGAGCCAAGTCAGCTTGGGCTATGTCTTCAACTGTTTAACAGCCACCAGCTGCCCACCTCTGTGTGACTTAACATCTTTGTACCTGTCAGGCAAAACCTTTTGGTGAGTACAAGCAGACCCCTAGCTTCTACCAGTTCAAAGGGTGCCATCAGCTAGCATCCAGAGCCTAGCAGACCCCCCGCCTGCTGAGCCCCATTTGCACGATGCTCCCATACATATTTTACAACTTCTTGGTTTATGATTTTCTTTGTTTTTTTACTGTTTTTGTTTGCTTTCCACTACTGTGGTAAAACACCGACCAAAAGCAAGCGGGGTGGGGGGGGGAGAAAATGGTTTATTTCATTTTACGGGTTATAATCCATCAGGAAGGGAAGCCAGGGAAGGAACTTGAGGCAGGGACCAAAGCAGAAGCGATGGAGTAATGCTGCTTACTAGATTGCTTTCATGCCTTCTTCAGTTCTGATCCAAGTCAGGACCCCTGCCTATGGGTGGCGCTGCCCACAGTGGATGGGCCTCCCACATCAATTATTAATCGAGAAAATGTCCTACAGTCTTGCTAACACGGGCCAATCTGACGGGGAACATTACTGAATTGAGGTTCCCTCTTCCCAGATGACCACGTTGTGTTAAGTTCACAAAAAACTGGCTAGTGTTGTTACTGTAAAACCTTCATAAAACTTACCAAGTGAGAACATGGCATTTATAATAATTGGATCTGTGTTACCCAGCCATGGTTACTCATATTTGGCTTCAGAATAAATTAGTCTCTTATTCTCTTTGCAAACAAAAGATAAAGGAATGCTCGAAGGGGAGAGTTTTAATTCCATTTTGATCTTTGAGATGATGACAGGCTCAGATCCTTGTGCACCAATTTTCCTGGGCAGAGAGGTCACTGGCAGGGAAACATCCAGAACGAGGGATTTCTGGTAGAAGCTCCATCACTTCTGTGCTTGTCCTGTCCAGTATGGCAGCCACAGGCCATGCTGATGAACCTAGAAATGTGGTGAATTCAAACGGAGCTGTCTAAAGCACATGCTCAATTTTAAAGACACTTCGCACCTACACCCAAAGTGTATAAAATATTTCATGAATATATTTGCATTGTGAGAGTCAAATGAGAGACTATCTATATTGGGTTGTCCTGTGAGCAGATGTATAGAAGGAAAGCTGAGGTGAATGTTTGTAGGTAATTGTCTTAACTAAGTTAGCTGATGTGGGAGACCAAGCCTTCGATGGGCAGCACTACTCCCTAGGCAGAGGGTTCTGACTTGTGTAAAACCGGAGAAATTGATCTGAGTATAAGCAAGCAAGCAAGTGGACACAAGAGCATTCACTTTTCTCTGCTCTTAATTGGATACTATATAACTAGCTGTTTGTAGTTCCTGCCTTGACTTCCCTGCTTTGACGTACTGTAACCTGGAATTACGAGCTAAAATAAATCTTTTATCCCCTAAGATAGCTTTTTTCCAGGGTATTTTATCATGGCAACAGAAATGAAACTAGAACACATTGACTTTATGATAATCCTATGGATAGATTCCAATAAATCCAAATAAATAAATTCCAATGGGAATTTATCATTTTTTTTTTTTTTTTTACTTTAACTACCAGAAAATTAAAAATCCCATACTCAGCTTGCTTTCTGGTTTGTACTGTTTACACTGGGTGGTGCCCATCGGGACTCGTGGTGCTAGAGGACTTGGCCGCAGATTCAGGAAAGGGCTTGGTAGCCTTGGTAGAAAGGTCTTGGTCTTGTTCCTAAGAACAAGGTCTCGCCAACCTCCCTCAGCAAAACAGTGCTTATCCATCTGGGGTCCTTGGAAGACGTGATTAATAGACAGCTGCCAAGAGCAATTATTGTTCGCCAAACACATCTGACAGGTCTCAGTGTTGGGAGGAGCTGTGGAAGAGTAAATCCAAATAGAAACTAATTAAGATCCTTGCCTACAGAAGCCTCATCTCCCTAAACAACTCCAAAGAGGGATCTGTGATTTTATCCCCTTTGTGCTAGTCCACACTCCCCAGCTGTATCTCCAGGTTGCCACTGATCCACACCCCCACACTTTCCTTTTAAACAGTAAATAACTGTACTTTCTGTTCACTTCTTGGCTCTTCTTAATCGCTTCTCTCCAGCGGAGGCCAGGTCTTGTAAACATAACCAGTCACCTCGCTTCTAGGAGTTAAAACATTGTTGATACTGATGCTTTAACGCCTGACAGGTTCAGGGTTCTAACTACCCGGCTGGTATTTGCGGCAGCTGGCAGAGCTTTGCGTAAAGTTGCACAGAGGACTTGGCACCGAAGAGGGTCTCGGTTGGGCAGCAGTGGCATGCGGCTGTTTCTGGATACGTCTAAAGGAAGCGCTTTACAGTGTAGGAGCTTCCGCAATGTGCAGTCTGACTGTGCCCAGGTCACTCTTTGCCTCTGCCTTCCAGGTGGGTCCTGTAGCTGGCAGCTCCATGCTGCCTCTGTGACAGGATGGATGAGCAGTAAGCACTCTTAGCCATCGAGTCACCTCTCCAGTTCCCTCACTTTTGCAAGCGAAGGAGATGACTAATGAGGACCATGGCTGGCACACATGGAATATTAATGGCAGAGACTGATACTGTCATGCATGACCAATGAGAAAATTGAGACCCAGTGGGGTAACTCTGTAACGCAGGGCCTGGGTCTAGACATATTAGCAGTGCCACGGCTGTGGCTTGAATGGCGAGTATTCCCCATAGGCTCATGGATGTGAACACTTGATCCCTGGTGGGTGATGCTGTTTGAGAAGGCTGTGGGCCCGGTAGGAGGTAGCGCCTTGGTGGAGGAAGTACGTCACCAGGGGAGGGCTCTGAGATTTTAGAGCCCAGCTAGCGTTTCATTCCTTTCTCTGTTTCCTGCGTGCAGAGGAAATGTGATCTCTCTGCTTGCTGACTACTGGGCTGGCCTCTTGCTCCCTTGCCTTGCTCTCATGCCTTCTGCACCACAATAGTCTGTGTCCCCTCTGGAACCGTGAGCCAAAGTAAATCCTTTCTCCCCAGGTTGTTTGTGTCAGGCCATTCTACCACAGCAATGGGGGAATTACTTGTACAGTCAGCACCACAACCTCACACCCAGCCCCCCATCTGAGCCACTATGCTGTCACCATCACAACCTCACACCCAGCCCCCCATCTGAGCCACTATGCTGTCAGCACCACAACCTCACACCCAGCCCCCCATCTGAGCCACTATACTGTCAGCACCACAACCTCACACCCAGCCCCCCATCTGAGCCACTATGCTGTCAGCACCACAACCTCACACCCAGCCCCCCATCTGAGCCACTATGCTGTCAGCACCACAACCTCACACCCAGACCCTAATCGGAACCATTGTGCATCAGAGGAGTTTTAGAGTTGCTACAAGCAACTTCCCAGAGGGTATCGCTTCCATCAAATGCACCAGATATGGAGATCCTTTGCCTCTTCATGTTCTTCAAAATCACCACCAGGCCCATTAATTACGTTCAACACTTTGCCCAACAGGCAAGCGTTAGGATTTCCCATGCTCATTTACTAAAACAACTGTCTCCTACCTCCATCCAGTCAAGGGTCACTCCTTAGTGACTTGCCCATCCTACTGGAGTGTGAAACTCTCTCCTGTCACCTCCCCGCACACACCTATCCCCTGCTGTGTGTGCGAGTGTGCGTGTGCGAGTGTGCACGTCCAGATTGTCTTTTCAGGTGTACGTCACCGTTTCTTATTTTGCACTGAGCTCTCTGAGTAGGCCAGACTGGCTGGCCAGTGAGCCCCAGAGATGACCAGCTTCTCACACTGGTTCTTGTGGTAGGATTCAGGCCCTCACCCTCGCAAAGCAAGCACTCTACTGACTGAGCCACCTCCTCAGCCTGTTCTTTTTCCTTCCATAGCACTCTGACCTCCTAACACATGCTCTAAATTACACGTGCATTGCCCTTAGCTCTAGATGGAGCAGAGCGTGAGCACAGCTTTGTTCTGTTCACTGCTGCTGATTGAGAATAACGTCAGATGCAACTTAAGCAAATGCCAATGAATAAATACCACAACCTGTTTCTTGACTTGCGCTCAGTCTGCCAACCCTCCACTTAAGCTCCAAACTCCAGGGTCATCCAGGAATGATCCACATTCCTCACCCTCCCACTGATAGGCAGCTAGACTGTCCCTCCTCCCTCCCTAAGGAGCCTTCCTTCCCTGGTCCTTCAGGCTTTCTCCCTGGGGTTCTTGTAGCGTTCCTTCTGTTTGGTGTCTTTCCCATGTCTCTGGCCCTCTGTGATTAGAAGAAAATCTTACATGTGAAAACCAGACTATGTCATGTCTTTTATGAGACGATATTTACAAAATTTGGTGGAAATTCCCTTGAAGTAAAACTCTAGAATGAGCTACTTTGCAAACCTCGGGAAAGCCCTCTAAAGTCACAGCCATAGGAACGCATTGCTGGACAAAGTACAGATGCACCTTAGAAGGCGGATGAACAGGGGTTTGAATCCAGACTTTGGTTCTAACGCTCCACTGTTTTACACACACACACACAGAACAATAACAAAAACCAAAAAAAGCCTCGAGGGCCAGACTCTACCACGAAGCAGGTCTGTGACTTTGGCAAGTTACTTAATCTTTTTTGTCTTAGTTCTATTACATGTGAAGTGGGGACAGTCAGACAGTCAGAGCACCTACATTATCACGGTTTTGCAAGGATTAAAATACGCAAAGTATGTAAGGCAGGCAGTTTTCTAACTCTTATTCTTACCCTCTAAATCATTATGTTATCTAGAACCCTCTGAGAATGATAAAAAGCCACTTCCCAAGGGAAGGTAGTGATCAGTCCCTTCAAGAACGCATCCTCTTTGGCCCCAAAGTCATCCTCCTGAAAGAGTAGTGTATGTCATCTAAGTTTCAAGTGTGACAAATAGTTTGTGCTCATCCTAAGCACAATCCTTCTGAAAGATTTGTCCTTAGTCATCCTGAAGAAACAAGGCTGTTGAACAAAGCCTCCTGTGCTGCTCACCTGTCTGAAAAATGTCACCAGCCCTCTATCTGTTGGGAATTCTGTCCCTTCAGTTTTCATTCAAGCCTTGGCCTTCGTTGTAGATTCTTGTTTGTATCTGTTCTCCCTCCTCCTCTTTGCTCCTTGGAACAAATTCTTTGATTCCACATATTGAGGTGCTGTTTTTTTTTTTTAAAATTTTTTTTAATTTTCCATTTCTTACACATACCTGGGAGTTAAAAACGAATCCACCAAATTCTCACTAAACTTCTCCTCACTCTACCATAACTCGTGGTGATTTTGAGAAATGGTTTAATCACCCTGGCTCTCATTTTCATTCTTTCATAAGTAAGGAATGGAATTACAGGATATCCAAACATTCTCTAGCTTTCGTATCGTAGAGATCAGACCGAGTTCTTTCTGTTTAGTTTCAGCATGTGCCATGCCCAACAACAAACAACGCTGGCTCCCGTGTACAGGAGGCCTAGAGACCCACTGGGACCACAGGGACTCTTCTGTCATTGCTCCCGGGAGTAGGGGAGGAGTCCTCTTAGAATTGCATGGCGTAGGAGACCAGGGTCTTCTGAGGTGCGTGTCCTCTACACCTTGGTTCATAAGATGTACCTCACAGTTGGGCGTTCTTATTGCAGAGTGTTTGCCTAAACCTATGCTGCCATTGTGACTAATATTTTCTGGATATTTCCTTCAGAGAATTTAGTGGCAAACAAATAGATCTGGAAGAGGTTCATGGAAGCCATCTGGAGTAGCAGGGGATGAGAGAGATGGTATTCAAGCTATCAAAACAAGAAAATTCATGGCCAGGAGCTTTTGCTGCTCTTTGTCATCTACCAGCAAAGTTATTTGAAGTGTGGGAAACTAAATTCATTTCCACTGTCTTCTGGGGCTATACATCATCCCCTGGATGCGGGCGACACAGGCTGAGCGTTTGAGAGAGAGAACAAAGCGGGGGAGGGCAGACTGCGAGGAGAGGAGTCTTGCCATTTCACTTTCTGCAATTTACAACAGCCCAAGGATGTCGAATTGGGACTTCTTCCTTGATAGCTGGCCCTCCTATCAGACTTTACACAGAGCAGGGAAAGGAGTCTCCCTGACCACTAATGATTTTAATTTCCCATCTTTACAATTCCTCACAGGAATCAGGATCCTGGCAATGGAACGAACCCAGAGGGTTGTCTGCAACAGCTGTGAACGTTGTTCTTTCTGCTAGATTTTCTCCATCAGCAAACTTGAATCAGGAAACATCTGATCTGCTGTAAATCCCTGTGGAATTCCAGACCGATTTAAGACCTTGCTCTTTACAGATATTGAAGGAGAGGCAGAGAAAGAGGGAGGGAGGGAGGGAGAGAGAGAGAGAGTTGAGAATTTTGGAAAAAGAGTCTGTGGGAGTTTTTAATTTTCTGGATTCCCCACTCACATCATCTGCAGAATCTATCTCTGA
The DNA here is from genome assembly GCA_026225945.1 of Cricetomys ansorgei. Taxonomy (NCBI): domain Eukaryota; kingdom Metazoa; phylum Chordata; class Mammalia; order Rodentia; family Nesomyidae; genus Cricetomys; species Cricetomys ansorgei. The sequence continues at coordinate 45,086 of JAMJFZ010003695.1, forward strand.
CTGGTGTTTGGGCAGGAAGTAATTTTAAGTGGCTATAGGGTTATGACTGACTCTGTTTCATTTGTAACACCCGAGTAACCAACAGTATTCACTAGTTGTTACATAGCAATTTATAAATAAGAACAATATCTATATTTTATTATTAAAAATAAAATACCATGAATACACTTGAGATAAAGCCTGGGCATTTATGCCCTAGAATTCTGGGACATTGGAGATGGTCTTGTTTTGCTGGGCACACAGCTGAGTGGGTAGCGTGCTAGCCTAGGTTTTGATCTCCAGTGTTGAATAAACTGGGCATGGTGGTGCACACCTGAGATGCCAGCGCCCGAGGTAAGGCAGGAGGATCAGAAGTTCAAGGTTCTTCTTGGCTACATAGTTTGTTTTGTATAAAAAGAAAGACAAACAATAAAGAAATGGGATCTTTCTAAAGATGAGGACACATAGGCCAGAGGGGGCAGGGCTTAGCCAGGTGGCTACACCCAGCCTTCTAACCCTAAGTAGCTTTGTTTTCTTCTCATGCCATGTTTCCATGGCTATTAAAAAATACCATACTGCCAGGCAGTGGTGGCGCACACCCTTGATCCCAGCACTCAGGAGGCAGAGGCAGGTGGATCTCTGTGAGTTCAAGGCCAGCCTGGTCTACAAAGTGAGTTCCAGGACAGCCAGAGTTACAACAGAGAAACTCTGTTTTGAAAAAAAACCAAAACCAACCAATCAAACAAACAAAAATGCCATACCATGGATAGGGAATGCCACATGCAAATGATTTCTGAAAATATACTTGTGATCAGTGATATTGATTTTAGTTAATTTGGCTAATGGATACGAGGACAAAACACACCCTGAAAGTTGCTTTCTTGATCTTAGCCATTCAGACGGGGGTAGCATGACACTTCAAGATAGTTTTCATTTGCATTTCTATAACTGTTAAGGTGTTGGGCACTTCTGAAGGTGTAACCTAGCAATTTCATCTCTTCTTTTGAGGACTCTCTGCTCAGATCTGCAGCCCATTTTTAACTGGGTCATCTGTTTCCTTGATTCTCTGTGTTTTGAATTGTTTGTATATTCTGTCGATTAATCCTCTGTCAGATGTATAGCTGGCAAAGAATCTTTCCCACTCTCTGGGCTTCCTCTTCAGGTGATTGTTCCCTTTGGTGTTCAGAAGCTTTTTAGTTTTATGAGATCCTATTGGTCAATTCCTGTCCTTAATTCCTAAGTGGATAGAATCTGATTTAGAAAATCTTCTCCTATACTTACACCTGTGGGGCTCTGCCTATGCCACACCTACACCTGTGGGGCTCTGCCTATGCCACACCTACACCTGTAGGGCTCTGCCTATGCCACACCTACACCTGTGGGGCTCTGCCTATGTCACACCTACACCTGTGGGGCTCTGCCTATGCCACACCTACACCTGTAGGGCTCTGCCTATGCCACACCTACACCTGTGGGGCTCTGCCTATGCCTACACCTGTGGGGCTCTGCCTATGCCACACCTACACCTGTGGGGCTCTGCCTATGTCACACCTACACCTGTAGGGCTCTGCCTATGCCACACCTATGGGGCTCTGCCTATGTCACACCTACACCTGTGGGGCTCTGCCTATGTCACACCTACACCTGTAGGGCTCTGCCTATGGGGCTCTGCCTATATCACACCTACACCTGTGGGGCTCTGCCTATGCCACACCTACACTTGTGGGGCTCTGCCTATGCCACACCTACACTTGTGGGGCTCTGCCTATACTCTCTTCTCATAGCTTCAGTGTTTTAGATTCACAATGAGGTCTTTTATCTATTTAGAGTTGATTTTTGTGCAAAGCCTTCAACGATATCAAAAGAGATTCTTAATTTTTTTCCGCTTGATACTCCATTTTTCCTAAGAAATTTTTGCAAATTCTGAGTGTTCACGTACATAAAATAGGTGTACAAATCAAACAGTTACTGATAAAAAAGCCGTTTATCTTAAAACAATATTTGGTACCCATAAGTTTTACCATTTAGTAAAGACAAAAAAGCAAACTTGTTTATTAAGGAGGTAGACGCTTGTTCAGGGTTAATATTTGTCTCCTCAGGACACAGAGCATATTCTATGTTTTTCTGAGTTGGTTGACATTTTGATTTTCTAACCAGTGCTGGGCACACCTTCACACAATACTTACTACAAGATGGTAGCAGGTGGCCGCTTCAGAAATGGTTGGGAATTCTGTCCCAGTGCCAAGCCAACATTCATTTAATGGGTTTTCTTTTCTAAAACTCAAGTTATCAACTCAAACAGCGATTTAAAAAAAAAAATCAAACTTTCGAGCTTACTACAGCCCAAAGACAGACTAACTTGATAGTTAGGGTGCTGAGGTAGCATGGTTTGAAAACACAACAAGAAAAAAGATTACAAGTCTTTGTTTTCTGTAATGAAATCATTATGTTTCTCCGAGAGCAGAGAGCTTTGCACAGTCAGTTAAAGCACCGCCGTTCAAACGTGTAACAGTCTCACATCTGAGCTGGGCCTCTTCAGCCAGTGTTGGTTGGTGCCTGTGTGTGTGTGTGTGTGTGTGTGTGTGTGTGTGTGTTGTGTGTTCTGGGTGAGGGCTGTGATGAAGATGTGTGATGCACCATGACCTACTGCTGCCAGAAACGTCTGGGGCTCTGTTCCACGCTTGGTTGTTGTGTGCTCAGAAACCTTCCACTGCCACTCAAGTTCTCATGACTCCCACATTCGATTATGCCACCTCATGTGGGGAGTGTGAGTCTAAGTGTAAGAAGGTTGGTTCTAAATGAAAGAGCTAGCGGTGGAGAGGTTCAGCACTGGCGAGCATGCTCTGCGCCTTCAGAGGACCTGCGCGGGACTCCCAGTTCCCATATTGGATGGTTTACACATCCTGAAACTCCAGCTCTGGGGGATGTGATGCTTCTGATGGCCACACAGGCACTTCCACATGTGTGCACATACACACACACACACACACACACACACACGTAAAACAAAAATCTAAAAAAACTTAAATAAAAGAGGCAAAATTGAATGAACAACAAAGTTAAACCATTGCTCCATGTCTGTGGTTTCCATTTGTACTCTGTTCTGAATATTTGCTTATTTTTATTTTATTTTATGTGTGTGTGTGTGTGTGTGTATGTGTGTGCCTGAGTGTATGTATGTGCACCATGTGTGTGCAGGAGCCCTCAGAGGTCAGAAGAAGCATTACATCCTTGGAACTGGAGTTACAGATGGCTATGAGCTAGCATCTGGGTGCTGGGAACCAAACCCAGGTGCTCTTCTGAGCCATCCCTCCAGCCCTCAAATGAACTCTGTCTTAAAGAGTTGTAGGTAGGCTGTGCAATTTAGTTGAGTGTAACAAGAAAATTGAGCAAAGCTTCCTGTCCTTACTTAGTCTTCCAGGTACAAAGCTGCCCATTGTCTGAGAACAAGGTGTTCCTGAAGTCTCCCGGGATGCAGGGGTGAGCAACTTTTATGTTGCATACTTTGTGACCTTCAAACTCTATGGGGGCATAGTCTCCGTGACCAGTGGTTCCGGTGCTGCTGTGGGAGCCATAACTGAGGGGGAGCAGAGCTGGAAGGAAGAATGTTGGGAGCAAAGGGGGCTTTCGTGATGGTGGTGACATTGGGGGCAGTGGTGACAGCACCCACCCCTCAGCGACAGGGAGAAAGACCATCATCAGCACGGGTGTGACTCATACCGTGGGTGAGGAATGAAATGTTACAATAAGAGCCTGAGGCTTGTGTAACTCTCCTTGGGTGAGAGTTGGTCTGGGCTGTGAACTTGACACGCTTGGGAAGAGGGAACTCAATCGAAGAACTGTCTCCATCAGATTGGCTTGTGGGAATGTCTGTAAAAGCATTTTCTTGGTTGTTCATTGATGTAGGAGGGCTCAGTGGTGTTCCCCTAGACTCTAGGGCAGCAGATCTCAACCTGTGGGTCGTGGCAACCTCATTGAGGGTCAAATGACCCCTTCACAGGAGTTGCCTAAAACCGTCTGGAGATCAGACATTTATATTACAATTCACAACAGTGGCAACATTGCAGGTTATGAAGTAGCAATGAAAATAATTTTATGGTTGGGGTCAACACAATGTGAGAAAGTGCATTAAAGGGGCACAGCATTAGGAAGGTTGAGAACCACTCCTCTAGGGCCTAGAGGCAGATAGGCCTGGATTGTAAGCTGAAGCTAGCTGACTTTAAGTCTGGGAGCAAGCTTGAGAGCAGTGCTCCTTCAAGGCCTCAGCTTCAGTTCCTGCATTGGCTTCTTTTGCTGATGGACTGTAACCTCTAAGATGGACTAAACCCTCTCCTCTCCAAGTTGCTTCTAGTCATGGAATTTATCATAGCAACAGAAAGCAAACTAGGAGACCTAGCAACTTTTAAACCTAAAGGAAGAGGGATGCTTGGCACAGCGAGAAAAGGGTATACACCAAGCAACCAGACCACACTAGCTCTTCTGGACACTGGGGAGAACTGGAGACTGCAGAATTCACAACTGGATGCCACGTTTTGCCCATGTGACTCTTTGAATACATTGGAGCAGATGCCACGCTGGACAGGAAGAGTAACACTCCAGCGAGAGCAGGGCACAAGAGGAAAGAGTCTTCTCAGCTCCCCCCAGACCTCAGCCAATCCCAGGAGAGGTCCCTTAGAGTTTCCAAAGCAACCTAGAATCCAGTTTGAAGGTGTCCTGGTACAGTAATAGCACATGAGACTTGGAATTGGAAATTCTAGGTTTGACTTTCTGGCTCCTCTAGTTACTAGGAGTGTCAATTTGAGTACATTTCTTAAACTCCTTGGGCCTTTTCATGGAAAATTCTATGGAATCACGCTACTTCCCATTGTATAGAGCTGTTGTGCAAACAGAGGTAACTCTGTGTGCACTCTGCCGGACTCTTAGGTGCAGAATCGCAGCCTCCTGCTTCCTTTCAGGACTTAGGCAGATCCCAGAACAGTTCAGTGTCTGTCTGTGCAGGATTTCCCTCTGATTCACTGAGAATATCAAGAGCCTCAAACATCAGGGTGCCAACTTCTTTTCCTCTACACATCTCACCTTCTCCTTTTCTGAGAAAGACGGGACCCTGCCTTGCTCCAGGAACAAACCTTACCCTCGACTTCCCAGCGCCTTTCTGCTATGCCTTCCCCAAGTCTTTGCTTCAGCCTCTCTATCTCCCTCGCATCTCCCCACAGCCACCCTCCCAGTCAGACCATGTGATCAAGACTCTTGTACCCCAAGAAAGGACACACTCTGCCTGTTTGCCTCACAGATCGAATGTCACTTTCCTCTCCTTTTTAACCCCGTCTCTGAGACAATAGCCCAGCTGCTTTACGCCCCCCCCTCCCATTCATTTAGAAGTGCAGGTTGGAAGCGGAAGCCTTCTGACCACAATTAAACAGCCAATTAATTTTTGTGTGCCTGTGGGTGCAATGGCCGTGGGTAAATAATCAAAGGGGGCTGGTTTCAGAGCTTTTTGTTCTGAGAAAGTGCGCAGTGTTAATCTTTTTCATTTGCAGTCAGGGAGTCAAACGAAGCAACTCCGCAACTTAAAAGGCAAGAGCCCTGTTGGGGAGACGGCGGCTTGCAGTTAGGGGTGCTTGCTGTTCCTGCAGAGGGCTGGTGTTGGGTTTCAGCACCCACGCCAGGCTGCTCAAGACTGCCCACAACTCCAGCTCCAGGGGATCCAACACCCCTGGACTCTGCAGGCATCCAAACGAGTGGGCGCATGCACTCCCCTAACCCATAGGCACACAGAGTGAATACAGTGTCAAAAATACATGGAGAGGTCCGCCGGCCCAGCCCACTTAGCACGTTTGGAGCCCAAGAGACCTTGTTCAAAAGACAAGGTGGATGGCACCCCAAGGTTGACCTCTGGCCTCCACATTCACACGTGTGCACCTGCGCACACACGCACGCACATATATGTACACACAAGACAAAGAGCACAGCATGTGAAGATACGGCAGGGGCCGAGTGTGGTGCACGAATCAAGGCTGTTGGTGCTGAGCGGGTCTCAGGGGTCCTTCTTACTTCTAGTCATGAAGCAAGCACCTGACTGCTATCCATTCCCACCAGTCACCCACAAGGGCGACAGACTCTTCTCATTCTTTAGATTTCAGAGGTAGGGCTGCGGGTGGATGGACAAATTGTTCCTCACGGTCTAGGCATTTGTCTCAGATGAAAGCCAGTTGGGTGTCTGCACATTCCTAGTGGTCTGCAGCCTGTGGTTTGCTGAGGATACTTGGCTCCTGAAAAAGAAAAGCCCCTGATTCAAAGTACACGGAGGTGCGGCACTTCTGCAGTTTCAAACTGCAATCTGACCAATCACGGGGCTGGGAAGAGGTGTGCACAATTGGCTCTCGGAGCTGGAGCTGGCACAGTGCTGACATGCCGCCTGCGCATTCTGCTCAAGACGATACATGTGTTTAAAACCTCAGACCCAGGGGAATGCAGGCAGAGGGAAAGGACTAGAGTGTCCGTGTAGAAAAGACCATTATTAAACACGTTCCATTTTCAAAGAGGAGAGAGCATTCTAGGCTCAAATTGCTTGTAACGTTTAACACAAGGACACCATCACCATTCTGTAGCTCTCCTCCTACCCATCTTTTTCTCTCCTGAATACCACAAGCATTTCCCCGTGCTATAAAGAACTTATCCTAAGCATTTTAGCAGTGGTATGTATGATACTTAGTGAACGATCAAACCAGACTGCATCGTGACACCTTGAGCTTCTTTCCAATTTTTTTTTTCTGTTGATTGATTGATTGATTGGGACAGGACCTCTTACTGTAATGCAAGCTGACTTTGATCCCTTGATCTCACAGCAAACATGCTTTAGCCTCTTGGCTCCTGGGTACTGATTTTACAGACATGTCTGCTATCGCTTCTATTTCAGTTCCCTCCCTCCCTCTCTCTCTTCCTCTCTCTGAATGTGTGCTCAAGTTTACGTGTGAACACGAGCTTGTGGAGACCAAAGGAAGACCTTGAGTGTTGTTCCCCAGGTACCCAAAACACCTTGTATTTTCAAGGCAATTCTTTCACTTTTCACCACTTTCACTTGGTCATCCACAAGCCCTAGAGATCTGCCTTCTCTCTGCTTCCCCTTTGCTGGGTTCTAAGCAATGTGCCAACCACACCCAGATTTTATGTGTGTTATGGGCACTGGACCCAGGTCTCCACACTTGCAAACCAAACACTTTACGAAGTGAGCTGTCTTTCCACTTCAATTTTCAATTATTGATAAAAAAAAAATCTTGTTTATTTTACCAAACATCATCAGACCTCCAAAAAATTACTTTCAAGGATGACCGATGGTGTAGCTGTCCCCCAAGGAAGATGGAGGTGACCCTCTAGGAACCGTGGCCCATCCTTGGACTCTGAGGAGCCAAGCAGAGTGATGCCCTCTGTTGGAAGTCTTCAAGGCCCATTGCATTACCCTGGCTCACCACCGCACACAGGATGTCCTAGGACTTGAGTCCCATCGCCGTATTTGTCCCATCAGCTACCCAGTCTCTTTTACTTTTCTCTCAAACTGCTGATGCTCTGGTGCCAGACACACCCCCATCTATGCTGCAGTTTTAGAAAGGCTCTGTTTCTTGTCTCAATAGAGCACCCTTGCCTTTCTATTCCCTCAGAACCAGCAGGTGGGCAAAGGCTCTTTAATGTCCCTTCTCGGTTACATCTTCCATCTTCCACCTGTCTTCACACGATGTCTCTGAAGAGTGCACAGCAGGTTGTATCATACCTTTCCACTGACGCTGTTACCCTCCAATCTTCTGGTCTCTCTTCCCTGGTCCTCAAAGACCTTCATTCTGATCCAGTTCTTTTTTTTTTCCGTCCCAGCCTCAGCCTCACCCCAGTGACTTCCCTCTCTCCAAGGACAGCTGCTCAGTTCTTTGGCATCTTGGTGCTCAGACTCTTCTCCAGTGACCTTCCTTTCTTTTCTCCCCATTCATCTGTTCCAGGGCTACCCCTCTGGAGTGCGTACCACTTTCCAGATGCAGATTTCGAACATTTCATTTGCTGTGATCCGGATACGTTTAAGCATGCATCCGGCGGGGGGGGGGAGTGTGCTGGAAACTTTGATGTGCTGGCATTGGAAGGAGGTGGACCTTCAAGAGGGGGAGCTTAGTGAGGTTTTTTAAACAATTAGGATGCTTCTTCCAGAAGGCATTAAGCAGTTGAAGACCTTGAGTTTGTTTTTGTGAGAACAGGTTGCTGTAAGAGCAAGCCTGACTCTGAGCCATTCTCCAGCTTCCTGTCTGGTGATGTTAATTCTTTTGCTCACACACATACCCGCCATTCCCGTGCTCATCCCTCAGAGGATGCCCGCGATGCCGTCTCCGTACAGTGACCCATGCTAGGGGCGATATCATCAGCACTGGTGTTCACACTGCCTGGACTTTTGGCTTTTCTTCCTTTCTCAGTACCCAGACTAGAAATTCCATTATAACAAAAGGCAAACTACTATACCTTTGGCATGATAGTCTAAATTGTCAACTCCACACAGTCTAGGATCATCTGGGAGCAGAGTCTCTGGCCTTAAGCACTTTCAGTGAGTGACACTCAGCCTGCAACTTCTGTTCATGTCCTGGCAATGACTTTGCAGACACCTATGGCCTCCTCACCCCTGGCAATGACTTTGCAGACACCTATGGCCTCCTCACCCCTAGCAATGACTTTGCAGACACCTATGGCCTCCTCACCCCTGGCAATGACTTTGCAGACACCTATGGCCTCCTCACCCTCTTTCATTCTCCAAGGCTCACCTGACAAACCTCAGCCAAGATGACTCCAACTGGACACATCTTATCTCCTGTTGTTTCGGATGCCGTGTGCTGGGAAAGGTTCGTGCAGCTTGACTGACAAGCTTCGACTCTGCGTCCCTGGGACACACATCTTCCCCCCGCCCCCAACCTGGCTGACCACTGATTCACGGTCCTTTCACAGAGCCTTAATGGTTTTGACTTCCTCCAGGGCATCCCCTCAAGGGGACTTGACTGCCCCAGGGTTACAGATGGAGGAGTGAATCCATGGCTCAGGTTTTCATGTCCCTCGGGCCCCAGTCATGAGCTTCACTGTGCACTTGGTACAGCGTTCACTGAGGCCACGGGCCTCTAAGAGGGGAGTTGGAGTTTTTGTGGGTTTTCACTTAGAAATGGGCAGTTAAGTTTCCCTCCCTTGTGGCCTTTTGTCCTTGGCAGTTATGTTTCTATTCCTCCCAAAGGAAGGCCATTCCCCTCGTGTGTGGTGGGATTTTCTGAACCCAACGCTGCACAGGGCAAGTCTGCAGCAGTCAGTGACCTCCAGCTTGGGACTTCTTTACTTCTTCCTGCCGCACCTCATGCACCCAGGCACGCGCACACTCTGTGTGACCTTGCCGAGCCTCTTAAAGGTTCAATACGGAACGGTGGCTGAGGAACGAGCTTCAAGATCGCATTTATTTGCTTCAAAAATGTGTATTTGTAACTGGAGAATCTACGTTACTGAGCTGCTGAGGGCGTGGAAACAGATACCTTGTGTTTTGTTTTTCCAGGATCGATCTACCTATCTATCTATCTATCCATCTATCTAATATTTACTTTAATTACGGCACTTCTCACTTCCCTTTCCTCCCTTCAAAACCTCTCGTACACTTCTCCCCCATTCCTCTCCAAATTTATAGCCTCTTTTTCCATCAGTTGCTACTGCACGCATGTATGTATTTGGTTCATTTTTATTCTTGGATTGTCAACTTGACAGCCTAGACAACTTGAGTCACCTAGGACGAGGGAGCCTCAAACTGAATAATTGCCTTACCATATTGGCCTGTGGGCATATCTGTGATGATGTTATTGGTCGATGATTGATGTGGGAGACCTCACCCTACTGTGTGCAGTGGACACTCTGCAAGCAGGTGGCCCTGGGCTGTATAAGAGAGACAGCTGAGTGTGAGCAAAGAAGCCAGTGAGCCTGAATGCAGCCTTCCTTTATGGCTTCTATTTTGGTTCCTGTTACGTCCCCCATGAGGGCTTGTGACCTGGGAGTCATAAGCCAAAATAAACCCTTCCCTTCTCCCGTTGCTATTGGTCAGACTGTTTTTATCACAGCAATAGAGAGAAAACTAGAACAGAAGCTATGCAGGTATACTTCTTGGCAGAGAGCCCGACTGCCATAGGTGCTTGTTAGTTTTCTCTGTGCTGTGACCACACACAGCAAGAAGCAGCTTTAGGGACGGATGATCTGGCTCAGAGTTTGGGGACATTCTGTCACAGCGTGGGAAGCATCATGTCGCGGAGGCGGTGGGCTCACCGCAGTGGGGACATGAGGCTACTTGCTCGTCTGGGAAGAGCAGAGAGCAGAGAAGGGGAATGTGCTGTTACTCAGCTGGCTCTCTCAAGTCCCCGTTTTTAGTTCGTTTAGGACCTTGGTCCTGGAGATGGTGCAGCTCACATTTGGAAGGTCGTCCTGTCTTGTTACTGATTTCTGGAGAAGAAGGTATGGCTCATTGGTGCCCTGGGCATTTCTTAATCCAGTCAGGCTGACAAGAAAGATTAACTGCCATGGTACTTAGTGACCATTAGCTATTACCACCTTTAAATTTGAGTTTCTTAAATGCCACCTACCATCGCTCCTCTAAGCTTCTGCACATGTAGTCACCTCTACCTGGAATGCATCCTTCCAGGATTCTTGGCCTCTCTTCCCCCATATGCTATGACTCAGCCGGGCACTTACTTTTCTGCTTGACACATTATACGACCCTGTGCTAAGGAGCACCCTCCCTTTGTATTCTTGGTCGCTATGGACTTACTTTCGGCGTATCACTTATGAACTCTACAGTTTGCTTTTACTGCTTTTCCTCAAAGATTTTTATGAGCTTTGAGAGTGAAGAAGGTGTCTTAGTTACGGTTCTATTGCCGTGATGAAAACACATGATCAAGGCAACTTATAAAACAGAACATCTAGTTGGGAACTTGCTTACAGCCTTAGAGGGTTAGTCTACAACCATCATGGTGGGGGGCATGACGGCAGGCAGGCATGCTGCTGGAACAGTAACTAAAGGCTTTACATCCTGATCTGCAGGCAGCCGGCAGAGAGGGAGGAAGGGAGGGAAGAAAGGGAGAGAGGGGGGCTGTTGTGAAATCTCAAAGTTTATCCCCAGCAACACACCTTCTTTAACAATGCCACATCTTCTAAAACAATCCACCAACAGGGAAGCAAACATTCACGTATATGAGCCTGGGTTGGCTGTTCCCATGCAAACCTACGGCATCTCGGATGTCCAGCATAGTGCCTGCTATAGGCTCATGAGTATTTTCTAGGAGCATTTAGTAAAAGAATGTAACTGCCAATTTACTGAATACCCTTGGTAATGTGAATATATATTCCCCAAAATAGGTTACTGGAACAAAAAAGAATACCGTTGGAAATGGTTAATTCCTGCGTGTAAACATGCACACGGCTGTCAGCTTTCCCTTAACAAAAGGAAATGGCCATTAAGTGAATCCCAGTGTTGACAGCTAGCCAACCATGGAGATCAATATGATTACTAAATCAAAAAAAGATGAATAATATATTGGACAAAGAAGGAAATTAGATTAATCAGGCAGAGGGTCAATTGAGTCTTCTCAGAATATTTTAGAAAAATGAAAGTGAATATAAGAAATAGAGATAGAAAGGAGAATCTCAATGTAGTCTACCAACTGCCTACCGATGAGCAGATTTTTATGGAAGATATCAGGAAGATGGAGACAGCAAGAAGCCATTGTGCCACAGAGAGCGTCTTTATTACGTTTTGCTCTTTTATGGTGCTGAGGATTATACTCGGGGCTCACGGATGCTCGGCAAAGTCTGCACCACTGAACTATACACTTGACAGGGCTTCGCTATGTATCTCAGGCTGGATTCGAATTTGTGATTCTCCTGCCTCAGCCTCCTGAAGTGCTGGGATTAAAAGCATGAGTTACTATATCTGGCTTGAGTATCATTTCTGTAAGTCTTTGTATTGATGGTACTTCAAGGAATTTTACAACAGCAACAACAGCAATAAAATAAATTAAACATTAGGTGGATGATTACCGTGTACTAGGCATTGTGCTCAGGGATATATATATATATATATATATACACACACACATACATATGATATATATACACACACATATACACATCATATATATGATACACACACACATATATACACATACATACATTCATATATATACACACACATATAGACACATACATACATTCATATATATATATACACACATTAATATGACATCAAAATATATATTAAATTTTGAGACAAGGTCTCACTATATAGCCTTAGCTGGACTAGAATTCCCTATGTAGACCAGGTTAGCCTAAAACTCACAGAGATCTACTTGCCTCTGCCCCTCATTTGCCCTGAACCATAACATTCGGCTTAAATGTGTATATTTTTGAAACCATATTTTATTACATGTTGCATGTTAAACAACACCACAATGGAATTGTTTTATGTAGTTTTAAACAGAAAAATTGGAGAATTTCAGGCTAGAAAGCTTTTTCTCTCAGAGCAAATTTTTTAAAAAAGCACTTTTTCTGAGCCGGTCAGAGTGATCAATGCATTCAATGGGTGGTCATCCAGTTCCCATCACACTAATGGTCAACGGAATTAAAACCAAAGCCTGACTGCACAACTATTGTCTCAAAGGAGCAGCATATGTTGGGTCCTTTGGAACTGAAAATGGTTCTTGTCACTCCACTATCCACAAAGTCGAATTTGCCTATGCATCTTGAAAACAGAAAAATTTTAATGGAGTTAAAACGTCAGCTTTACATCTTCTTTCGTGACTGATGTGCTTTGTCTCTTCTCTTACAGCGTGCCTCAAGGCTGCTTGTTTAACCAAGTTGTATTTGTTGGTAGAAGTGCTAGGCTTGTAATCGTGATCTGAACATGCACACAACTTAGTTGTGCGATTCTGAAGCAAGCAGCTTCACAGAGAGCGGGAGGCCTCTTTCTAACTTGTTGTAAACATGCTTCATATACTCATTTGAAGTAAGTTGGTTCTCGAGAATAAAGCAGTGTGGGACATGATAGGAACTTGTGCGTGTGTTCCCTAAAGTAGAAAATGCGTACGCTTAGTGTTAGGGGCATATCCACTCTGAACTCATTTTCTCCTTGATGTAACCTTCGCTTATGACTACATCACATGTCCCTGTTGTTAGAGAGAAGCTTAATGTGAGGATTCTGAATGATCTCATGGGTTTCCCAGGAAACAGTTTGCCATCTGGGGTCTTACTCTCCTCAAAGTTTACATCTCTCCCCAAGGGGAAAGAACTTCAGCAAGCACATGCGTATGTGACTGGTTATGATTGCACATGAAACAGAAAATATATTTTTTGTCTTTTTGAATTTGGGTCATGTTGAATAACTGTTATTATTATGATTATTATGTTTCATAATAGTTTTCTTAGTTATTTGAGAATTTCGGATGTATCAACTTTCTATTCCTCCCAGGTCCACTCTCCCACCCCTGTGCCTTCCCAAAAAAGAAAGAAGGAAGGAAGGAAGAAAAGAAAGAAGGAAGGAAGGAAGAAAGGAAGGAAGGAAAGAAGGAAGGAGGGAAAGAAGGAAGGAAGGAAGAAAGGAAGGAAGGAAGGAAGGAAGGAAGGAAGGAGGAAAGAAGGAATAGAAAATACTTAGTCCATTCTGTGTTGCCATATCCTCATGGAGCATGTTCAGACTCCCAGGGGGCAGACACTTAAAGAAAACTGACCCCCGCCCCTCCAGACAGCATCAGTTGTGAAGAGCTACACCTCAGCATCTCTATCATACTTTTTAAGGACTCTCTCCAATAGCTTCACATCTGGACTGTGTCTTTTTTGGGGGAAGGGTTGGCACAGAAGCCCTCAATGTCTCTTATTCTCAGCCATGATTCTGTAGTTGTTTATACCACCGCAACAGAAACTCTCCCGCCCTTAGCTGATGGAGGCAGAATGAGCCTCAGACATCAACATGGTTCCTGGCAGCAGCAGGGAATGAGGTCCTCATCATGGTCTCCAGTCACCGCATGGATCATGGACATCAACATGGGTGTAGCTTGGCCCGTAGATAGTCACATGTTCCCCATATTATCATTTTTTTTAAATCACTAAATATCTTAGAGTTTCTATGCTGTGATAAAGCACCATGACCAAAGCTCACTGTAGAAGAAAGTATTTATCCCAGTGTATGACTCTCAGTCAAGGTCCATAGTGGAAGAAAGTCAAGGCAGGAACCCAAGGCAGGAACTAAAGCCAGAGGCCACGGCGGGTGCTGCTTACTGGCCTGCTCCCCATATTCTGCTTAACCTGCTTCTTATACCACCCAGGACCATCAGCTCAGGGGTAGCACAGACGAATAAATTGGACCTTCTCACTTCAATCATTAGTAAAAGAGAGCACCACAGGCCAATTTGATGGGGGCATTTTCTCAATTGATATTTCCTCTTTTGAAACTGCTACACCATCCAAAGTGACTTTTTATTGCTTGTAGCCAAAAGAATCCCAGTTAAAATTGAGTAAAAAATATTTAAAGGGTAAGATATATCTTGGCCTGAAAACTGACACTGTGTATTTTTGAATATGGAAGGTAATATTTCAAGCTCATTTTATGTTTTTAGATTAACATATAATGCTGTAAGTGTTGAGGGGCATGGCTTTCAGGTTTAGTTATAAAAGAAGTAATAATTTTGACATTCAGCAACAGAAAATCAATCTCCATGGAGCTTAAAAGAAAACATGAGGTCTGGAGAGATGGCTCAGCAGTTAAGAGCACTGTCTGTTCTTCCAGAGGTCCTGAGTTCAATTCCCAGCAACCACATGGTGGCTCATAATCATCTATAATGGGATCTGACGCCCTTTTCCGGCATGCAGGTATACATGCAGACAGAGCACTCATAAATAAAATAAATAAATGTTTTTAAAAAAGGAAAAGAAAACATGATATTCCCATAGTCTATACCAAATCAGGTTGCCATTTGCATCTTTAAATTTTTTATTATTTATTTATTTATTTGAGACAGGGTTTCTCTGCTGTAACTCTGGCTGATCACTCTGTAGACCAGGTTGTCATTTGCATTTATATAGAATAGAAACATATTCTCAAATACAAAAGTAAGCATCTTTTAGGAGGGAGTGAGGGAACTACTAAAAGTTATGTTCTGAGACAGAGGAAAGACAAATCCAAACCTGCAGTTGAAAAGCAAGGAGGCCACAGAGCTAGTGAACTGGTAACAGTTCGTGTACACGGTTAAGAGTCAGCTACTGACTACACCGTCTTTACAAAGTGGAATAGCAAACGCTCTTGAGATAGTAGATCTGTATCAGTTGCTGTCAGCATGTTTTATCTCAGGATCTGTTTTCATTAATGCAGACGACTTAAGATCCTAAGGAGCTTTTATCTGTGTGAGTTCCACTTGTCAGTGCTTACCACATTAGAGAGGAAGCCCACGATTACGTGGGAGTCATTCAAAACAACAGCAATAGACTTAGAGCTCAGATCTTGAATTCTTTAAAATTAATAAAGGTATTATGAAACATAATATCATAATAATAACATCTATTCAACATTCAAATTCAAAACGACAAAACACACACACACACGCATGAACACGTGCACACGGGTGGAAATGCTTACAAAGCCTGAACAGGGCACTGGCTTCCCTGGAGTCGGAGCTACAGACAGCAGTGAGCTGCCCGCTGTGGGTGCTGGGCACCCACCCAACTTAGGTCCTCTGGAAGAACAGCAAGTCTTAACGATTGAGCCATCTCTCCAGCTTCTCAGATCTTGATTTCTAGTGCCAATGTTCAAATACCAGTTTCTAATGCCAATATTCTAGCACCAAACCACTGCCTATCAATATTGATACAGATATTATATTGAAGACAGCTACTTGTCAGTATGGGCACAAAGCCCTAGGACCGACGTAGGTTTACCCAAGAGACGCACGGATAGAAAGACAACACCTTTCAGTGATGGGGAGGAAGGATATACTTTTCTTAGATACTGACTTATTTTGATAAAGTTTAAAAAAATTGAGACAGGTTTTATGTATCACAGGCTGGTCTCAAGGCTGGTATGTAGACAACAGAGAATGACCTAGAAGGAACTTCTGATCCTCCTGCCTCTACCTCCCAAACGCTGGGGTTATAGTGAGGCACCTCCAGACTGAGTTTATGCAGTGCTGGGAATCGAGGGCTTCATGCAAGAACTGTACAAGCTGAGCTTCATCCCCAGCCCATGTTTTGATAAACTCCCCATCAAATCAGGGACAGAAGAAGAGTTCTCATAACAGTAAAATATATGGCTACTGAGAAGCCGTTTTCTCAAAAAAAAAAAAAAGTTTCCAACATTGAGCTTAGTTGTGAGCCCAGTAACCACAAACTTTCTGATAAAGACCTGGAGACAGTGGTAGAAAAGCCAGAGAGTGGATAAAGTCAACACTATTCTGTAGCTGTAAGTCTTCTCAGTTACTGCAATGCAACACGAGGTGTAAGTCAGAAGTATCACCGCTAACACCTTGGAGATGAACCTGCCATTTATAGATAATCTGATTGTATTCCCAGGAACATGTCATTTTGAACTCTATTAGAAGGTGAAGTAGAAGTTCTTAAAATAAACTCTTTTGCTATGCTATTAATTAGAAATGTAAAATGAATTGCTTCAAATTGTGGAGGTGGTGGTCTAGTTTTAGCTACTGCCTGAAGTGATCAGAGAAATGCCAATGTCCATTTTAGCTCTGAAAATGCTTGCAAGGTGTCACCCACTGCACAGAGACCAGGTTATTCAGAGTATAAGTTGCTGGGGCCTGGCTGAGGGAAGGTCAGCCAGCTACAGGAATAATTCACTTTCGAGAAGTTAAAGGAGCCTGCTCCGGGACAAAGGCTTCAAGATGGAGCCAAGGCAGAGCTGAATGAATGGGTTAAGCTGTACCTTCAGCTTTCCATCAGTTTGGGGACGTACAGTAGACATCAGGGTAGGGAACTAACAGCTTAGGGACGGATGTCCAGTTCCCATTGTCTGGAAGGGTTGGAGACGTCAGTGGACAAGGCTTTGACTAGTGTAAGCAGAGGTAGGAATGAACCCACGGGCAGCCAAGCTGGTTCACCCTCTTTTCATCTAGGACTGGAAGCTCTGAGCAAGGATTTCCCCAACTTTAATCCACTGCAGCTTCCCATTACTGGACAACATTGGACACAGATGTTCCAAAAGCTGCAACAGAGTAGTTGGCAGTCTCGCGTGGGAACCAATCTGGGGCAAAGCCAGTATCTCTGTGTGAGTGCTCTTATTGCAAGGGACATATGGAAATTTCAAGTAAGGCTTTATTTGTTTCTAAACCAAGATGTGAGAGGCTGTCCCAACCACAGAAGGGCAGCAAACACAGCTTTCAAACGCAAACAGGCTGACAGAACCCCAGAGCACAGAGGCAGCGAAGGGCTCTTCACAAACGCTTGTGAATTCACTCAGAAACTTGAAAAACAATGGAGACACTGATTTACATGAGCAGCATGGCACGGGACACACACTGTCTGTGCGAACTACTCCCTCAAAGGGGAAGTGGAGAGGGGCCGATGACTTACAAATAGTTAGAAGGAAATCTCCCCGAACTGGAGCTCTGACTGCAGTCAGATGGGAAGGCCTTGACAATGGCAGAAAAATGAGATCTATAAATATAATAAAATCTCTAAGCAAACTTTATGGCACATACATAATATAGATTCACGGAGGCAGAAATTGCAAATTGTCTAAAACAGAAAAAAATTAGATCTACATTTTAGATTCAAGATATACATCTTATTGTATCTTTTATTCTCCTGGGACGACATTTTTATTCTAAAAGTGAATGCCCTTGTTATTAAACAAAAAGCACTATGGCACACCCTCAGGTATGTTTCCGTGGTGATTCTAAATTTCATCAGGTTGATGATCAAGACTCACCTTGGGCAGGCGAGGTGGCTCAGAGGATGAATGTGTTTTCCCCACAAACCTGGTGACCTAAATGGCTCCCTGGAACCCACGGTGGAGGCAGAGAATGAACTCCTGGAAGTTGTCCTCTGACCTCCACATGTGGGCTGTAGCACACACACATACAATGATCAATAAGGTTTAAAAAATGTTGTGGGTGAGATGATTTATAGTTAGCATGGATTAACATTGCAGGGAAGCAAAACCAAAAATTCCAACACTCAAGACAAAATTTTTGAGCATTGTGACTTCCCCCAGTTGATGGACTGCTACCTAGAATTATGAACTAAAGCAAACCTGCTCTTTCTGCCGAGGTTTGAGTGAGAAATGTCCCTCACAGTCTCACGGATCTGAACACTGGTCTCCAGTTGGCGCCGCTGTTTGGGGAAGCAGGTGTAACGTGGCGGGGGGGGGGGGGGAAGTGTGTCACTAGGAGTGGGCTTAGAGATGAGTAGCCTTGGAGCAGCTGAAGATGCAGGCTCCCGCCTGCCTGCTCCTGCTGCCCTGCCTGCTGCTTGCTGCTGATTCTCTGCCACAGTGGACTCTATTCCTCTGGTATCATAAGTCAGAATGAGCTCTTTCTTCTGCCTTGGTCACAGTACTTTACCACAGCAACAGAGATGCGAACTAGAACATGCCCCTAAGCTGCTTTCTGTCAGGGTACATGAATCATGGCAACGGAGACGAACTGATACACACAGCCTTCTATAGCCACTTCTCCCGAGACCTGCCTCTGAACACCGCTTGCATGGGAAACCAAGCCTAGAATACATGGGCCCTTCAGGGAGCACTTCATGTCCAAACAGCAGTAGTTACACCTTCTTGCTAGTCCCTGGCAACCACTAGTTTTATTATTAAGATTTTGTCATTTTGAGAGTACTATACGGATTTAATTTTGTGACTGTAGTGCTGGGGATTAACCTAGGGCCTCATGCACGCTAGGCAAGCACTGCACTCCTGAATTAGTCTCAGTCCTTAACTGAAAACTTTGAGATTGCATTTTGTCTAGGCCAATGTATATATTGTTGACTATACCAGGTTGTTTGTCTATTTGCCCATGAAAGGACATTTGGCTTTGAAATTTTGGCTATTATAAATAAAACTTCAGTGGACATTTAATTCCATTTTAAAAAGATTTACTTTATTTCAAATTTTGTGTATGTACTGTGGTGTGGTGTGTGTGTGTGTATGTGTGTGTGTGTGTGTGTATGTGTGTGTGTGTGTGTGTGTATGTGTGTGTATGTGTGTGTGTGTGTGTGTGTGTATGTGTGTGTGTGTGTGTGTGTGTGTGTGTGTACAGAAGCCTGTGGAGTCCAGAAGAGGGCAGCAGATCTCTTGAAGCTGGGGTTGCAGGACATTATGTGCCGCCGGATGTGGGTGCAAACTTAGATCCTTTGCAAGAGCAGTAAGCATTCTTAACCACCCAGACACAAAGACTTAAGAAAATCATTGCGCATTAAGCTTGATAGTTTTGTTTTGTTCAGCCTTCCTCCCGAAACCTGAGAGTAAGCGTGTGGATCATACATGGACTTAACTGTGTGTGTTCCTTAGAAGCCTGTCAATATTAGTGGTCAGACTGTCACAAGTGCATCTTCATGTCCAGATGTTTGTACAGTGACATTTTAAACAACAGCTTCATTTTCCTTTTTATGGATAACTTATTTAATCAATTTATAATTATTGGATATTTGTTTCTAATTTTACAACCTAATTAGCCATCCTGACACCAAGGACTTACGTATACATTTTTCCTCTCAATTACTAAGAGGGTTGGCTGGAAAGACAGTCCAGTGGTTAAGAGCATTGGCTACTCTTCCAGAGAACCTGGGTTAGATTCCTAGCATCCCCAAAGTTGCTCAAACCACTTGTAACTCCAGATCCAGGGAATCTGACGCCCTCCAATGGCCTCCACAGTCACCAGGCATAAACACGGTGCACAGCCATACATGCAGGCAAGACATCCGTACACATAAAGTTAAAAAACGAAAGTTTCTTGAGAGTGCAATTGTTGACTGAAATTGAGCATGACGTGGTAGGTACTGGTAACTCTCTTTCTGCAAACAGCGCCCACCTGCCCAGGAACTTGTTAATTCTTAGCATTTTCATTAAGTTTAATGAACCAAGAATTGTCTCCATTTTTGGAATAAACTTTTTCATATTTTTCACAAGCTGTTGGTTTTGAGGGTCTTGATTTATTGTTGTAATTAGCTAGAGCTCTTCCATCTTAATTATCTTAATAGTTTATTTGATAGTTTACATTTCTGCTATTTTTTGAAGATGGTTTTCTTGTTTCTTGATGTACAGGATTTAATAAATCTATCTATCTATATTTATTTATTTATTTATTTATTTATCTATTTATTTATTTATTTATTTATCTTCTATCTATTGTCTATCATTTATCAATTATCCATCTTCTGTCTAAAATCTGTCTACAACCTACCTACTTACCGATATACCTATTTACCCATCTGTCTAGCTATCACCTGCCTGTTCTCTATCTATATATTTCCATCTGTATTTGTATCTATAATTATACCAGAACTAGCCATCTCTTTTGTTTTGGCTCTGGCCTTGGGCGTTATGCAGTGAGAACCTCTCCTCTATCCCATCTTATTTGGAAGATGTGTAGGTTTTAATCTGCTAGCAGGAAATCCAGCTTCATGGTTAACCTGGAATTTTTTAGAATATGTTTTAAGAATAATATCCCTGTAGGATACTAACAGTTAATGAAATAGTCTCTGGTCAAATAAATTTAGGAAATACAAGATTTAAGCAAAGTGATTAGTCTTTCTGTCCTGCAACGTATCACAGGAACATATGAACTGCAATATGATTAAAAGCAACAAAATCCCAGGAATGCTCCTGATATAAGTCAGAAGCCTATGAGCCAAGCCCATGATGGGGTTTGCATGCAAAAGCATATTATGCAGCTGTAAGGAATCGACGAGAAGTCTTGCTACAGCAGATAAGAGCTAGGGTAGCTTGTGTGATATATTTTGTGTTAAGAAAGAACGAAATAAGAACATGTGTTTATGTTTTATTAGCTGTCATAAAGAAACTCTGGAAAGATCACAAGAGACCAAGAATAGTAGTTCTGCACAGGGAGTGGGGACTGCAGAGGGATAAAAGACAGCGAGAAACCTCTCCTTTTAGGCTTCCTGCCTTTTAAGCCGTACATGCTACCTATAAAAATAAGCCAACTTTTAAAAAGAAAAGAGATTTAAGTATACCCACAGTTCCAATGCATAGACACACCTGTGCTTTTCCAAGCTGGAGGTGACAGCGGCTTACGTAGGTATCCACAAGCTCATCTCAGTGCAGGGTCCCTTAATATTTTCATTCAGGTTTCAAACAACTGTAACTACCTGTCAAGTTATCTTTAGTATATACTAAGTGCAGTATTGTGTGTGTGTATGTGTGTTAGGTATGGTGTGTGAATATTGGGAATACACATGTTCTTGTGGATTTGTGAGTGTTTGTGTATGTGTGATGCGTATGTAGTTTGTGTGGGTGGTGTATGGAAGTTTGTGTATGGTGTTTGAGAGTGTGTAGTTTATGTGTAGTGTGTCTGTGCTTTGTGAGTGTGTATGTAGTATGTGTGTGGTACATGTAATGATGTATGTGTGTGTGTGTGTGTGTGTGTGTGTGTGTGCACATACACATAATTCCTTATTGGCTTTCTCTGTCCTTAGCACTGAGTACTTCAATATCTGAAAAAGCAAGTTACTTCTTGTCATTATTTTTTTTTTTTGATACCCAAATTATTTATTTTTGTTCAACATTTTCTCGAATACATTATATATATTTATATATACTATATACAGATAATAGTATATATATAAATACATATACTATTTCCCCTACACTCACTGCATTTATAAACACAGCAAATAGCCCTAGCATGGTCCTCACAGTAGGTGAGAAGCTATTAGACGGAGAAGGAAAAGTGCTTTGCCGCTGTAGGAAAGAGGGTAGCATGAAACGCAAGACTAGTGCGGCACAGGTAGTAAGAGGGGAGGGAATAGTGTGCCCGGGGCAACTGGGAAGGGGGCTTCTTTTTGCACTGTACGTGGTTAATGTTGGTATAAAGTAACGTCCTTAGCTGCTTCTAATTAGATGGCCAAAGTGTGGATCTAGAAGCCATACGACAGGGTCACCGATTTGGGATTCTTTCAGGAAGCTGCAGTCAACTTCTAACGCAGCTGCCCTCAGACTGAGAAGAGAAGGCTTAAACAGGCCTGAGAGCAGAGCATAATGCTCAATCAGATGGAAGATAAATGCCTTCAAAGCCAGGAATAATCAAACTGACACAGGCTGGAAAGCAGCAGGGAGAAAAATTCTGATCTTGGATTGTACTTAGGGGCTGGGAGAAGGCTCAGTGAGGAAGAATGCTTGTTGTATAAACATTAGGACATAAATTCAAATCCCTATCACCTACGTAAAAATGTGGGTTTGGCCATATGCACCTGTAATATCAGCTCTGTGTGTGATGATCAAGGCTGCAAGTCAAGGGGATTGATAGAGCTTGCTGGTCCCGAATAAATTGATGAGATCAGGAACCCCCGGGGTTCTCCTTTGGCTTCTGCATACGTGTGCTCAGAGGAATGCACAGCACACACACACATACACACACACACACACACACACACACACACACACCCCTCAAAGTACATTCATTGTGACCACTTGCATAAAACACTTAGTGCTTCTTTAAAATTTTTTATATATTTATAGAAGGCACTGGCATGAAAAATAATCTGTGCAAGGAAATCCTTCCAAATTCCCCAAGATGTTCTGAAGTAAAGAACAATATGAAGGGCTTTATTATTTACTATATGCGTTTGGCATAACTTAATACAAAAAGCTGGCAAAGATCTCTCCAGACACAACCTGTTAAGCCAATTCCATTTATAAGTGTAGATAGAAACATCTCAATTAAAGTACTCACCAAGGAGCTGGAGAGAGGGCTAATTAAGAGCACGTGCTGCTCTTGCAGAGGACCGGGGTTTGAGTCCCAGAATCCACAATGTAGCTCACAAACATCCGTGACTCCAGTTCCAGAGGATCTGACACCTTCTTCTGGTTGTCACAGGCTCATGCACACATGTGATTCACATAAAGTCATGCAGGCAAATACACATATGCATAAGACAAATGCACAATGAAATACCAAAAACTTTGAAGCTGTATTAGAATAGCAATGCATTGTTTCTCAGCATGACTCTTTCCTAGCAAATAAGATTAGCAAATTATCAGGAAATCTAGTATTATATTTCATTAACTTAATTGGTCAAAGAGAAGCATCTTATTCATCTCCATAAATGCCAAAATGCTTTGTTTAAATGTAATAGCTAATCTCTTAAGAAAAATGTGGCTCATATTAGAAATAATCCTGAACAGAAACAAAATGGGGAGATTTCTTTCCATCAAAAACAAAACAAGGAGACGTGGAGTAATTAGGAAAGAGTCGGGATCTGCAGGAAAGCAATGACAAATGCTGGATGTCTTGGATTATTCTGAATGATGCATGGGAATATCTGAGAAATGTGTCTTGCAAGATTGAAAACTCAGAAAATACATAATTGTGCCCCCTCTGTCTAGTATAATTCCATAAAGGTCTGAGTTCCTCAACCAACTCCAAAAGTAAGTTTAAATGATTAATCAACGGAACCTTTTGGATAACTAAACATATATACTATATATAACTAAAACTATATACTAATGGAACCATATATATATATGTATATGTGTGTGTGTGTGTGTGTGTGTGTGTGTGTATATATATATATATACAATCCTAAATTGGTGACCCTGTGGTATGGCTTCTAGATCCACACTTTGGCCGTCTAATTAGAAGCTGCTAAGGACGTTACTTTATACCAACATTAACCACGTACAGTGCAAAAAGAAGCCCCCTTCCCAGTTGCCCCGGGCACACTATTCCCTCCCCTCTTACTACCTGTGCCGCACTAGTCTTGCGTTTCATGCTACCCTCTTTCCTACAGCGGCAAAGCACTTTTCCTTCTCCGTCTAATAGCTTCTCACCTACTGTGAGGACCATGCTAGGGCTATTTGCTGTGTTTATAGATGCAGTGAGTGTGGGGGAGGAGGTGAAGCACAGTGGACAAAACACAAGTATGTTTACATTTCTTGGCCAAAAGCACAAAGCAGCTTGGCACAAACAAACCAACAAACCAACAATACCTCCGCCCCACTTCTGTATTCAAAAAGGTAGAAAATTCCAGAAGTGTTGCAAGGTGTATTTTCTAACATTTCCTTTGACTTTTCTGTTCTCATTTCCTGCCAAGCATTGATTTTTAGCTGCTGTGACTAATGGAAGTAAAGGACCCAAATGCAAAATTTTTCTGATTTTTGGTTATAGGTTTTGAAAGAAGAGAAAATACTGTAATATCAAACATAACATGATTTTCAAGAAAGATTTTTTAATTTTTCACCTATGTGAGTGTTTGCCTACATGTGCAACCTGTGTGTGCGTGCAGTGCCCATGGAGACCGGAAGGGAACTGGACTCCTGGAACTGGGATCAAAGTTAATTTAAGCTGTGACGTAGGTGGTGGGAACCACACCTCGGTGCTCTGCCAGAGCACTGCTGGCAGTGCTGAGCCATCTCTCCAGCCCAGCAGTGCCATGTGTTTACAGTGTCCCGTTAGACCTGGCACAGCTGTAGATTTATATTTGTTAATATATCCACACTCACATGGCCACCGCAGCTCCAGGTAGCTCATCGAGAATGACACTATGTTTTCACATAATCTCCTCTGAAGACTACAGGGAGTACTTGGATTCAGAATAGACATGTCTTAGTCAAACTATACCGCAAAGTTATGTACTTAGGTAATTAGCAGGAAATGACAGATGACCAGAATTAATAATGAACTGATGGTGATGAAATCCCCCTAGCTGCCTGAATTGCTTGGATATCTTTCTCATTTGTCTTCCTCATTAGAGACCTTTACTTGGTCTTGGTGGTAGGTCCCCCAGTAGAGAAAGATTAGCTCATCCATCTCCCTTGTCATTAGGGGCACCACCCTGGTGCCTCCTGGACCACTGCTACCATGCAGCCCATGCAGCCTGGGGAAGAGTGATCAGCCTTAGCTACTACATTCCTTTGAAAACTACATTTCTTATTGTCTAGTAGAAGTGGTGAGGGGAAATGCTTTAGACAAAGACTTTTTTCTTCTTTATTCGCTCATCTTTCCTCTGTGATTGTTTGCTCTAGTGGGTAGAGGTACGTTGGGCCACACATGAAATCTTTGTTTAACACTTGTCAATCAAATCCACCTTTCTGGGATGCCCTGGGCCAGGCCACTGTCTTGCTGGATTAGCCACGAGCAGGCTGCTGGGTTGCTAATTAAGGCAGGACTCAATTGCAAATTAGTTTTCATGATGAGTGCAAGCCTTCACTTTTGTGACATTATTGTATTGGCATAATTTTCCATTACTGCAGACTGTAAACATCAGCAGAGAGCAGCAGAAGAAGGTCGGCTTGGCTCGTCCTCCCGGGGATACAGGGATGCAGCTAGAAGCAGCCTGCTTTGCAGTTCAGTTATCTATCTACCTATCATATCTATCTACCTGTCAATCACTTATCCATTTATCATCTATCCATCCATCTGGTAGCAATCATCATCCACATCTTGCTATCCATTAATCAATTATCTATATGTTGGTTTGCCTATCTATCTATCTCTACCCATCATCTATCTATCATCTATCATCTATCTATCCATCATCTATCTATCTATCTATCTATCTATCTATCTATCTATCTATCTATCATCTATCTATCTATCATCTATCTATCTATCATCTATCTATCATCTATCTATCTATCTATCATCTATCTATCATCTATCTATCTATCATCTATCTCTCTATCCATCATCTATCTATCTATCTATCTATCTATCATCTATCTATCTATCATCTATCTATCTATCTATCTATCTATCTATCTATCTATCTATCTATTTATCATCTATCTATCATCTATCTATCATCTATCTATCTATCATCTATCTATCTATCCATCATCTATCTATCTCTCTATCCATCATCTATCTATCTATCTATCTATCTATCTATCTATCTATCTATCATCTATCTATCATCTATCTATCTATCTATCTATCATCTATCTATCATCTATCTATCTATCTATCATCTATCTATCTATCATCTGTTTTCTATCACCATTTACCTATATATTTATTGTGTATTTACCATCTCTCTCTCTTGCTCTCTCTTATATATATTACATATATGTGTATCATAGATCTATGTATCATCATCATCATCTACTTATCTAGCTAGATCTATCTATCATCTATTATCTATCATGTGTTTATGTACCATTATCTGTCTATCCTTTTATGTTTATACTCCCTCCCTCTATCATCTACCTATATTAGCTATCAATCAGCCAATCAATCATTTACCTGTCTCTATCTTTCTATCATTTATCATATATGTTCACATCATGTTGTAAAGATATGCTTAATGACATAGAAAATCATTTATGGCTTGAGAATTATATCACACAATTATAAAGTAGATATGAAACTCTCCAAGAAATTATGAAAAGATTTCACAGCTCATTCATGACAAAAGACATATACATTTTATCTGTAATGAGATGTCATATTTCCCCATGAATTGGGCAAAATCCTAAAGCTTTGGCAATATACTTTGCTGATATGCAGTGGGGGAGCAGGGACTCCCACACACTGCTGGTGAGACTGTACCTTGATGAAAGTCTGTATAGAGGGAACATATAATAAAAACCCCACATTCTCCTTTTGATATTTTATACTGTAGATATCCTTATATGACAGACAGATGTAAGGTTATTCACAGAGACAGAGCCAAAAGTTGGAAACGATTCAATTCCCACCAATTAATGACTGTGGAAATGATGTTGTACATTCAAAGAAAAGAACACTGAATATCACTGGAATAAGAGCAGCGAAGCTCTTTGTCGGCACAGAAAGATTTCAAGACATATTGTTAAGATAAAATTCAGTGTGCTGGTTAATATGCATAACAAGCTGTGTTTTGCGTTATAAAGAGGGAGACTATATTTGTGCTGACTCATATAAATAGTCTCATCCAAAGACGAAGGATAGTATTCATCTGGAAGAATATTCCTCAGTATAGGAACAACTGGTTAGATGTTTGTCAACTTGACACAAACCAAAGTCGTCTGAGAAAAGGGAACCTCAATTGAGAGAGAGCCCCCCATTAGATTGTCTTGTGGGAAAGCCTGTGGGGGGTCTTTTCTTGATTAATGATTGACATGGAGGGTGTGACTTTCACTGTGGGTGACACAGTGGGTCACTGTGTCACTGTGGGTGGTGCCACTCCCAGGCAGGTGGTTCTGGGTTGTATAAGAAAGCAGGCTGAGCAAGCCATGAGGAGCAAGTTCCTCCACACTCTCTGCTTCAGTTGCTGCCTCCAGATTCCTGCATGAGTTCCTGCCCTGACTTCCCAGACTGTAATGTGGGAGGTAAGCTAAATAATCCTTTTCCTCTCCAATTTACGCTGGGCCATGATCTTTATCACAGCAACAGAAAGCAAGCCATGACAACAAGTTAATAAATGAAGGGGACAGGAGTGATTGAGAGTTGTAGGAACTTGTGCTACACTCCACCATAAGTTCATCTTTTCAAAGGCGGAATAAAAGTGTAAATGACTTTTTGGAAGGTGAACATCTGCATGTCTGCAGATTTTTGTGGCCCAGCGTCTCCTGTCCAAAAAGACAGCACTAGCAAGGGGTGTGTCCCTTCTAGGAACAAACATTTGTCATATTCTCCTTTGGCTAGTTGGGAAAGCTCAAAGTGAAATGACTCACAGGAGTCAGCAAAGCGAAAACAAGAGGTCCAGTGGCTGCCAGAACAGGCAAGGATTATTCTGATGTGCTTTGTTCAGAGGCAAGTTTCCGTAAGGAGCAGCATCACACGCAGAGGCTGCACCTCACAGGAAAATTTCTTCCGGGCAGAATATTTTGGTTCATCCTAAAGAAAACATCTTCTTAAGAGCTTAGCAATAAGAACCTTTGCGATACATTTAATTTTCGGTTAAAATATGAAATATACAGTGACCAAACTAATAAGTCAAGTTATCTGTTCGTGCAAACAACTTTTAAGGAAACACAGATGCCACAACCATCAAGTTCAAGAAGTATAACCACGTTGGCTCCCGAGAGGCTCCCCAGTTTCTCTCCCCCATCACACCGCTGTCCTCTCTGCAAGAGAGAACTGCGACCTTTGCTTACAGGGTGTCGCTTCCTTGCCGAAATTCAGCATTCTTTCAACTCATCATATATTTCGAGAACATCATTTTGCGATGCTTACTCTAGAATTTCGTAAGTGCCATCCATGGAGACACAGTTTGTTGATCTTATTGTTGATATAGGGTACTATTATATGTTTGCACAATTAAAAAATACTGTACTGATGAAGGAAACATGAGATCTCTCCAGCCTGGGTGAGGAAGAGCAATACTCACCCGGGAAAGCTGTTGGATGCATGTAGTTCACAAACACATGAGCTTTGCTAGGGGGACTACCACCGAGAGAAACTTCCGGGCATGTACAGCTTCTGTTTTTCTAGATAGGATTAAAGAATTCTACAATGTAATTTTAGATTTTTTTCTAGCAGCCAACAAAAGTTGTCATTGCTTTAGAATGCTTAGTTGGGTCCAATTCCTAGACACGGGCTAGTCTGAGGTTGCGTGTCATGATCTCCACGTGGTTTGAATTTCCGCTTCATGTGTACTGAATTAAGTTGGGCGTCTCTTTATACACCAGTCGGATATTTGAACTTTTTTTTGGTAATGAGCATGCTTAATACGTAGTCCATTTTTTTTACTGAGCTGTCTGTCTTTCATGCTTCTTCATTGAATTTGTGTATTATGTAGTCAGAGGCATTCATGATAATTTACACAAGAGTCCTAGGTGATTAATTTGTTGGCACAAATGATCTATCAGAGAAATTGAGCCTAATGGTATGTTCAGTGGATTATCTACCTGCCAGCAACCTGGTCAATGAGTGAATGATTGATACTGTTACCAGCATTCACCAGGCCCACACCACATGTGGGGCCCTGGGTTCCACTCTTTATGTGAGGTATTTGCTCCTTCTAGTATCAACTTGTCTTGCTGTGACAAAATACCTGGGAAGACAGCAACTTAATAAGGAAGGTTATGGTGGCT
The DNA here is from genome assembly GCA_026225945.1 of Cricetomys ansorgei. Lineage (NCBI taxonomy): Eukaryota > Metazoa > Chordata > Mammalia > Rodentia > Nesomyidae > Cricetomys > Cricetomys ansorgei. The sequence goes on from JAMJFZ010003695.1 coordinate 74,292, forward strand.
CACGGTTTGAGGAGATACAGTCTATTACTGTGGAGGCGGCATGGTGGCATGGTGGCATGGCACCCACATTCAAGAAGCAGAAAGAGATGAATTCTGGTGCTCAGCTTGCTTTCTTCTTTTAACTCAGTCGTGGATCTTAGCCCACGGGATGGTGGCACCCATATCAAGGCTGGATCTTTCTTTTTCAGTTAAACCTTTCTGGAAACACCCTCACACATTTCCATGGTGACCCTAAATCTTGTCAAACTGACAGTTAGGATTAGCCAGCCACTCACTTCTTCCAACACTTCCATGTGGGATATACTGTCAGGTTTGAAGGCTTAACGGAATTGATCATTAATGATTGAACTAGAAGGTGAAAAGGCTGGGAGCTGATTGCTCATTGACCTGGAGCCAATATGCTCATTCTGATTACCATAACGCCTCAAATCAAAGTTTCCATCTGGCATCAACTTTGGGATTGTTGTGTACTACGGAAAGGACAGCCACTATCTCTAGAAGAAGAGACTATAATTAAGTGCTTAGGCAAACACGCTACAATTTAAATCTCTAGAAATATAGAGAGGACACTGTAGAGGATACCGACACACAGGAAACAGCACTTAGTGTGGAAACTGTGCTATGCTCTTGAATTATGTTTGTACCACAGTCAGTGTGTGAATGAATGGCAAACTGATTTTTTTAGACTTAGTATTGGAAAATAAATGTGTTATGTATCTCTTGAGCAAATAATCTCAGGTGCTCATAACACAGAGTCAGGTTTTATAGGTTACCGTGGCTCGTTAACCATCGACTTGACAAAGTCTAGAGTCATCCAAAAAGAATCACAATGGAACAATTGTCTTTGTCAGGTTGGCCTGTTTGACAGGGATCATGGCGATTGTCTTAACGGGCACGGAAAGGCTCAGTCCACCGTGGGAAGCATTATTCTCTGGGCAGGTGGCCCTGAGCTGTGTAAGAAAGTTGGCTAAAAGGGAGCCAAAGAGTGAGCCGGCCAGCAGTGTTCCTCGATGGTTTCTGATGCAAGCTTCTGCCTTGACTTTCCTCAGTGATGGACTGTGACCCAGAAGTGCAAGCCAAAAAACAACCCCATCCTTTCTTTTGATCAGAATGTTTTATTACAGTGACAGAATGAAATCAGAACACTTTCTATGATAAAATAAGCAGTGGCAGCAAACCTACCCACACAACCCATAATACCTCTCTGAGTTCTCAAAATCAGGAAAGATGGCAATCCCAGGGCATTGTGTTGTGTCTCAAAGGACATTTCTAGTCATTAATAAACACAAATCATCAAGATGCTCGCAAGCACCATTGCTTATTGACTAAAATTCTACACCTGTGTTCGAGAAATCTATTCTGAGTTCCGTTTTCAATTTGTTGTAAGATAAAAGAACTTGTGGGTAACTTGTAAGCAAGCTAGCAAGCTAGCAGTCTTTGAGAAGATCATGAGAACTTTTGGCAGACCCTGGTAGGTGGAGGTTTCTGAAGTTTGTTTGTTTAGAAGTTTTAACTCAGAGGCATTTCCTCCATCTTTGGAGGAAACCTGGCTGGGTCATGTTCACAGGTTCTGTGTGGTTGGTGAAGCCATGCTCTCTGTCCCACCAAGATCTTGCTCCTGTTCCACTAGAAAGACTTAGTTTACAGAGTCTCCGAATAGACTGAGCATCCACCGTCCCCTGTCTGGTGGAGTAGAACCCATCTTCGCTGCCTGGAGCTCATGTCTTAATCCTATGCATTGCTTCCCGGTAAGCCATATTTTATGGTCCATGCCACAGACACACAAAAGCACTTGTGTGACTGACGTGGTAACTCTCAGGTCTAAGTGGCATGACAGATACCATGTTTCATCTTAGCATTTAATAAATTTAAAAGCCACACAATTATACTGCTATCCAATGAATTTGGTTTAAAAGTCCTGTCTGACAAACGTGAGATATGCATCATTTCATCTGATGGTCATCGTGACGCTTGTTTATAGGAAACTGCTTTATTTTCTTTCATGTTAGAAAAGAGGAGACGCTGGGATCCTTGCCTGTGGTCACACAGCTAGCGGCAATTCATAATAAAAAACTCGACTTGAGTCTTCTGTGTCTAACATCAATGTTCTTTTTTTTTTTTTTTTTATTTGAATAACAAGCCTGAGATTGGAGAGTCCCAGAGGGTTTCCCAAAAGACCCACTTTACCCAGGTGTTCTCAGTTCACAAAATGGATGCTTCTATAAACTTCATATCACCGTTCAACTGGGCAGAACACGGAAAAGAATAAACCATGCATTTGCCTCTAGGTCAAGAAGTATTAGGGAAATTTACTAAGCTGTCTTACAAAAGCCTGTGTGTGACCAGCCTGCCTCCTACAAGACAAGCAGGCCTAATCCCTAAACAGTAAAGGGCCTTCCATGCTTGCCTCTGAAAGGGGAAGTCTCCTTTCTCACGGCGTACACTCCGGAAAGGGGTTTGGGTTGATGCTTCCCTGGAGGCCGCTTTTGAGATAAAAGATTCTAGGGCAGTGAGTGACACACAGTTCAGGAAGAAGGGAGGGGGCAGGGAGTGGGCTGTGGTATATAGGGGAGAGGGCTGGTCTGTAACAACATCACTGTGCTGTCTGTAACAGCACAGTGGCAAGTCAGAAACACAGATGCTGGCAGGGAAGCACCTTAGGTAAAGGGCCCAAGAGAGGCGGTGGAGCACTCAGAGGTGTTTTGTTTCAGAAACCCGTAACGGGAATTAGGTCTTAACATTCTTAATATGCCTTTCACAGTATTGGGGACGCCACCCCCTGATAGTGCTGGGTGTGTCAACACTGCATAGGAGCAGTGGATGTGAGAAAGGCAGCCAGGCACGTGTGAAATCTTCACTGATTGAAAAAGAGACAGGAGAAAGGAGGAAGAAGTCAGGCTGGGAATGTCTCGCACAGCGCGGTGAGGCCTCCCAGCAGGTAGACGACACCCACAAATCACTACTCACACTTTCTCGTAAGTCCTGTTGGGGTGCTCTGGCCACTCGATCATGCACACGACCCTGCTGGGCATAGTCTCCGTGGTGGAGTAGTAGCCCTGTGGGAAGGCCAGCAGGAGAGCCAGGACCCAGATGACACAGATGACCACTTTGGTAGCAGTGGCTGACAGCCGGGGCTGGAGGGGGTGGATGATGGCCATGTATCTGCAGTAGAGAAGAAAGAATGATGTTTTGATATTATCTGCTTTTCCTTTCCAGAAACCCACTGGTTTCCAAATATTGATGTTTGTCTATGTGTAGAGGCCAGAAGTCAACCACCAGTGTCCTTCCTAAGAAACTACCTATGTTGTCTTTTGAGACAGTCTCTCACTGTTCACTGGTACTTACCAATTAGGCTAAGCCACCAAACTCCAGGGATGTGCCTGACTCTGCCTCCTCAATGCTGGGATTAGAGGTGTGCACCACCATGCCCCAACTCTTTTATATGAGTCCTGGGGACCAAATTCAGACCCTTTTCAGAGAGGGTGGGAGAGAACTTGAGAGATGGCCCAGAGGTTACAGCCTTTTGCTCCTTAACTACAAAAGACTGGAGTTCAGGTCCCAGCACCCATGTAACAAGCTGGGCGTCTCCACAAATGCCTGTAACCCTAGGTCCAAGGGTGTCAGAGGCAGGAGGCTTGCTGGGGTCAGGGAGAGACTCTGACTCAGTGGATAGGTGGAGAGCGACAGAGAAGAACACACACACACACACACACACACACACATGCACCCACACGTATGCACACACACACGCACAGCCTGGAAGCATTCACTGACTGAGCTGTCTCTCTCCAGCAGCCCCTCCCAGGGATTATTTACAAGCATTTTTCAAACTATTTTTTATAATTTATCCTTAAACTATCTGATTTATGATGCACAATACTAAAATCCCACGAGGAAAGTCAGGTAGATTTTAAAACACTGGGAGGTCCACCTAGCAACATAAGAGCTATTTTCACTACTGACATGCCTGTGCTGCATACGGATGGCCAGATATATGTGAGGAGCTTACAAAAAAGAAAAAAGACATGCTGTGTGTACTTTCAGCATTAAGAATTTGATCTTCGAGGCTAGAAAGATTGCTTAGTGCTTAGGAGCACTTACCGATCTTCCAGAAGCCCTGAATTTGGTTCTCAGAGCCCCCAATGGGTGGCTCAAAACTGCCTGTCATTCTAGTTCCAGGGACTCTGACACCCACTTCTGGCCTCTTTGAGCGTGCATTCATGCGCATCTATATTCCCACATATACACAAGCATACACATAATTAAATAAAAATAAATAGAAAAAATAATTTTATCCCTCTTTTCCCTCCTGGTCCCAAGGACTGAACCCAGGACCTTGTTCTTGTCAGGGAAGTGCTCTGTCATTGGACCACACCCCCAACCTTCTCTACTGTGCTGTTGGAACTAAGGGACCATGCTGATAGAACACAGCCAGGCGTTGCAGAAGAGGTTTCAGTACTTTTCACAGGAGGTCACTAGTGTTTCATCAGTCAAGAGTTTGAGCCAGGGCATCGCTTTTATCACCGAGCTCCAGGGATCTCGCTTAGAGAGTCGGCATGGCCAGCAATGCAAGTCTTTTCATGAACTCGGGCAGGCTCTCATAGCTGTAGCCAAAGACGCCTTTGAATGGCCTACGGAGGTGGTATGGAGATTGCATACCATGAAAACATCTTCAGAGCCCTTGCACGAGGACTCAGGCTGTGCCTATTCTAAAAGACAAATGTTTCTTAGTCCAGTAGTTGATCAATGACGTACTTCAAGAAATGACGGCATATAGGAGGGAAGACACCAATCAGAACAAAAGAAATGGCGTGAGGCAGATGGGACTGGGAATCTGTGACAGTCTGGGGTGACGTGAAGGACAGGATGGAGCTGAGATTCCTGCCTTGTGCGTGGTCCGAGGAGGCTCCGGGTGCTTCAAGTAAGATTCAGAGAGGGCCCAGGCCTTTAGGGAACACAGTATCTACTGTAGGGGGCAGTGGGAGGAGGTGATTCGAGGCCCCACAGACAAGGGCTCAGTTCTAGGTCCTGTTCACCAAGCTACTATCATTTGTCCATTCATTCTTTAAATATGGGTGATAAGCTCCCCTCTCTCTCTTGAAAAATTGCTTTACAATTGTATACCATTCAACCAAGTGCCCTCCCTCATGGCTGTGAGCCAGGCTTCCTTAAGCCACTCTCACCTTCCGTCTTGCCGGAGGATAATCCACGCTCCTGTCCATCACCGGACAGTCCCCACTCCCAGGTGGCTGTGCACGCCTATCTTCTCATCTTCTGGGAGCCTTAGGCAATCAGTTATAAGCTGCCTGGTTGACTTTCTCATGCCCCTTCGGCAGCTGCAAGCCAGCAGCTCCTCTCAGAGCAGACTCATCTGATGGGCAGAGCAAGGACTGGACACTGTCATGAGCTCTGGGTGTCCTTTCCTCAAGAACTCCCCAGAAGCTGTTTGTGAAAGTAAAAACAAGACTGGGATAGATAAAATGCTCCGGCTGGGAACGTGTAGAAGGAGACCCTTCGGGTCATGAAGGTCCCTAAGAGTAAAACGGGATGCGACTGATGGGCAAAACCCAGTGAGATCCAAAACCAAGACAAGTGTAATCTGACAACCTATATCACAACGGAGCTCATTACCTTGCATAATAACTTAAAAATTAATAAACGTAGGACTAATGAGGGTCGGGTTAGGGAGACAGATGGCTTAACTGAGTGCTTGCTGTGTAAGTATAAGGACCGGAGAGTCTGGATACCTGGCACCAGTGTAACAGGCTGGTGCGTGGCTTGCATTTGCTGGGCGCGGTGGTGTGTGCTGAGCATCTTCAGGTTAGGTGGGGGACTAGGCAGATTTCCCAGAGCTCAGAGCTGACCCAGCCAGCCCAACCAGGGAGCTTTCAGTTCAGAGAGACTCTACGTCAAAAAATAAAGTGGAGAATAATTGAAGAAGACACGTAGCGTTGACCTCTGGCTTCGGTACACACGCACACATACAGGCACAGTGGAATAAACACGCACACACACATACGCCATACACACACTCACACATACAAGAAAAGGAAACCGATACCTTATTTATGTATGGAAAACGTCGAAATGATACATTATCTTGTGCATTAAAAATTATTTGAAAAATAGGATAAAAACAAGCCCCGTGCCTCAGAGTTGGCTTGAAGCTAAGAGTGAGTGGCTTAGAGAGGGAAGGCCGGCCATAGCTCTGCTTTTTGCCTTTTCCTGTGTGCAGAGAGAAATGGGAAAGGAAATCACATTCACTCTTGTGGGAATGAATTAATAAATTGCCCAGTCACTGTGGAAATCACTAAGAAGGTCCGTCAAAAATTTACAAGCAGAACTACCCTAATAGGCCAGCTACACCACTTGGTGGTACCTCCCCAGGGGAGTCTAGGTCAGGGAGTTCAGCCTTTGACGCTGTGACATAATGTTATCCACAAGTGTATCGAGCAACATCCACAGCTGTGCTGGGAGCATGTGGCCACACAGCTGCAAGTTGGACATGCTTACCTAAGTCGGCACACCACAGAGACCTGCACACGCATGTCTACTGCTGAACTGTTCACAGCAGTCAAGTTCTGGAATCAGCCTACAGCTGCCAACAGATGAATGGAAAAAGAAAACCCGGGATATGTACACAGCAAAGTGTTTTTCTATTGGTAAAGAAGAGATGAAATTATATCATTTAATGGGAAATGAACACTACCAGAGATCCTCTCTTTTCAGTGAAATAAGTTAGATGCAGGAAGACAAAAGTTGCACATGTTCTTCCATTTGTAGATCCTAAAATCTGTGTGTGTGTGCCTGTGTGTGTGTGTGTGTGTGTGTCTGCTACTGCCCACGTGTGCATGCATGTATGGAGTCCTAAGATCCACTACTTCTGGTACCATTTTCTACTGTCCCCAGTTCAATGTCTAAGACAAAATTTCTCTAAATAGAGCTCAGCATTTTGGATAGACCGGCTAGCATGTGCGCCCTGGGGATCTGTTTGTCTCCACCACCCCCACCTCATCACTGTGGTTACAGACACGTGCATCAATGTCTGGCAAAACTACACACACACACACACACACACACACACACACACACACACACACACGCACACACAGAGAGACAGGAAAGCAGAAGGGACACTAGGGAAGGGAGGAGACCAGGGAATGAGAGAGGGAAAGCATGAATATATTAAAGTATAAAAGCCCTTGAAAGAGTTTGTCTCTATGAAGCCAACACCAATAGACACCGATAAAACAGCCCCGAAAAAAGAGCAGTGGAGGGGAGTCAGGAATCTCCCCGCTCACTCTCAGTCTGCTGGCCCATTGCACCTCTGAGGACTGCCTTTTTCCCTTGGTGGATTTCACCTGAGTCAGGGATTGGCCCCTAGGTGGGCTGGTATGTTTCAGACACAGCTGCTGTCTAGGCAGCGTCCCTGGCAGCAGGATGCCACCAGGACACAGTCTGCTTCTAGGTGGTGCTTCCGCTTTGGGACTTGGAACTGAAGGTGAGCAGGAGTCCTGGGTCAGGTTCATGTACAGAAACCTGATTTGAGAACGGCCATGTTAGCTCCACAGGCAGATGCAGCAGAGGGAGGACTCCAGATTCCATTTCCTGGGTATTTAATAAGTATTTGGGAAACCTGATGGCGGAGAAGAAATCACATCCAGGGCCCCCTTACCTGTTGGCGCTGTGCTTTGGGATTCCTGTCACCTGAGAATTGAACTACCTCTCTAGTCTGCTATGGAGGACCGTGTTCTGTGCCTGCAGTCTTGAAAGGCCCCAAGACCTCAGGCCACAGGGTAGCAGGGCCAGTGAGAAATCTGGGAAATTATCAGTCTGGTAAGCATGCTGCATGAGGAGTCATCCTGATGTGGAATGTATTATCGATTTGAGTACTCGAACATTTTTGTTCTACGATGGATTAACTCATACTACTTCCTTGTTAAAACAAAGGTCCCCCCCACCACCAACAAAAAGTCATAAGTGAGCAAAAGCTCTTGTTTAATGAAGAGCAAATACTGGACTTCTGCTTTTCATCAAAATTTCTGAAGAATGTGTAACAGAACAAAGCAGTGAGATTTTTAACTTCCAAGGAGCCAAAATGTTGCTTCAGGAACCGTATGAGCCGAGATATTATCTGTTGAAGAGCAGCAGCTGGCTGCTGATGGAGTGGGAGTGGGAGAGTGGGCAGGGAGCAGTGGAGGCCATGCCGGGAAGCCTGTCTGCAGGAACTCCCATCTTGCTTTTGGAGACAAGATCTCCTACTGAAACCTATGGCTCATGGGTTCTGCTTGGCATCTGGCCAGCGAGGACCAGGCATCTGCTTGTCTCTGCCTCCTCATCCTTGGAGTGCGGACACAAACCCCCACACTCAGCTTTAGCTGTGGGTCCCGAGGGGACTCGGGTCCTTACGCTTGCACAACAAGTACTTTCCTGACTGAGCCGTCTTCCCAGCCACGCAGGTAGCATGGCAGTCCATGCCTGTAAACCCGGTAAGTCAGAGAATCAAGGAGAGGACTGCTGTCCTGGGCCCTTTTTGTTTTGTTTTGCTTTCTTTGCTTGTTAGAGGTGGTTTCTCCTAAAAACACTGAGATGGTTTTCCTGTATAGGACAGGGAGTGTTTGCTCACCTACCTGAGAAACTCAAGTTTTCATTTAGATGAAACAATTAATTTCAGTCATTTCCAATTTCAATTTTCTTGTGGCATGTACAAAAGGTCAAGTCATCGCTATTAATCTGTTGGCTCAGTAGCAGAAGAACTTGCCAAATAGCTAAATGATTCTAATTTTACATCAGAGTCATCAGATTTTTCAAATAGAAAATCAGCTTATTTCAATGATGCATCAAGTTCTCTTTTAATCCAATTACTTCTTGGATTCAAAGCTTTTGGAAGGTGAAACAGCTGGCTGGTGTTGCGCGTGCCATTGATTCAGACTTCAGAAATGACGATACAGGGATTTATTTTTCTGCTGATGAGTACAGTTAAAAATATTGTTTTTACTAAATTAAGAAAGCCTGGTACATACACAAACTTTTATGTCGCTGGGTGGTACACACAATTCACAACTGTGTCGAAACAAGCTCTGATGTTCTGTCAATTGAAATAGAAGCTATCAAAGTTGAAATTTGCAAAAAAAAATGTATTGGTGTTTAAAACAACTGAACTAGTTCATTTTTGTAATTGTTTTTATTTGATGGGTACAAATTTCTGACTCAGTTAACACTTCAAATGTGTTTGAGCCTTTGACAAGCTTCTGTAAATTAACTTCGGTAATAAAATTGTTTCTGGTTGCATGTTCTTTAAAATTAGCTGAAGATCTTTAATTAAAATCTTTTTTATGAAGAATGTTAAAAGACTGATCTCTGAGTGTTTTTGGTAAATTATGATTTTCTTCTAAAGATTTATTTGTTTTTGTTTTTAAATATTATGTGTCTGTCCCTGAGTGTATGCATGTGCACCCACAGGTACCCAGTGCTTCAGAGGCCGGAAGAGGCCATCAGATGCCCCTGTACCTATAGTCATAGGCAATTGGGAGCCTCCAATTGGACACTGAACCCAGGTCCTCTGAAAAAGTGGTAAGTGCCATTAATCACTGAGCCATCTCGCCAGCCCCACAAATAATGATTTTTGAATACAAGTATGGCAGAAATGTATTGAAATGTGTTCATACAAAGACAAGAGAAACACTGAGCAAAGAAAGATTGTGGGACGTGCATAGTTTAGTTCTTAAATTCTTAGAACTATTTTGATTATTGAGAAGAATTTTTCAATGGATCTCTGTGTTTCAGTAAATAACTTATTCAGTAAATAACTCTACGTATCAGAATAGACTGGTAATTGGAAAATCAGTTGGTGTTGCAGTATTTAAACTTGATAAAATATTTTTAAAAAGAATATGGAGATGCCTTGTTTACTAAGACAATTTAGATTTAGTACCCTTAGTTTTATCTCTTAAATTTAAGAAACACTTAAAACGATTATTTTTATGTATAAACATTTGCCAGCTTGTGTGTTTGTGCACTGTGTGCATGCAGTGCCCGTGGAAGCCAGAAGGGTGCCTCAGATCCTTGAAACTGGAGTCACAGATGGTTGTGAGCCGCCATGCAGATGCTGGGAACCAAGCCCTGGTCCTTTGAACGAGCAGTCAGTACTTTTAATTGCTGAGACAGCTCTCCAGCCCCAAGAGATGCCTGTTCTGCATTTGGATAATTTTGGGATTAACTTTCCAGTTCAGAGACTCTCCTTAGGATGTAGTAATTAACCTGTTTACTGAGATGCTACATTTTAACTGTGGCTACATTTCCTTTTTATAATTTTGATTTACACTTATACTTTTGATGTTGCTTACTTCACATGCCTGGCTTGTACACTTAGGTGAGAACCCTCTTTCCATCACAGACTCTCAGACAGTCTTTTCCCTATTGACTTGAGCACTAAGATCAGAGATGGACAGTTTTCTCTGCAGTCATTGGACAGGAAAACCAACGACTTCCCACCTCTGTCTACTATAGATAGAGCCTAGCTCCTGCCTCTGAGAGACGGTGTCTCAAAAAACCCTTTGCAAGCAAGTCCTATGCTTTGCCTCTTGTCAGAATACTCCTGTGCAAGGTCACGATCAAGGTCAAATTCTTGGGATAGCAAACCTGCATCCTTGCTCTGATCCCAGACATGGAATATTTTTACTTCTCATCCTAAGCATTCCTTACTTTTCCCCCAAGGAAATAAATGCATGGAAGGTGATATTTTGTGGTGTCTAATTCAGCTTTTTCAGTTAACTTCCAGAGCACCCATCAAGATACCTGGTGCACTATTGTTTTTTCAGAAGTGCTGCTGTCTTTTCATTTTCCTTTTTGTTGTCTAGCTATTCCTGGTAAAAAGCCAACTAATAAATCTCAAGATGAAAGGAAAATCTCCCCCTACATCAGTCTTTAAGAATAACACAGCTAGCCTCGAGCACATAAAGTAAATGCTGGGCTTCATCTTGCCTACTCTCCTCGTGTTGATGTATCTATCATTCACCAACTTCGAGGAAGTTGTCAGAATGTCAACTAACGTCAGAATCTGATTTGCCAGATGAGCTAACTGAGACTCAGGTGAAAGCAACTCATCTACCGAGTGGAGGGAGGGCTGAGTCTGAGCTTGGCAGCTGGCTGCAGAACCTCGGCTTTGCTTCCCATCAGGAATGATCCGGGATGCTCGTCCCCAGTCCACAGCGACCAGAGCCTTCTTTTCTTTGCACACAGGCATCCTTATTTTTCCCTGGTGTGATTTTCCATTGCTTTATCCAGTGAGTTTTACTTAATTAACCCCTTTCTGTGTGTGTAGCCTGACCCTCTTCCTCTGGGGTCTATAGGAAGGGACCTAGATCCTGCTTTGTGAGCCTGAACTCTCATCAGGGCCCTTGCCATGCTGTCTACCAGTCTGTCTGTAAGTCTGTAGTGTGAATAACTCTTAACAAACTTCTTATCCAAAGAGACAGTTGGCTTTGGTTGTCTCCCTTGAGCCCAGACCTGATTGATACCTTTCAAGAATTAAATCCTTTGAAGCTCTATGGCACCCGACCAGGACAAGACAGAGCCGCCTTAGTAGCTGCCAGCAGACTGGTATTAACAGTCCTTTCCTTCTATCAAGCAGGCAGCAGGCACAGAGGCTGGCTTCAGACTTTGCTTATTGTAATGTCTGATGGAAAAACAAGGCTGGGGAGGGAGGGCATGGTCTATGGTCCTGGGGGGCGGATTGCCCACAGAGAATGCTGGTTTTCAGAGGATATGAAAGGTGTGGGAGCCATACACAGAATGTCGAGGGGAAAAGACGGGAGAGAGTCAACATTCTGTAGCTGTTACTAATCACCCAGAGCCTATGCGAACTGGAGAGGGAGGGCTTTCCTGGTCTGGGGCCTCAAGCCTTGGATCCCTTCTGCTTGAATAAAGCTATGATTTTCCTCTTCCAGTGCAGTTCCCAACACTGGGGTGGCTTTTGCCTCTCCTGGTTGCTCTTCTTCCTTTTCGAAAATCACTTAGTCTCTCTTAACGGCTCTGGATCGCCATTTGTTTTTCATTTTGAAATGAGGGTTTATCTTTTTATGGTGTACCATTATAGAGTATCACAGTTTTTTTTTTAATATGACTCAGTTTATCTAAAAAAGCTATGGCTTAACAAAAATTAGCAAAGACAAAGAAGTTAGGCAAATATTTTTAAGTCAATTATTGTTAACCTGAGTACATTTTAGGAACGTACTTATGTTTTTTACTAGAAACCTAATAGTGGAGCAGAATCAGCAAAGATCTAAGTGGTTAGACATACACTTTTATGTCAGGTTTGGCTAACTTGAGTATAACTTTAGAACCTTAGGAGTTTGGCATCATACAAAAACCTATACCGATCCGGAATACTTTGGAGAGATGTTGTTGTTACTTTAGTCTAAAAGAGACACAGTGGTAAGCAGAGAGCTCCGTGGGACTAAGAAGTTTCATAATCCTTGTTTCACGTGGCCGACTTAAGATCATGGAGTCACATGGCATATACCCTTTAACCTTTGAAAAATAGCTGTCAGCTATTTGGCTGCGGTTTAGAATATCATTTTTAGATTTGTATTTTTAACAATAGTTGAATCGCATAGATAGCAAGTTGTAGTAAATTTAGGGTTACCCATGTATAGCTTTTTAACTATTACTTTTGGTGCTGTGAGTTTTAAGTTAACCCCTTTGTTACCGATTTTATAGATCTTCATCGTACCCAATATATTTACAAGTCTTGAGTCACAGAAAGTTTCCATAATAGTCGCAAACATCTTGAGATGAGATTTATACCTCAGTGAAAGTTTTAGAGAGTTAAACCAAAACCAAGAGAGATGAGTTGCAGTAGTTCCTATTGGGACTAGTTTGTCCCTACATTGTGTTTCTCTCCGCGGTCTGTCCCATAGTCAGATGGCTTGTCTGACGTGAAACTGAGAGTTTTGGAGGAGACTTTTAAAGAAGCGGCTTGGAATCTTGGGGGTGGGGGTGAGCCATTCCTCCACTCCATCGTCAGCTTTAATTAAGGCGAACCAGTATAAAATAACAATTTAATGCCACCTGTAACTAAAAGACATCTAAACGACGCGTGAATCTCTATAAAACTGACTCTAGTCAGCTGAGAACAAAGACGGCAAAGATAGGAAATTCTTGCGTCCTGGCTATCAGGAGGGGTCGGCGGAGCAGGGTGGCTGCTGCTGCTGCTGCTGCTGCTGTGGCAGGACCCCCCTGGGCAGTGTAGCCAGGAGGCAGGATTTGCTGCTGCTGTGGCTGTTGAAGTGACCTTGGTTTGGGCAGCTGGGGCAAGGACAGAGGTGGGGAGCTAGGGTTGAAAGAAGAGCATTTTTGGAGTTTAAGGAATTGTTTGTGGATGGGAGGAAGGTGATCACAGGGAGATCCAGTAGCAGTTGGTATAGAGGTGTATCAGAAGTGAGTATCCAGGGACCTGTGAGTGGAGGAAGTTGGCCTTTCCCCAAAAGGAAAGTAGTTTAGATTTTTGTTGAGGGTGGAGGTAAGGAGCAAAGGCGGGCAAAGCAGTCTAGAGTGAGATGTTTACGGGCTGGGGTGAGGGTTGAGATCCGACAAGCTGTTGGTTACAGGGAAGGTTTAACAACATTTATGTGTAAGAGCTACCCCGGTCTGCTGTAGATAGGAAGAAATAGAGAAGAGAGTAAGTTTAGATTTAAGAGATTTTTAGGTCATTTGTTAGTGTAGTGGTAGAAGTTGTTACCAAGGAAAATCGAACGTGTTAAATTTGGCCATTGAGTTGTACTGAGGGCCAAGCTGTTTGTAGTGACAGAGCCAGAGGGAGGCTTTAATAAAATCTGAGTCCACGGAGGAAGAGAAAAAGGATCGCAAATGAACTGCACCAGAGGGAGTTTCTATAAGCTCCAAAGTGGGATCTGAGAGACAAGAGAGAAGCCTGGGAGGGCAGAGAAGCTGTGACACTTCCGACAGGGAGGGGAGAGTCTTGGAAGCTAGAGAGTCGCCCAGTGGCAGGTGCCCCAGAGGTCCTGGCAGGCTCCAGGAGCCGGAGAACGTGCTGGGTAGGTGAGGAGAGACAGATGGTTACAGTAGATGGAGGGAGGAAATAGCTGAGGAGGTAGACTCTAGAATTTGGAGCCAAGTATGACGGGTGGCAGAAGCCAGCAGAAAGAAATGACTTGAGCACACCGTAAAGAGAGTCAAATCAGCAGCTTGAGTTAGTTTGAAATGTTGAGACGTGGGCATAGCTGAAAGACAATAGTGGTGTCCTCTACCAATGTTACCTGAAAAGAGAATTTGGGAAGGGGGTACTTTTGGAGACCCTCGAGTATTAGAAGGTAGGATAGGTGATGACTTGGAAGGAGGAGAGTTGGGCTCTGGAAGGTATTGAGGAGTGACAGTATCAGGCTGGCTGTCGGAGAAGGAAGGACTATAAGGGAGAAGGTTATCTATGTGCTGGAGTGGGCAGGAGGGGAAAGGAGGAAGGTAGGCCAGGTCTACAGCAAGTATCTGGCCAAAGAGGTGGAGGTTGTTCCTGAACCCTTGGGGAAGGACACTCCAGGTTAATTGTCAGGACTGTTGTATGTCAGGATCTGTCCACGTGAAGGCAAAAAGGGTGTGGGCATCCAGAGGTATGGAGAATAAAGTATCCTTAAGGTCTAGGACTGAAAAGTGAGTGGTGTTGCCAGGAATAGTGGACAGGATGGCATAAGGATTAGGCACCACAGGGTGGGCAGGGTGGTGTAAGGTTAGGGGCCACAAGTGTAGAGAGGTTGGAATGGATGTGTACAAATGGAGGCTGAGGAAAGGAAGAGGAGGGACTTGATACTTGGGCTGAGTAGGAATGGGGGAGGGGGAGACAGGAGTCAGAGCCAGAGGTGTGGGGACTGATCCTCCCAGACCCAGTGAAATCCAGCTCCATGGAGGGAGAGGGTGTGTTGCAGAGGAAGGGATTATCCAGTGGTCTCAGTGGAGACAGTGAAGATTGTGAAGCTGCTGGAGAGCTGCAGAGAAGGGGGTGAGGGGCAGGAGTGGGAGGGGAGGGGGAGGGAAATGTGGCTTTAGCTCAAGGAGAACAAGGGAAAGGTGAACAGAGGCACATATACAGGGCTCGGAGCGCAGAAAAGAGATAGCAGAGAATTAATGAAAGCTTACTTCCCATTCTATCTGTACTCATACAGAAGTCACACAGATCCCTAAAGGGTCTAGGGAGCCGTTAGGTGGCCATTTTGACTGGCTATCTAAGGAATATTGAGGCCAAGGTTGGGTACTATAGCAAATGAGTTTAGTGTGTTTGACATCTGAGCTCCTTGAGATTCTGGAGAAGACATTGTAAGGAAGGGTCAGCCGGAATGGAGGGAGCTGACTCAATGGTGGCCGGGAGCCAAAGTTGAAAGCCAGGGGCATCCCCACTGGGTTTCACTTTGGCCCATATGGCGGCCTCTAGGAATGAGGGGTCATCACCCAAGCACCTACACCATGAGGGGAACACAAGTGTCTGACACCAGTGTCCAAGGAGAAAGCCGGGACCTGTCTGATGGGATTTTTGGAAAGGCACTACCTGCAGAACTAAACCTGGATTCCAGAGGTTTGGCCACCAAGCGTGAGATGGGGCGCCCACAACCACACCGGACTGAATGGAATGTGCCTAACTATCAGCCAGTAGGTGGGAATCCATCCTAACCAGGGAAGGTCCTGGCAGGGTACAGTCTTCCCAGTCCCACAGGACAGAGTGTGGACACTGGACACTCCACAGTGGTTACCTAGGAACCTGGAGACTGTTTAGGACAGTTAGGGTGGGGGGTCTTACCAATCAGCTGCTGTTGGATGAGGAGATCAGGCACCACAAGGGCCAGAACGTGTGAAAAAATGGTGAGGGAGGGTCGCTGGCAGATCCCAGTCAAGGCACCATTATGACTGGAATTTTGCACAGTGTGAGGTGCTCCTTCCTAGACATCAGATTATGCGCAGACCCCACCCAAACATCAATTTTCAGCACACAGAGATCTTTTATTAAGCAAGAAAGGTGAAGGTGGCTGCTTCTGAGTTGTACAGAAACAGCAAAGAAAAGCTATGCAGTTATACTTTTAACCAGGAAGAAAGGGAGGGCACGTCAGGATCAGGTGCTGGGTTATGATTGGTCATGCTGCTTAGGGTACCCAATGGGGGATTTCTGATTGCTGGACTTTGGCAGGCTGAGGAAGGGGCCTTGGTGTTCAGTCTCAGAACTGAGTTAATGGGCAAATAAGGGAGTTGACCGTGGTGGCTAGCTTTAGGAGTGTGGTCTAATGTTTTACTAAAGGAGGGGAAGGAGGAAGGGAAGAATCTGCTGGTGCCATGTTTTGGGCCCCTCTGAGCCCCTTGTTCTCAGGGGACAGATGCCATGTCTGCCAGGCGAGGGCCTGTTAGAACCCTACAGTACTTTCTGGACGGAGTGAGCTAACACTCTTTAATAGACATGTCAGGTACGCTGTGCACACAGTATGCACACATCACCTTTGCATCCTTGTGCTTGTCTCCCCAGAGGCCACATAACTGCTTCTCAGAGCCTTGGGGCCTAGCTCAAGCCCAGGGTGCAGAGGATACCAGACACTTGAACCACGGTGCGGCTGGCTGGATCCCGGGCCAGATGCCCGAAGATGCAGAATGCCGCGGAGGCAGTGGCGTCAGCTTAATAGCTGCTGTCAGGGGTGGAAGTACTCAATTACAGCCTAAATAGTATTTCATGGGAAAAAAATAAATTAAAGCCCTGTTACTCATCCCCAACAGTCCAGTGAGATAATTCAACAAAATAATTGCTGAAACCTGGTGTCATAGCTGAGAAAGGGGTCCCAGTGTCTGACCAGCTATATACAGGAATGAATTCCCTCCTGGCGTGGAGACCCCGGGGTCTGGCTTTTGAACGGAGGAGGAGGAGGGGGAGGAGGAAGAGGAAGAGGAGAAGGAGGAGGAAGAGGAGAAGGAGGAGGAAGAGGAGGTGGAGGAGGAGGAGGAGGAGGTGGAGGAGAAGGAGGAAGAGGAAGGAGGAAGAGGAGGAGGAGGTGGAGGAGAAGGAGGAAGAGGAGGAGAAGGAGGTGGAGGAGGAGGAGGAAGAGGAGAAGGAGGAGGTGGAGGAGAAGGAGGAGGTGGAGGAGGAGGAGGAGGTGGAGGAGGAGGAGGAAGAGGAGGAGAAGGAGGTGGAGGAGGAGGAGGAGGATGAGGAGAGGAGGAGGAGGAGGTGGAGGAGGAGGAGGAGGAGGAGTCTGGTTCCCCCTCCACCTCTGCATCCTCCCCTCTCCACTCAGGGTCCTTTCGTGTTCTTTGGAGATCACCTTTCTTCCAAGAGAGTGGATATAAGACAAGGAACCAGTGAGATGTCAGAGGGTGGAAGCCTTTGGGTGGGAGTTAGGGTTAGGGTTAGTTGACTCTGGGCCCATGATGAGGAAGAATATCACGGTGGTGTGAGCATCTGGCAGAGGCTTCTCACTTCATGGTGCACGGGAAATAGAGAAAGAGGAAGGACCAGGGACCAGGTACAGCTTCAAAAGGTACTATCCTAGTGATCTACTTCCTCCATCTAGACCCTACTTCCTGAAGTTTCCAGAACACCTAAGATAGCGTTGCTAGTTCAGGACTGGTCCTTCAATGCTGAGCCTGAATTAGTTATTTTTTTTCTGTTGCTGTGTCAACACACCTGATGAAAACAACTTGAGGAAGGAGGGTTTATTTTGGCTCACAGTTCAAGGAGGCAGTCCGTCACATGGTGAAGTCCTGGCAGAAGGAGCGTGAGGCAGCTTTGTATCATTGTGTCCACAGTCAAGAGGCAGAGAGAGACCTGACACCCAGCTTGCTCTCTCCTTTTCATCAGCTCTGTAAACCACAGGGTGGGGCTGTCTATATTCACAGTGAGCCCTCTCTACTTAATCAAACCTTTCCGGAAGCACACTTACAGACACGCCTAAATGAGAATGAGAAATGTCCCTCATAGGCTCACATATTCGTTACTTGGTCCCAAGTTGGTGGTGATGTCTGGGGAGGACGTGGAGCCTTTAGAGATGGGTAGAATGAATGCCTTGCTGGAGGAAGTCTGTCACTGGGGACAGATTTGAGAGTACATAGCCCACTCTTCTATCTGCTTCCTGTTTGTGATTGAAGCCGTCATCTCTCAGCTTCCTGATCCGGCTGCCTGCCGCCTTCCTCTCCACCATGGACTAAAACCACAAACATAAGTAAGCTCTTTTCTTCCACAAGGCACGGCAGTAGGAAGGTTTTGCAGTAGGGGATACATTATGTTTCTGCAGTGATTCAAAACCAAATCAAGTTGGCTGTGTATACCAACTACCGCGGAGCCTACCCATAGCACTCGGTGATGGTGATGATCAAAAGCAGGGCCTCCATAGCCTCGTGAGGCATCATTATGAGCCTCAGCAGATGCCAGGCTCAGGAAGGACAGACAGGAAGACTGTCTGTGCTGAGCCGATACACACAGAGAGCTGAAGGTGGGCTGGGCAGAGCAGACAGCCTGGCAGACTCCCCAGGGTGTCTGTGTTACTCACACTGCCTGACACCTGGGCGTCCATCAGAGGATGCTGTTCTCACCCTTGGCTTATGTGTCTCCTCTGCCGGTACTTAAAGGAGAAGATGCTGGGCTGGTGGCAAAGACACTGGAAGCAACTTGCACTGGGGGGGTGGGGGTGGGGGTGGTGGGAGTGGGGTGGGAGTGGGGGGGTGGGGGGTGTCACGTGTCTGTGGTGCTCGAGTAGGACCTAGGACTTTAGTGGCTAGGTGGGCTGCCAACATGGGAGGTGGATTTGGGGATGTGTAATCCAACTCCTCATTAGACAAACAAAGAGCCCTGAGATCCAATGAGGTGCATGAGTACTCAGGATGAAGCCAGACTCTGCTTGAAGTCAGTGGCTCCAGAATTCTGTACTAGAAAGGCTAGGAGAAGAAAGTGGGTCAAAAGCATGGGGGAGGCTGGGTGGTGGTGGCCTTTAATCCCAATGCTTGGGAGGCAGAGGCAGGCGGATCTCTGTGAGTTTAAGGCCAGCTGTGTGTGTGTGTGTATGTGTGTATGTATAGGCATGTGTGTGCTTACGCATGTGGAGGCTAGCAAGGAACACCTTAGATGTCATTCCTCAGGCACCATCCGCCCTGCTTTGTTGACACAGGGTTTTTCTCTGGCTCACCAAGCAGACTAGGCTGGCTAGCCAATGAACCCTGGGTCCCACCTGTCTTCTTCCCCAGGGCTGGAATTACAAGTGAGTCCCATCATTCACTTTTAAAGTGTTGGTTCTGGAGGTTGAACTCAGGTCCAGTGCTTTACCTGTGCAGCCATTTCCCCTGGCTCAGAAGCTGTTTTGCATAACATTTTACATATGGGTGACCAAGCGCCAAGTGACTACACCAGGAAGAGCTGACGCAGGCCATTGAGAATGAAGCCCTTTGGCACCTGTGTGGTTTGATGCTCCTAGCCCTCTCCCACATCTTCCCCACAAGTCCTGGGAAGAGTCAAGGCCTGCTGAGCCCTCACCACCCTCCTTCTAGGAGGTGCAGTTCAGCCCTACCTTTGCCACGGTACGGTGGAGACAGATAAGATGGCAAAGACAGGCCCAGTCATGCCTGCTCACAGCACAGATGCTGGGCCCTCTGTCCTCACCCCTCCCCAAGTTTAGACAACCAGGAAAGTGATTTCTAGCCATGAACCTGAAATTGTTTGCACCAGCCTCTGCCACTGCAGAGAGCATTTGGAAGGCCAACAACACTACATAGACTGGGGCTTTGTGTAGGATAGTGACTGCACACAGAAGAGACTGATTTACGCCAGCTTCCAAATGCGCTCCAAAGGACCTGTGAAAGGGCTTTATCCCTTTGTGGTTTGGAAGGCTCGACCTCCCAGGGTTCTCTTTTCTGTGCCTTGGTGACAGGTGCCACAAACAGACTAAAGGCATTTGTTTGAACAGCTTCGGCAGCTTGGCATCTGTTTCACGGCTACCCGGCCGGCTGAGCTCTCCTCTCAATGTCTTGTTTTCCTTTTCCTTCTTCAGACTGTTTGCTCATAGTGGTTGCAAGTTTCCTGGGTGGCAGGGCCGAGTGACAGGATGGCCATGGACCACTTCAAATGTGACTGTCCTAACAGAGTCTCAGGACACCCTGTTCCAAGCAGCTCTTTTAATCTCAGGGTGAGTCTGTGACTGAGCGGGGTGCCACACAGGAGACAGAGTGGGGTGGTTTGATTCAATAACTGTGATATGGCTTTTTTTAATACGACAAGACCAAAAGATAGCAGGATTCTCACAATACCAAATAATATCTTGAGCCCCCCCATTGCTTTTCTCCGTCTCGTGTGTGTGTGCGTGTGTGTGTGTAGGCATGTGTGTGTGTGTATGTGTGTGCCTGTGTGTGTGTGTGTATGTGTGCCTGTGTGTGTGTGTGTATGTGTAGGCATGTGTGTGTGTGTAGGCGTGTGTGTGTGTGTGTGTGTGTGTAGGCATGTGTGTGTGTGCATGTGCAAGTCAGAGGTCAACCTTCACAGTAGTTTCAGACACAGCATCCATTTTGTTTTTTGAGAGAGGGTTTCTCACTGACCTGGAACTCTAGGCTGACCAGCAAGCCCCAGGGATCCACCTATCTCTACCTCCTTACTGATGACAAGCTCACCCCACAGTGCCTGCTTCTTTGCTTGGGTTCTGGGGGTCCCAACTCAGGACCTCATGCATTGGTGGCAGGCACTTCACTCACTGAGCCGTCTCCCTGGTTTCTAATGCCTGCCTTTTAAAACATGGAGTCGGGTTAAACTCAGGCTCCTGAGCTTGCAAGGATCGCACTTTACTGGCTAGGCTTTCTCCCAGCACTGCCTCCATCTTTTAAAGCATCCATATGAATGGACGTGTGGTAATGACATGGAGTAAGAGATGGGGTACACCCTGGGAGGGGTTGAGGCACCTACTTAAAGTATCAACTACCGGAGTTTTACCGACAGGAGCCTGCCTCTGCTCTCTGTCCTTACTCATGTTCAATTGTTTATGTTTTTGGTATCCAGTGGGCTCGGTGGCCATTTATAACCATTCTGAAGGATTGCTGCTTGCCTGGAGGCTGTTTTTATATCAGACATCCAACTCACTGTGCTCTGAGACGTACTGTCTAGTCCCTACAGCACATACAGCTGGTAGCCTGCTACGATCCTCATGTTTCCTTTTTTGCTCAGCAATAAAGCCTTCATTTGATTCAGATAAGTGTAGCCAACAAGATAAAAATTGTTGTCTTTCTACCTGGAATATGTACACAATGTGTGGAACCCCACTTTTGGCCATGAGAATGGAAGCCTTATATAGGGAGCAAAGAGTTAAAAGAGGCACCGGTGGGTGGTTCATGGTTTCATGGGGACATCATATTGACATGTCTGTGACCACTGACATTTTTAGAGTACTGCCCTACACTCCATTAGGGTTATTGTATGCGACAGGATAAACTTGTGTAGTTAAGACAACGCCAGACAGGCCCAGCTGATTCTCTGCTGCTCTGAGTCCTGATAGTGAGTTCAGCATCTACAGTCGTCCGTGATAGAGGAAAAGAAAAGTGAGGACACTGGCTTGTCGTCCCAGGGGAGATGTGTTAGCGACTCTGGTGGGGTGGAAGCCTGGGGACAGCCAGCATGCTGTCAGCATGTTGCCCTCTGCACGCCGCATGCCGGATCTCTAGCTGCTCAGCTGAGAAGCTTTATAATCTGTGGGGTTTATGGGCTCATTTCTTCCTGTCTCTGGAAAGTCCTGTGAGAGTGATGAACTCCAGCTAGAACCAGGGAAGCTGCTCACTGAGATGGTAAGGAGGTGGGCCGGAACAAGGAACATGGTTCTGCTAGGAGATCCTGCCATTTGGAACATGGCTGGGCTGAGAGAGTGCGGAGCTCTTGTATTAAAGTGGGGTGGAGTGATAGACAGCTGCTCACATGAAGGGGTGAGGCTGTCCTCCAAAGGTGATCTTAGGGCAGACATCAAGCCCCTGGTTTCACCTGTACTGGCTGGTCTTTTGTAACTTGACACAAGCTTGAGTCCCCTGAGGAAGAGGAAACCTCTGAAATGCCTCTGTCAGAAAATGCCTCTGTCAGACCGGCCTTTGGCAAGCCGATAGGGCATTTTCTTGATTATTGACTGACGTGGGAGGGCCCAGTCCACTGTGGACAGTGTCATTGCTAGGCAGCTGGGCTGGGTTGAATACAAAAGCAGGCTGACACAAGCCGTGCGGAGTAAGCAGTGTTCTTCCATGGCCCCCGATTCAGCTCCTGCCTCCCGGCTCAAGTCTTCAGTTCTTGTCTATTTCTCTTCATGACGACCTCTAGGATGAAACACAACCCCCATCCAAGTTGTCTTTGGCAATGATGTTTTAGCAATAGAAAGCAAAGTAGGGTACCACCTTCAAGTGTGGCAGTCTTTGGTGTCTCTATGCCGGCTTCAGGAAATTCCAGTATTTGCATGTCTCTGACATCCGCAGGTTTCCAACAGTACACGCCAGCCTTTGCAAAATTTAATAGGAAGACCAGAATTTACTAATAGGAAAAACAGCTTATTTTAGTCCATCCCTCCAAATTATTTAAAATTAGCATTTCTAAAATAGAATTTATATAAACAGATTTCTGTGCCATTTAGGTAGAATCTTCTTCTTCTTTCCCTTCCTCTCTCTGGATTCAAATATCCCTCAGAGATACATCTACGTACAGAGCATCTTTGACCCAGAGTCCTCCCGCGTGCGAGGTGTTGAGAGTCTTTTCCTTCCCGTCCACGGTCCCCAACCTCCTGGCGCCGCTTTGTGACGGGAACTCAGGTCTAAGACGTTTCAAGGAAGTACAAGATGGGGGGCTTCCCCAGTGCTACTCGGGCCCGTTTTCACCTAAGATAACTCAAGCGCTTCAACAGATGACGTTTCATAGACTCTGAAGGCTGGCAGCGTGGTGTGTCAGGCGAGGCGGACAGGCTTGTCATCGCCGTCTCTCTTGACAGCACAGGAGAAGATTAAACAGTAGAGACGAGACCCGACCTCGGCTCCGTCTTCATTCCACATTCTAGGCACTGGAAGATGTATAGATAGCCCCCTTGAGTTCAGAGCACAGCAGAGAGGCAGAGGCTTGGAGTGGCTACTGCTGATGCTGGCGGCAGGCCTTTATCCCAGTCACCTCCACTGCCTGGTGCTGACAACTCCACTTTGGGCGAATTAGTGATTGGAAAATATCAACCAAATCTTCCTTCCTGCTCGCAACTGGGGATGCCCAACTAGATCACTTGCCTTGTTGTCACGGGAAACGTGGCTATTTGAGTAAAAAAGAGACCCCAGAGTTAGGATTGTGGCGTGTCCATAAGGTGGTCCTCTGTTTTCTTGACAGAGACAGCGTCTGAAAAGATGCATCACACCAAGTGGGAATGTCGCTCAGCTGTCATGGTGGTGCTCCAGTGGCTCTTTCAGCTACACTGTATCTTGATGTATTATAGGGAAAACACAACCCTCTATTGGGCTGTCGTCATGTAAAGAGGTGAGGGACCTACCTCTTATGGACTTCATCCTCAGGTCATTGTCACTGGAGAGCAGCGTGAGACTCACTCCATCCATCCGTCCATCCATCCATTCATCCATCCAATACTTAGCGCCTGTCAGAGGTGCATGGTGGCAAGGCTGTGTCAAGAGGACATATCACATGTCCTCTCAGGAAGCTCTAGTCTTATGACTTTATGACCATGATAGGTACCTCTCAACTAAACATGTAAATGTCTTGGTACCCCTGTAGCAGGCTCTGGGAAGAAAGCTGTCTGAGCTCCGACAGGGAGATTTGAGCAGCCTTGGTGTTCAGATGACATCTGACTGAGGCCCCCAGAATGAGTTGAATCCGGTAGGTAAGATGTAACCTGGGGTGAAAGCGTTCCAGAAAGCATGGAAGGAACTGGAACACCGGTAACAAGGACACAGTGTAAAGCAAAGACCATTGCCTTCTCTGTTCGGGGTTTGCCATTGTCTTCACTGTTGGGGATTCGCTCTGTGCCGGGAATTGGCGTAAGTTCTCCATGTATATGAATCCATTTAACCCCTCAACAGTCAGAAGAGATCAATGGTAGTGTGTCCCACGCTGCACAGAGGAGGGAACCGAGCCTCAGGAAAGTAAACATTGTACACATGGCTGCTTGGCCACTGAGCTGTGTGGCTCTGCAGGCGGCTGCCCCAGATAGAGAGCGGCATGACAGCATCAGGTGTGGAAGAAATGAGAAGCTCTGTGCAGTTTAAAACTGCAGAGCAGGACACAGGGTTCCCTGCTGAATGAGGTCTTCTCAGGCTCTTCGTCTCCAATCTTCACAGCCTTCAGGTAACGTGTAGCCACGAGGCCTGGGCATGTAAATGCTTCTCAGTTATAAATCAGATAAGTACCCCTGGTCCTTAGCGTTCAGGAGCTCAGGAAGGACGAGACTGCTGAAGCTCTGTGAAAACCATCATCCCTTTCCCAAGCTCTTTGTTCTAATGGAAGTTCTGAGCAGAGGCCAGACATGTGTCTGCCCGGACTGCTGTGACTGCCCACTCCTGACCGGAATCTGGCTTTGGAAGCCCTGGAGCCTTTGATTCTCCATAATGTGTCTGGGGAAGCAGGGTCTCCATCTAGTCTGGGCACAGAGTCACCTAAGTGACTTTGTCAGTCAAGGCAGATGCTCTTACCTCTTGAGAATTATCGAATCGGAGCTCTGGGGTGAGGCCACATGCTCCCAGGCTAAAGCAGGTCACACCTAAGGTCTCTCCTTGTTACAGAACAATACTTTGGAGCTTTTCTTTCAGATATCAACTCTGGGAGGGATAGGAGGAATTAGAGAGCATGCTAGGCTCTTTATGTATTTCCTATTATTTGATGCTCAACCTAGTACTTCAGAGTTCTACTATTGTTCTCAATTTAACACAGGAAAACTCTGGCAGTAAATATCAGAGCCAGGATTTGAGTCCTTTACTGTCAGTCTAGACACCCTCTGATAATCCCAGAATTGCCCAACATTTTCTCAAGGGTCAAACAGTAAATGTTTTTTGTTTTTTTTATTTTGTGAACCATGTGTTTTATTCTTACTTTAAAGAGGACCATACTTTTTAGCTAGTATATATCAATTATACACAGTGTAGGGATGGAGAGATGGCTCAGCAGTTAAAAGCACTTGCTCATGCAGAGGACCTGGGTTTGGTTCCAGCACCTACCTTACAGCTCATAACCACCTGTGACCCCAGTTTCAGGGGATCCACTGCCCTCTGCTGGCCTTCGTGAGCACCAGGAATGCACATGATATACGAAAACTATTTAATTTTATGAGTATGATATATATACATGTAGGCAAAACACTCATACACATAAAATTAAATAAATCTACAGATTTTTATTATACATAATGGTTGCATCATGACATTTTCATACACATACCTAACATAACATCTTTCCACCATGTTCATTTACATTACATTACATTCCCCTTTCCCATCTGAGCAGAGTCTTCTTTCTTCCCAACTAGCTTGGCTTCTGCTTTCGTTTTTTGTTGTTGTTGTTGATGACCCAATGGAATTCACTGTTTACGGGAGCATGGGCAGCACTACTGAAAGAATACTTGTAGAAGAAAGGTAGCCATAAGTCCACAGGCAAAACATGAGTATACCGTGGGTGGTTGAGTGAAAGAGCAATGTCGCCCATATGCTCATGTATTTAAACATTTGGTGACCAAGTAGTGCCTTTATTCACAGAGGTTATGAAACCTTTAGGAGGCAGAGTCTTGTTGGAGGAATCAATGCAGGGAGGCTTTGGGATTTGTAGCCTGGCTTCTTGTCCTCTCCCTCTGCTTCCTGTGTGTAGACGAAACACGATCCACCAGCTCACTGCTTCTGCCGCCAATGCCATGCCTTCCCAGCTGTAAGGACTCTATTCCTCTGGGACCATAAGCTAAAGAAAGCCTTTCTTCCTTAAGGTTGCTTTTAGTCATGGTATTTTATCACAGCAACAGGAGAGTGACTAATACAGATACTGGTAAATCAGACCACTGGACAGATGTGGCTCATCGGTCATAGCTTGCTGGTCTGTGCACCAAATGGGGATGTAGTCTGAATAGGACTTTAGTTTTCCGTTTTAACCGCGTGTATGACCAGCTCTGACTGGAGTTATAGATGGTTGTGAGTCACTGTGTAGAGCTGGGAATCAAACCTGAGTTCTCTGCAAGAACAAGAAGTGCTTTTGACTATAGAGCGATCTTTCCAGCCCAGATTTAGTCTCCTAAAGCTCAGCTTCTTATGCTGTGTGAGCCACAATCCCATATAAGATTGCAGAACTGAATGTGGGTCTCGTTAAGAAATGGGTGACAGTAAGGCACCAATGCATGGTGCCTTAAAATTAATTCAAAAGGAAAGGTGTGATAAACCCGAGGTGTTTCTGGCAGTGCGTGCTGATGTGTTGCACAAATTCACTGCAGCCTTCCTTCTGAACACACCAATGTGTGTCTTTTGTACTGTGCATGCCATCATCCCATGCAATGCAAAACGCACACAGCTTGCAACAAACACCTTGCAAAAAAAGCACTCGCATGCTGAGACTGCTGCATGTTCCAAATTGCACTGTTTTCCCAGCATACAAAATTTTATTACCTTACAGAAACATGTTTTTCTTATGGAAAACAAAGACTTTGTGTGCTTCTGTGTGTGATCCATGCATGTGTGTGGAGGCCAGAGGAGGATGTCTGGTGTCCTGCTCCATCTGTTTTCTGCCTAATCTCTTGACACAGGCTGCTTCCTGAACCCAGAACTTCCATTTTCAGTGTGGCTGGCTCTCCAACAGCCCAGAACACTCCTGTCTCTGCCCTTCCAGCGCTTCGATTACAAGTGCACTCCGTTCTAGCTTCTGTGTGGGAGCCAAGGTCTTAATGATCGCACAAGTTTTCTTACACACTGATACACTTCCCCAAGCCCAGAAGAAAGCTTTCACTACTTCCCTGTTGTTTCTCAGCATGTGCCAAATGTTTGAATTGTACTGTGTTAGAAGGCTTGATTTTTAGCATTATTGTTTGAGTCGTTGACTTGAGTCTCAGAATAAAGTCGTTAAATGAGTCTTGGCTTGGGGGTTAGGACAGATTTCCCAGCAGTTTCTGAAACTGTCCTTAATGTATGCCTGTCTTTTTTTCCTACATATTTGTGTGAAGAAGTGTTCTTAGCACAGGTGATTATGAAATCAAAGTATCAGGGCCTGGAGAGATGGCTCAGTGGTGAAGAGCTCTTACAGCTCTTACAGATTTGGGTTCCCAGCACCCACATCAGATGGCTCCCAACATCCTGTAGCTCCAGCCCCAGGGGCTCCATATGCACCCTCAGATGCCGCAGACACATAAATAAAAGCAGATCATTTAAAAACGTCCATCTACTCTGAAAAATATTGAAGATAACTTACGTCCTGCACTATCAAATATTCAGCTAAGATTTAATTATTTTTGAAAAATAAACAAGCTCATCCATCTCATTAGCATACAAATTTGCTTTCAACTCTAATAAATGTTTAAATCACATGTATACTAAATAATTGCTTTAAAATCCCTTTATGGTTTATTATCAGTGACTGGATGATTTATATACCAGTGTTTATCTATCTACCTGGAGTCAATTAAAAATTTCTTAGGCAAAAACGTCGTGAGTTGAGAATGTTTGAGAAGCTCCATTCTAAAAGAAACAGATACAACCCTAGCGAAGAATTCAGTATGAGATGGTTGATTAATAAGGTTGTTAAACATCACACTATATAAGTGGCTATTCTTTTCAATGAGCCTACCATCCATTAGTGCATTCATACTTCATATCTACAAAATGTGGATCATGAAGCCATAAAGCAATGGACTCCTTGCCCCTGGATTGCTCTGCTAGCAAGACTTCAGAAGGACATCTGAAGGATAAGCAGGCCTGCCATCTGGGCCATCTCACATTAGAAACTGTAAAGTTTCTACTCAGATGAGAGCAACAAAGGAGAAGCCGGGTCTCGGACCACAGATGCAGCCTACACCGTGGAAGCCCTGCCTGAGCTGGGACTGAGGGTCACACTAGCATGTGTGACACTAGGGTCACACTAGCATGCTCTGAATGCCCTTAGGCCACCCCGGGTCCTTCCATGAGACAGGAACTGTGGTACAGAGAGCAGAATCATTCAGAGCTTTCTTTTCCTTGCATATAAACAAGCAAATCACCACTGTTCAATATTCTGGTAACAAAAGTAATCTTCCTGTTGAGCAGTAGATAAGGGATTTGAGAAAGCGCCACTGGGAGAAAGAGAGAAGCCTGCATTGGAAAGTTTATGTGAGACAGTCAAAATGCTAGCGTCTCACTCATGAGGGGAAAAATGCAGTGAGACAGGGAGGAAAGTACCAGAAAGATGCGACAACACTTAATGCAACAGCCCTGGTCAACCCCATCGGGCAACAAAGTGCATTCTTTCCAGATGCATGCTTGGGTATTACTGGGAAGGAAGGCCTGCAGTTCTCAAGTCTGCTTCTGTTCTCTGTTAAGACGGGAATTGGCGTCCTATCACATGGAGCATTTGTTTCTGAGCAATGTAGCATCACCTGCGCCATTTGTGTGTGTGTGTGTGTGTACGTGTGCATGCGTGTGTGTACATGTGCATGCATGTGTGTGGGGTGTATGATATGTTTTATGTGTATGTATGATGTGTGAGTGTGTATGATGAATATGTGTATGTGTGTTTGATGTGTGTGTGTGTGTATGGTATCTGTGTACGATGTATTTGTGTATATGTGTGTATGATGCATGTGTGTATAATATGATACATGTGTGCACACATGCATTCTAATGTATGTGTGTATATGTGTATATATGATGTATGTGCATGCTGTATATCTGTGTATGATGAATGCGTGTGTCTGTGTGTCTAAGCTTGGGTACATGTGTGACCTCTGATGTTGATCCTTATTCTCACCTCATTGTTGACAGCGTTCCCTGTTTGCTGGCCTGAAAGCTTCAAGGATTCTTCTGTGTTTGTCTCCCATATCAATGTGGGAACACTGGGATCACACGCATGTGCTTCTGCGCATAGGTTTACATAGGTTCTGAGGGTTAGAACTCAGACCCTCACATATGCTTGGCAAGCACTTTATCCATTTGTCCTACCTCTGTCATTCTTGGTCATAGTGCAAACAGAAGCACTCAGATCCACCCATTTTCTTTCGGAAGCTGCAACCATGAATTTCCCAGAGTCACCTACTGCCCTGAGCACTGTGTGGAGACTTTTTAGGGGCAGGTGGCAGGTGGATGATGAGTGCCTGTCTTCCTCCTATATTCAAATTAATTCAGAAAATGTGAATGAAAATTCCTGAAAGAAGCTGTGTCTTCAGAGGCTGATTGACAATTAGAGCTTTAGTGGTGTGGAGAAGATTGTCTACTGGAGACTTAGAGCCCATTTACAATTTCTCTTGGGCTATCTTTATCCTACTAAGAGCTGGCTCTTTCTTGCTCCCCTCTATGTCAGACCTAACATTCTGCAACTAACAGATAAGCCAGACCCAACATCCTAACAGGTAAAAAATACTTTGGAATGTATCAACTCAACAAAACCCCAGCTTTTCACCAACCAGGGACCTAACTCAAGAGAGCCATCAGACAGCATTCAAGGTCCACAGCTGAGGTTTTCTCTGCTTTGCTCTAATCGCCTACTTAATGTTTCTACCAGTGTATTTGAAAAGTATTGATTTATGTTTTTTTTTAATCCTATTACTATAAAAACATCATAAAACTGTTTCCATATTGGACCATGGAATTAAGGGTACCTCAATCTGTGTTCTCAGGCCATGGTCACTCATATTAGCTCCAAGAAGGAATAATCTCATATTCCCTTTGAGGTGGGAGCTGTGTTTTTGCAACAACAAAAGCAAATGCAAATGGAGATGAGGGGTAGATGGGGGGGGGAGACACCCTTCACCCCCCATCCCCGTTTAGGAAAAAAGAGCAAAGGGAGATAAATATTTAGGCCTACTTGGAGAAATATTCTTCAAGTTATTGTAGGAAATAAGGACCAACTGTGCCCTTGGAGTTCATGGGTGGACTTTCGGTGGAGCAGGCTCACAGTGAGCCCAAAGTTGTTTTGGTTGTGGGTACTTCCTGCTGGGTGTGTCTTCTGAGTGCTGAAAGATTTAGAAAATGCTGTTCTCTGGATTCTTCCAGACCAAATCTTGTCACTTTCTTTTTAACATTCACGTTGGTGCTGGAGAAACGGCTCTGTTGGTAAAGTGCTTGCCATGCAAGCAGGATAACTTGGGTTTAGTCCCTAGACTCCGTGTAGGGGAGGTGGTATGTGCTTGTAATCACAGTGCTGACAGGGTTGGACACGGGGATCCCTGGGCTTCCTGGCTAGCCAGTCCAGGCAAATCTGTGAGCTCCTGGTCAAATGAAAGGTCCTGTCTCAGGAAAAAAACAAAATGAACCAAACAACCAATCAACACTGATGGTACCTCAGGATAATATCTGAGGTTAACCTTTGGCCCCCATACTTGACCTTCATACATACACACGCGCACGCACACACACACACTCACACACATCAACTCTGTGTGGTCCCTTAAGAAGCCCCCTTCCAGGCTTTTCTTTAATCTCTACAGCCTCTACTCATCTCAACTGAAATGAAGATGTAACCTGAAGCACCTGGCCAGTGACCATCTATGCACAGTGAGGTACGAGGATCCAGTTGCAGGTCAAGCTTGCGTTCCTCATGGTGTCCAGAGCAACAGCACATCCAGAGAATGGAAAACAAAGCATTTTCCCCTCCAGCAAGAGTCCCTTTCTGATAAAGATGCTAACATCTTTATCAGACACTAACTTAGGTCAGATCAATTTGGGGGAAACCCTTCCTTTCATAGTTTTGGTAAAGTCCAAGGAATGAAGCAGGCCATAAGAGGCTCTCTTTTGTAATCTTAATGCGAGGGGGGTGGGGGCGTTGGAGACAGGAGGATGCCTAGGCTCCTGGCCAGCCAGACTAGGCAAATTAGTGAGCTCCAAGTCTTTTTTCTTTGTAGCTTCCATTGTGAGTACTTCCTCAACGCAAGGACAGTCTCCCCTTCTCCCTCAGCACAGATGCGCAACTCATTCTTACATTGACATCCGTCAATATTAGTGAGTCTAGTGGGTACTGGGAATTTAGTGTCTCAGGAGGATCTCATTGTCGGGTTGACTCTCGTTCCTTCTCTCACCTCTCCTTGGGGTGTCTTAGAGCCTAAACTCCTCTATACGAGTTAGCTTTAACTGATACCTTGAAGTAGCCTAGGGTTGTCTGAAAAAGGGATCTCAATGGAAGGATTGCCTAGATCAGACGCCTTTAGGCATGTCTGTGGGGGTTTGTTTTGGTTATTAAACGCTGTGGGAGGGCCCAGCCCACTGCAGGTACCACCGTTCCCGGGCAGTTGGTCCAGGCTGTGTAAGAGATTTAGTTAAGCATGAGCGTCCCTGAGCATCCCTGCTTGAGTTCCTGCCCCAGCGTCCCTCAGTGATGCGATGTAATTGGGAATTGGAAGCCGAATAAACCCTTGCCTCCTTAAGTTGGTTTTGGTTAGAGGGTTTTATCACACCAAGAAAATGAAACTAGAATATTTTGTTTTTCTTCAGCATTGGAGACTTCCAGCTCCCTTCTTTACAAACACATGGTTTGTAAAGCGAGGCGAAGCAAGGCGAAGTCACGTGACGCCATTCTGAGAAAATGGAGTCTTTCCTACTGCATCACGTAGAATTTGCAGTCTCCAACCTCCTAACGCAGGCCCTCGGTGAGATTTAGGGCTTTCTCTGAGAGCAGAAACCTCAAAGTTGCCACGCGGGAGGAGCAGGGGAACTCTGGAAGCCTGAAGAACGGCAGGGGAGATGAAGCTCTGGGATGGTGTGACCACAGGAGAGCACAGAGGCAGGGAGATGCGCTAAATTCAAGAATCACTGATTTCCTCCCATCACACGTAGAAGAGACATAAAAACGTAGAGCTGAGAATTTCTCCTGATGATGTAGCTAAGAAAGAACCAGGGAACTAGGGAGGGCGTGCCAGGCTGTGCCCCTACCCATACACCATCCAATTTGCAAATACCTCTTGGTTTCAATCAAGCTATCACTGGGCACCAGGGCTACACAAATGAGTGGGACATGGCCCTTTGCCCAAAAAATACTTATATCTGTTATAAAGTCAGGCCATCTGCATCATGGTGCCTCCTGAGGACACATGGGTGCTTGAGGAGGTATCTTGCATGGTCTATTTCAAAGTTCAGTATGAAAAATAAAATTTATTAGTTCTTTGAGAATTATGTACAGTGTATTTTGATCATTTCCACCCTCTCCCAATTCTTCCCAGATATACCTTCCTTCCGCACTCTTTCCTCACTCTTTCTGAGGCCTACACTCATAGATAAAGCTGATTCTCCCTCTTCCCAGCAGCCAACGATCACCAATAGCGCCTTCTTCTTTCCGTGCTGGGATCTGGTCTGACTTGAGCTTGCACAAGACCTGTGCATATTGTCATAACGGGGAGGTCACATGCATAGCTGCCCTGCTGGGTCCAAAAGACATTGTTTCTTTGCAGTCATCCACTGTCCCTGACTCTTACACTCAATGGCCCTTCTTCCACAGTGACCCCTGAGGTGTGGGAAGATGGGGTGTGATACAGTCCCCCTTAAGGCAGAGCATTCTCTCCTCTCTTATTTCTACACCTTGCTCAGTTGTGGGTCTCTATGTTAATCATCCTCTACTGTAAATAGAAGCTTTTCTGATGAGGGCTGAGAAATGCACTGATTTATGGGTAATGATGTCATCAGTAAGTAGCCAGCTCAATACTAGGTTTAGCAGAGTAACAGTGTAGGTTCTCTCCTGGGGCCTGCGACCTGGAACTGTGTGTGTTCATCTACTCTGGCTTTCTGAAGCTACATATCCCATGTCTGCTCATCCTACCATAGGAGTCCAAGCCAAACCTCAGGTTGCTCCTGACTACTCTGCTTCAGTTTCCAGGTCACAGCCAGAGACCTGACAGAAAGTACAGAGGAAGCAGTTATTACAAATTGTCTCATTGCTTCCTCATAACCAAACTGTGACATCAGCTTTGGGAGACCAGAGCAGCCATGAATTGATTGACAGGACCAGCAGTGGACTGGGAAAAGGAGATGGGCCATGCTTCTGGCTACTGCTACCAGGTTCTGTCTGTTTTCACAGCGAGTCCATTTAAGGTGTTGGCTCTGGCCTCCTGAACACTCAGCTCTCCCACTCTTGGTGCCAATCCTCATGCTAAGCTTGAAGCTGCCAAATATTTAAGCCTTAGGGAAAGGTTGTTTCACAATAGTCCTCTGATCCCCTAGGCTCTTTGCTCAGGAAGGCGGGGTGGGGAAGACACAGAAGGTTCACAGGGCTGGGCAAACAAGGCTGGTGATTGCTGCCAAATTTGAAACAATGGCCTCTGCCTACCTCACATGCTCCTTAGTTAAGTATCTGAAAGCTAAATAGGAATGAGCAAAAGCATTAAACTACAAAGGACAGAAACGCTTGTATCCTTTGAAGACAGGATTCAGTTGTTAATTTGTTTATGAAACACATTATTGAGTGCCAGGGACCATGTAAGGGACATAAGGCAGGCTAGACTTAGGGCTTCTCTTACAGGAATCCATGAATGTGCTACCCAGGGGGTCAGGGCATGCCTGCAGTTCACTTGTGGAGAGAGCAGGTCACTGGTGGGGAGGGAAGGTTACCTAGGAGAAGGTACGCTAACCAGATAGTGTTGACAGAGAGGCTGTGCTGTCAGTTCAAATCTGGCTGATGCCCGAATCTCTCCAGCTGTTCAGTAAACATCTGGATTCCCAGACCCCACCTCCAACATAACAAACTGGAAGCTTTCCTCACCTCTACGTATAATAAGGTCTCAATTTCTGCAATCGAGGTCATTACCATCCATGCATGGCAGAGAAGCTGGCAGAGTGCTATTGCTTCTAAAGAGCTTTCCCTTGGTGTATGTCCAAGCTTCACCGAGGGGGAGTGTCAGAAGTGAGCCCCCGGCATTGAAGACAAGTTAGGTGTGTAGGGTGGTGAAAGGAAGGAGAGGGGCCTTTGCAGGTGTAAGGTCTTAGCATATAACAACCGACTCCCCCACACCCCAAAGACAAAAAAATTTAAAAAATTAAGTATAAATTTGTCTAAGGAATTTGTAAACTTGAATTTCAAGAAATTTTATTTGCAAATAGCAATAGCGAATAAGAGGTTCATTAGCAGAAGAAACCATACCGATGATTTCAGAGGTCTAATTTGAAACATTTCCCCCAAAACCCACAAACAAAAGACAGAGAGGTGAAAGTGTTGTGTCGAAATGTGGGGGAGGACTGGCGAGGTGGCTCAGCATGTAAAGGCACTGCCACCAAGCCTGATGTCCGAGTGCACGCTCATGTTAGAAGAAGAGATCCAACCCCTAGAAGATGTTCTCTGACATGCACATGAGTGCTGTGGAAGGTACTCCATCTTATGCACACAAAATAAGTAAAACAAATGTAGCTTTTTAAAAGAT
The DNA here is from genome assembly GCA_026225945.1 of Cricetomys ansorgei. Taxonomy (NCBI): domain Eukaryota; kingdom Metazoa; phylum Chordata; class Mammalia; order Rodentia; family Nesomyidae; genus Cricetomys; species Cricetomys ansorgei. The sequence goes on from JAMJFZ010003695.1 coordinate 108,815, forward strand.
ATCATAGATATTAAGGATAGGCTTAGGAGATAAACTATAACAGGAGATCATGAAGGAAACACCATAATTTGGACTATAGTCACCTGAGCTTAATAAGATTTTACATTCTTAAACTAAATAAACCTCGTGGGGAAAAATATGACTACAAAATGACCCAATGTTAGGGACTCTGTTAACATCATTTTTAATGAGACCAGATCAAGGGAGAAGTAACTTATAATCATTTCTTTGGAATGATTAAGAGCCTTTTAATATAAGTTTAGCATCATGTACTATGCTGTACAATGATATATTATTAATAAAATAAAGTAGATACATTTAACACAATGATGGAAGGGATTTAAAAATAGTATTGAGAGATAGAAACAGTCTACTCTCATCAAAGTCAGGAGCCAGAGGAATGAGCACTGTTTCCCACCGTGATGCTTTTCTAGGCATGCCAGCCCTGTAACTGAGACCAGCAAGGCGAGAAACAGGGGTAAACAGTGAGAAATCCATCATTACTGTGGGTGCAAGCCTATTTACAAACCAGAGGCAATCAACTGAAAAACTAATTAAAAACAAACCCAAACAAATTGGATTTCAGGAAACAGCTGGTTTCAAACCACGTTGAGAATCGATAGTTTTGAGCCTGGTCATTTATAAAATGTAAGTGGTATAGGATCCTATCACAATGGCTGCGGATGGCGCAATACTCAGACACAGAGATACTGCTGGAATAGGTCATGTATGTGGGGAAAACCTCCAGATAGTCATTTACCAGAACGTAGTGAAAATGTGAAAGGAGCGAAGAAGCTTTGTACGCTGCTGAACGGCAGCGCTAATGCTGAAGCGCTGGAGCAGGGTGGGGGGCTCAGGTCCCGGTGTTGGAGGCTGGCGGTTCTGGAACGTGGAAGCGGAGAGGTACAGAGAGCACGACGGTGGGTGTGACTGTATTCTCCGTCTTGGATATGTACATCTGTGTAGGTCTACATACGCGCCTGTGCATGCATCCCTCACCTACCATCTCATCCCTGCCGCCTACACGTTTACCCATCAGTCATCTGTTTACCTTGCCTCCGTACCATCTATCTATCTCTACCGTCTGCCCAGCAGTTCATCTTCTCTCACTGATCTGTCTTATCTCTCATCTGTTGGCCAGCCATCTATCACTCTCTACTGAATTCAGCAGCTAAATATAAGTCACTTACAAACACGTGAGTGCGGTGGCTGTAGAGAGAATGATTAAAGCTGCAGTAGGGGGGGAGATCCATACGGGAGTGGATAGAGTACAAAGACAAAGGGCTCAAAGGCTCGTCTTGACGATCACCGCCACCCACAAGAGTTGCAGGATGGAGGGAGTAAGTAGCAAAGGGGATACAGACGAGAGGGAAGCCTCAAGAAGTAGGTGGTAATGTTCGTCTGCGTAATATGGTAAGATAAAGGTGGAAGCGGATCTATTGTATCTGGCTTCTGTGAAGGCATTAACCGTTGTGGTGGGAATCAATGGTGGCTGAGTACTCAAGCCTAAACAAAACATTTATACCACCCCATCCCAGGCTCAGGGAGTATCAAGGAAGAGGCATGCTGTCTTCATGGCATGATGCACCCACTGCAAACATGCTCTCATAGCAGCTGTAGCTGCCTGCCCTGGTCCTACATAAAAATGTGCCTGCCAACCATCAATAATGGATCTGGGAGGGGCTTATGGGGCCCTACCCCTTCCTGCCGAACTATTGGCAATTGATGGATTCCTGGTTAGGGAAAAGTCACTTTCAGTTATTATGTACCAGTGAGCCCACCAGGCTCCAATGGGTGGCTCTGAACCTGTGGCCACAGAGATAGTCCTGGCTAAAACCAGGAGTCACAAAACAAAACAAAAAAGCATGAATGTGGGAAAAGAACTTATAGGAAAGGGCGGCCACAGGGTGGAAGGGAGATTAGAGAGGATGGAGTGAGGGCAAACAGAACACATTATGTACGTATGAGACGTGTCAAAGAACTAACTTAATCAATCAAAAGCCCAGCAATAATCAGGAAGAAAGAAAGGAAGAGGAATAGAGAGAGCAAAAGGGAGGAAGGGAGAAAGAAAGAAAGAAAGAAAGAAAGAAGGAAGGAATGAAGGAAGGAAGGAAGGAAGGAGGGAAGGAAGGAAGGAAGGAAGGAAGGAGGGAAGGAAGAAAGGGTTTCAGTAGGAATGCCGAGGGAGAGTTTCCATGGGAATGTCATGGTGCTGAGCTTGAGTTCAAGATTGTTGAGCTTTCTATTGTGCGATGCTAATGACCAGAGAGAAGTCAGTACACATGAAAGCTATTACTTATTATGTGAGGGCACTAAGTCCCAGTAAGTCTCAATTTCCTCATCTATGGAATTACAGAAAAAAATGAAAGGATGATTGCCATTTGTTAAAACTATGCATATACAACAGTGCTATTTTGGGTTCTGTCAATTTTCCAGGCAACTCTATTACATGTGATGTGCTAAGATGTGGTACCAAGATAATAGATCTCCCCATTTCCCCATCACCTCCTCCATGGTGCCAGGGTCTCATCCCAAGATGAGTTCTGTAACCTTGTTAACACAGAAACATGATCTACTGTGTGCCCTCGCACTGACGTAGAGAAGTCTGCAGGGAGCCAAGGGATCCAAGACATCTTGCAATGCATTGTTCTGGCTGCCAGGGGAGGGGCAGAACTCCTGTTCCAGTCAAGTGAGGTGGCAGAATGCTTCCTGTTTGTCTAAACAGATGCCAACTCTTAAATACACAGCGCTTTCTTTCCCAGAACTCAACAGCAAAACCCCACCAAACACAACTCAGAGATGCTTGGCACATGGTCCGAGCCAGCTGACGTCTCAATTGTCCTTTATTTCTATTATAAGGCTCTCAAATGGCCACAGGGCTGAGATTTCTCAGACCTGAAATGGGACACTCTGGTGACAACTGTTAAATGATTGTAATGTGAGGAACTTACCTCTCACCTCCCTCCCCCCTCCCTCCATCTCTACAGAGAGCATCTGCTCAGCATCTGCTCAGTGTCAGGTACTTGGCAGGATAAGTTGTGCAAACATGAATGAGATTGAGTCGCCCTCAAGGACCTCACAGTTTAGTGCAAAAACAAACATGTTTCACACTTAATTACAATATGCCAAGATGAGAACTCTAGTAAGCTCAGAGTTCTATGGGAACCTGGACGGGGGTGTCGGTATGCCGGTTCATCCAAAAGCACAAGAGGCTAAAAATTGTCAGGGTCTGTCTCCCTTTAACTCTGCCAACAGCAGAGTTGGCAGGCTTGGTAGTTGCTCATGGAACACAGTTGTATACAGCAGAAGTTCAACTAAAGCTTAGTAAGGCAATGTATATTACTAAAAGGACCAATCACAGTTCCTTAACCACCCACACTGTGTTCCCTCCTATTAATGAGCACACTTCTTTTTCTTCTTTTTTTAACGAATGTATGTCATGTATGTGTGTGTTGTGTGTATACACTTAGGGATCCATGTGCACAGCCATGCACACATGTGGAGGTAAGAGGAGGATCATGGGAGTCCTGCTCTATCATTTTCCACTATTCCCTTGAGAAAGGATCTCTTTCTGAACCTGAAGCTTGGCTGGTGGCCAGGAAGCTCCAGATTCCCTCTCTTCCCCAACACACACAGAACATGTGCCACCACACCCAGCTTTGTATGTGGGTGCTAGGGTCCAAATTCAGGTCCTCAATGCTTGCACAGCAAACGCTTTTATCCACGGAGGCCACCTTAGATCCCACGTCTAAGGAGATCTACATGGAGGTGGCCCTCCTGCTCTACCAAGTGTCAGCAAGTGGATCAGAGACTCTACCAAACCAAAGGTGTGGCCAAGGTCACTCTGAGAACTGCTTCATGCAAGAGCTCCATGGGAAGGCAGGTGAGGGGCAACCCCGTGGCCACCATTACCATTTGAATCTCAAGAATACCACGGGGAAGAAACGAAAGGCATCTTCTCTGAAGTCACCCTCACCTCACTTGTGGAAGATTGCTGGGGGGAAGATAGTCTTGAGCCCAAGATGGGATAACTGAGGCAGGACTTCTCTCTCTGAGTGTCACTGACTTGTGAACTGGCAAGGCCAGATGTTGTGGTCTCTCTCCTAGATGTACCAGCTGAGGATGTGTTTTCAAAATCAGAAAAACAGTGAAACCCCAAGTCCTCGGAGGGTTCCTGAAGGGACATACCGCCTGGGAGACGCAACAACAGGGTCCTGGAAATTCACACGCACATTCTCTGTTCCCTTTTGCACGGTTAATGAATATTTAACTTGGAGCAACAGAAGGACCCGAGTTGGCCAATTAAGAAGGAGGCAGTATTAGCTCCCAAATGTAGGAATTTTGCTTTCTTGGGATGTCTTCTCTTTCAAAAATATTTTTCCCTTTTGTGTGTATAGATGTTCTGCTTGCATGTATGTTTTTGTGTCACACGTGTGCAGTGCCAGAGGAGGCCAGAACGTCCCCTGGGACTGGAGTTACAGATAGTTGTGAGTTTTGGTATGGGTGCTGGGTATTGGACCCTGGTTCGCTAGAAGGGCAAACGGTGTTCCTAACCACTGAACCATCCCCCCAGCCCTGTCTCCTTTTTCTACCGAAATAAACTCCAGGCCATTGGTATGGTTGAAATTAAATGCTCCCTCAGAGTAGGCCATGGTTAACAGCGTGAGGCTCTGCCTCATTCACGCAGCTGTACAAAGGCCTGGGCTGACCCCGCTCTTGATGGACATTGGTCTAGGAAAGGATGCTGGCCTTCTTGTGGGACTATGGGAAAGGTTGAGCCTGCTGCTTGACTGACTCACTGAAAAACACGTGTGAGAGACTTACTGTGCAGAATAGGATCCCTTGGGTGTCTCTCGCAGGGCTCAGAACTGTGTGGCCTGCAGGAAGGTTGGCCTGACATGGCTTCCTGCTGGCTGCTGGCTTCTTTTCGTCTGAACAACTACAATCCCACTATTGCTATTGAAGCATAATGTCCTGATCTGGAACCCCAGACAGCAGGGGCCTGAGGGCTCAGCAGGGGACAGGCAATCCCTGACTGAGGTACCCGGAGGAGAAGGTGGCACTCCTGAAGCTGCTTACCTCTGGAGACTGATGATTGGAAGTTTAGTCAAGCAAGATGATTAGCCAAGAAAATAAGTAAATTAAATAGAAAAAATTAAAAATGAATCTAAAGTTCCAAACACCAGGAGTTTAATTCCATGCCTAGCACAGCTGAGGGGAAATGCAAACCTGTCAGCCATGATATCTCTCAAGGAAAAATCCTGGCTCTCCACTCTCCTTGGGCCCCGGCTCATCTTACTCTGGAGGTCTTAGCTCTGACTGTCCTGCTCTTTGGTCTTCCTCCAGCTGTCCCCCCTCCTCTGTATCCCTGCAGCTGTGTGTAGTATTTTCCATACACTGCTGGGTCCCTGCTCATCTCCTTTCCCCTAAGACTCCCTCTCCTGGCTCCCAGATCCCACCCTGCTGAGACCTCCATCCTCCTCACTCAGGGCAGCCCACTAGGCACAGGAAATGACCATTTCCCACAAGTCTGAGCTCTTCCTACTCCTTTATTGACCACATTACGCTGCAGGGGCGCCTCTGAGCCCAGCTTCCCACTCTGGAGGGAAGGGCTGCCAGCCGCAGCTTTATTGATTTTGAAACATTCCTACACACTGGTCTCCATTTCAAAAACTAGACAAACAGATAAATAAAAAAAAAGAGAGAGAGAGAAATCCAACCCAGGCAGGAACTGCCCCACAAGTCGCACTCTTTCCGTGCCCAGGGATCTTCTCTCCCATCCTGGGATCGTGGCTCTTTCCTTGTCTAATTTCCCTCCGCTCTGAGACATCTTTAAGTGTCTATTCTCCTGGCATGGACTGCTAAGTCTTGAGCTCACTCAGCATCCTCAGGATGTAGCTTCCTCTCCGGCCATGAGCACCCTCAGTCATCTCTCTCCCTTTCCCTTCTCATCTCCCTTTCTCTTTGTTTCCCCCTCCCTCCCCTTTTTCCGCTCTGTATGTCTCCCTTTCCAAAGGCCATTCGTTCACAATTGCCCCTTTCACAGCCCTACCCCCACATCGCTAGCTCAACTGGCCGCATCACCGTGGAAGTTCTAGTACTTCCGGATCACTGCCGTACCCTGCCTCTTCAGGGCTCGGGTTCACGTCAACAGGGCCAAGTACATCCTGACATGTTCCCCAGATGGCAGAGAGGAGAATGTGGAAAGAGAAGGCGATCACACCAAGTGTTGAGAAACACAGGAATGGCTAAAAGAATAAAACCAGACTTATGACAGGGCTATAGGAGATCTTTAAAAATGATAATTTATAATAATTTTATTATTCTAACCCAAATTGTCAGATGGGGCAAATTTGGCTGGCTGCTTGTTTTATGTTTTTTTTTTTTTTTTTTTTTTTTAATTTTAAATATGGCCTCTAGACAAAGAATAATCTTTATGTTTTTAAAAAATGTCCCAGGGGGGAATGAAAAGAATGTTTTATAATGTGTGAAAATTCTATGAAATTCAAATTTCAGCAGCCCTAAATCAAGCCTTCCTGGCCTGCAGCCAGGCTCACTCGCTTACTCAGGGTGCATGGTGGCTTTTGCAGCTGCCCCAGAGTTAGACAGCTGTGACGAAGACCATGTGGCCCATAAAACCCAAGGTGTTTATCATCTGACTATAATGTGTTGAGGGATGGCCCCCCCAAAAGTCTTGTCCGTGTCCCTGTGCCTGGTCCTGTGGATGCTTCCTTATTTGGAAAAGCAGTGTTTGCAGATGCCATTGAGAATCTTGAGGGATCATCTTGGATATTCTGGGTGGAGCCCAAATCCAACCGTAAGTGTTCTTGGAGGACCCTGGGGAGGAGAAGGCAGGTACCCTGGAGATGCCTGCAATAGCAGAGACTGAGTCTGGAAGCTGTAATCCATGGTAAATGCCCAAAGCCACCAGAAGCTGGAGGGCGCTGGGAAGGATTTATCCCAAGAGGCTTTGAGGGATGGAGGCCATGCTAACGCCTTGGTCTTTGGACTTCTGGTCTTCATAACTCCGACAAAACAACAAAGCAATGTTGTTCTGTATGACAAATGGGGAGCCCTGGGGCTGTGGCCAGACTCAGGGGTGCCTCATTCTTACACCTAGGTAGAACTGTCCCTTATATAAAGGGAAAACTGATGAATTTATCTTATCCAGGAAGAAATCTGTCTCAAGTAATTTGAATATGCAACAGGACATGGAGATGCTGGCCTTTCTTACGAGGTTTGCCCACAATTTGCCTTATGTATTGTATTTTGGTAGATTTGCCCCAAACTGGTTTATACTCAGATGAATAACCATAGCTGAAGAAATGGTTCAGCAGTTAAGAGCATTCCTGCCTTTCCTAGGGGACCAGAGTTCAGTTCCCAGCACCCACATGGGGTGTCTCACAGCTGCCTGGGATCCAGCTCTAGGGGGCTTGGCATCATGGCCTCCACAAACACTGATAAATAAGAAGCTCAAGGTTTATTAGCTTGCCTTAGTTCTCAGTCTTTTTCTTGGGCTAAATATGCAGATCATGTATTCCCAGGGTCCACTTAATAAAACGGAATAGTGTAAAAGCAGCAACAGGGCAGCTATTTTCCAAGATAACAAAATATATTTAATGAGATAAACAGCAAAACTGAAAATAGATCTAAAAGGAGGTATCTCTATCTCAGGCCTCAAATGAAGTTCTCACCTTAGAACCTATTAGTTTTGAGCAGCAATATTACGAGTTGGTTTTATCTACTCTGGGTGATTGCCATGGATTTTCAGCAATTAATTTTCACTGCAATGCCTGCTGAGTGTGTAGTGCAGCACAGAGAGGCAGCTGAATGTTTGCAGCCTAATCTAATTTGGCAGCTGAGCCCCGAAAGCTAAGTATTCCTCGGATTGACATAGCCAGGATAGCAGAAGAAACAGCTGAAGAGTGGACTCTGAGGTCAGGTGCGCTGCGCCATGCTCTCTGCAGCCACTCGGTTAGAACTCAGCCTCCTCTACAAACTCAGACGGTCCCATGTTCCAGCCGAGGCTCTGCTGCCCGTCAGCTGTGTGTCTGAATACCTGCTCCCTCACGCATGCATGGAACTGTCCACTCTACCAGCATAAGAAGGTCAGTGGCCAAATTCTTCAGCTACATTAGCTCACTTATAAGAATCACTATTTACACACTTTTTGTTGGTTTCTTTTTTATCTTATAGACAAATAGTTTTGTAGAAAAAGGCCAAGGAGTAAAACACATTGATCTCTGGTCCAGCTTGGCATATCAATTAATTCTACATCTCAAAGAGTTTAGAAAGGATGAGTAAACAGAAAACAAGAGAAGGATTTGGTGGCAATGAATGACAAGTACATATTATGAAAAGAAATAATAGTAAAAGGCAGAGAAAGACCAGTTTTAAAGGAAGATGTGTGGCAGGCTTCAGAAATAATATATGAAAGCAAACTTAAATCAATTAAGGATTGATTTAATTCAATTTTAATTTAAGCCAGGCATGAGGTTGTGCACCTTTAATCCAGTGCCCAGGAGGCAGAGGTGGTGTGTGGGGCATGTCATGAGTTTGAGGCCAGCCTGTATTCCACATTGAGTTTCAGCACACGATGGGTTATGAGACCCCATCTCAGGATAATGATAATACTAGCAATAACAAGTTAAACAGGTGATAAAGCTCGGAGTTTTAAACATGGTTTACAGTAATGCTCTAAAGACCCTTTTAAATTAACAATCAAATGATTAAAAGAAGAAACAAAGGGAGTATTGGGGGAGGCAGAACTGAAGGAATGACTGTGACATGAGAAAATCCTGGAGTTAGAAAGGCAACCACAGAGTTACGTTCGGAAGCAGACTAAGAAGCTGGCAGGAGGCATGGTCAGTGCATGAGCCACCTTCCAGAGCTCTGCAGGAGGGAAGAAGACTGGACGGTAAGTAAGAACAGAGAGTTTGCATTACTGGCCAAGTGAACTAAACAATTGGGGCTGAAACAACGATTTAAGGCTTGAAAAGAACACGTTCCCAGACTGAGAAAAGGTTCCTGTGCATGTGTGCCGAGGGCAATCAGTTTTTGTTGGGGAGATATTTTAAGAATAAAGAAGAGGGGCTGGAAAGATGGCTCAGCAATTAAGAGCATTCGCTGTTCTTGCAGAGGACACAGGTTCAGTTCTCAGCCCCTGTATGGTGGTTCACAGCCAACTATAATTCCAGTTGCCCGAGATCTGATACCCTTTTCTAGCCTCCACCAGCACCTGCACACACATAGAATACCTACATATTCTCAGGCAAACACTCATACACATAAAATAAAAACAAATGCATCTTTTAAAAGACTAAAAATAGAATTCTTGTGACGACCATTCTTGGTTGTCAACTTGACTACATCTGGAATTAACTAAAACCCCCAAATGGAAGGCTTACCCGTGAGGGATTTTTGCTTAATTTGAAGTAGGAAAGTCTACTTCTAATCCAGACCATTGAGGTAGGAAGATACACCTTTAATCCAGATCTCGAGGTGGGAAGACCCAGTCTAATCTGGGCTATGCCTTCTGCTGGAAGCAGATATAAAGGACACAAAAGAAGGAAGCTTTTGTTCTTTGCCTGTCTGTTCTCATCTTGTTACCACGCTTCTACTTCTTCACTGGCATTAGGGTCTACTTCTTCAGGGTTCCAGCATATACTGAAGACCAGCTGAGACATCCAGCCTCATGGACTGAGCAACTACTGGGTTCTTATACTTTCTGTTCATAGCCATTGATTGTTTGATTAGCTAGACCACAGTCTGTAAGTCATTTTAATAAATCTCCATATATATATGTATATGTATATATATATATATATATATTCATTCTATAAGGTATGTTACTCTAGAGAACCTTGACTAATACAATTATTAAATAAAAATTTTCCTATAAGAGAAAATATATCAGGCTGCTTTCTAAGTTTTTCCTGCCATAGTCTCAGAAAATGGAACTATTTTTATAAAATTATGGCAGGAGAAATCTTATAGCTGAGGTTATCTACCTGAGTTGTTATTCATGTGCTCAGATAATAAAGAAGTTCTCGGGGTCATGAGAGCTCAAACAGTATACCCACCAACAACACTGTCCATTAAACAAGAACAACCACAAACCATTAATGCCCAAAGGACAAAGTCAGAATCATAACCCTTCTCAGAGACACAGTTTGGGTGGAGAGAGAGAACTGAGAACACGACAAGAAATGTAAGGTTGTTAACTGAAAGGATTAGGTCAAACATTGCAAGCATTTAAATAGAAACTTAAGGATTTACAACAGTTGTAATATGCTTACAAATCTTAATCTTAATGTAAAAATAAATTTACAATGAGAAATTGTATCACACAATTCTATATGTTCATATGTAGTTCGTATATATTCACTGCTCATGGTGATGAGCTGCACTAAGACACTCTCACAGAATGTCGTGTTCTTTCCCAGGCTACCCCTTTCCCAGCCTTTCCCACTCCCTCATCAGCCAGTCCCTTTGACACGCCCAGGCAATTACACCTCCACGTGCATGTCAAATATATAAATGCTTTTCTGTGTTCATAGACAATCTAGAATTCACAGATAAAAGAGAATAGATAATACTTGTGTCTTTTGGAGTCTGACTTATTGCATTTAATATAACGATCTCTAGTTACATCCATTTTCTAGTAAATGGCATAATTTTGTTCTTAATGTTTGAATAAAGCTATATTCATCTGTTTTTGGACACCTTGGCTGAGTTCATAACTTGATTGTGATGAATAGCAAGCCATGTGTTAGCTCCCGGTCCTGTGTTAGCTCCAGGTCCTGCGGTAGTTCCATTTTCATTTTGTCTTTTGGAGGAAATCCCATTAGCAATTTCTATTTAATAGTGAGAACATGAGTCAAGGGTGCGGAGGGGACACCTCTCCTGTGGAGTATGAGGTTCCTGAAAGTAGGTAACCTAAAGAGTGGCTGCTGGTCCCAACTCCAGCCCTCACATGACCCCAAGGTGGTGATGGGTCACAAAAGAGCAGCCAGGCACAGGTCAAGTCCCAGCCTCACACACACAGGCCCATCTCCCAGAAATTACTCAACAGGGCCCCTGCTGTTTCCCCAAAAGTCTGTATCTTCTCTCCTTTGTTCTCTCAGCCAATGGGAGACAGCCACCGCCACCCCTCTCTGACTGTAACCTGTAACACCAGATCCAGGGGAATCTATACACTCTTATCGCTTCTGTGGGCACTGCATGCACACACACACACACACACACACACACACACACATCAAAAAATAAAAGTAAAAAACATTTAAAAATACGAGTTAAGATTCTACATGCCATTTTTCTAAAGTTTGAGAGATGGGAAGGGGAATTTATTTAATTATTAAAATATAAATAACCAATAAATACAGTTTTCTTTTTGGCTTTGATAGGAAGAAGAAAAGTTTAAGAAGATGTTTTGTAGGTGCCAAAGTAACCACTAGAACAGTATCAAAATATATAACTATACGGGAGAAACTAAAATACAAAACATATAATCTATGCAGTAAAGGAGGTAAAGAACAAGGGAAGGCAGACTTATCACCCGAAACATTAATGACCAAAGCATCTTTATTAAAAGAAAGTGACTTGAAAAGATCATGAGCAGCTGAAAAATACTATATAGACTTCTTAAAGAAATAACTCCCCCAATACCCCGGATGAGGTTAGCAACAGAATGGCTCACAGAACTGAGCCCCTCCTCCAACAAACAATACAGAATGACACGGACAGCCTCGGGTATGACGTAAGCTGGAGACTGCAGAGCAAATAACGAACAGATTGGCATAACTGAAGGGGAGAGGCCCAAATCAGACTGTAACAAAAATAGACTTTAAACGCAGAAGGAGAGGGCTGTACTGCAAATCTTTTCATGAATACCATCTAGGCCCTATATTATAGGGCACATGGAAAATTTAGTTTCAACCTTAAAAAATGCTCTTGAGAATGCATTTTAGAAAAAAAATATTATCTTCCTGTGATACCTGCACATTCAGAAGGAGACATCCATGCGGCACAAAGTTTATAGAATTGGCTCTCTGCACTCCAAAAGTTATTTCTGCAAGAAAAATGACAGAACCCAGAATACTTGTTCTAGATGGAGGCTCACACCACAGCGCACACCAGCAGTGTTCTAGATGGAGGCTCACACCACAGCGCACACCAGCAGTGTTCTAGATGGAGGCTCACACCACAGTGCACACTGACAGTGTTCTAGATGGAGACACACACCACAGTGCACACCAGCAGTGTTCTAGATGGAGGCTCACACCACAGTGCACACCAGCAGTGTTCTAGATATACACACCACGGTGCACACCAGCAGTGTTCTAGATAGACACACCACAGTGCACACCAGCAGTGTTCTAGATGGAGGCTCACACCACAGTGCACACCAGCAGTGTTCTAGATGGAGGCTCACACCACAGTGCACACTGACAGTGTTCTAGATGGAGACACACACCACAGTGCACACCAGCAGTGTTCTAGATGGAGGCTCACACCACAGTGCACACCAGCAGTGTTCTAGATATACACACCACGGTGCACACCAGCAGTGTTCTAGATAGACACACCACAGTGCACACCAGCAGTGTTCTAGATGGAGGCTCACACCACAGTGCACACCAGCAGTGTTCTAGATGGAGGCTCACACCACAGTGCACACCAGCAGTGTTCTAGATGGAGGCTCACACCACAGTGCACACTGACAGTGTTCTAGATGGAGTCTCACACCACAGTGCACACCAGCAGTGTTCTAGATAGAGGCTCACACCACAGTGCACACCAGCAGTGTTCTAGATAGACACACCACGGTGCACACTGACTAACCTAAGGCCCGTGGTCTGGAGTGCCACATTACAGAAGAGAGCCAATGACTTCATATAAAACTACAGTATTTAGCTATTTTAAGGAGAAAACCCAAAGATGTGGTGGTAGAAACAGAGAAGCTTCAGTCATCCCTGCAAACACACAGAAAGCAGGAGGCTTGTCTGACCCCATCTAATGCTAGACACATTTAATTGTATTTCATGACTCTCCTGATTAGGGGTACATTTTTCTGTCGCTAAAAGTCAATATGATTATATGTGTTTTTAGCATTTTTGTGAACTATTTACACCCGGGAGACAATTATGATGTAGGCTGTGTCTTCTTCTTGTTCTTTTTTCTTTTTTCTTTTTTCACTTATAATCTTTTAGCATGGGTTGGAGAGATAATGGCTCAGCAGTTAAGAGCACCTGATGCTCCTGTAGGGTCGGAGTTCAGATCTTTGCACCTGCAGTGGGTGGCCCACAGCTACCTGGAACTCCGGCTCTAGGGTAATCAATGCCCTCTTTTGACCTCAGAGGGCACTTGTACACATATACAGACAAACACAAGTAACTCTTAAAAAACATTTTATATGCTGCCAAAATGTCATTAGTGCATCGAGATTATTAATTTGTGCCAGAATTCCATGAGCAATCTAAGTGTAAAGTGTACCACAGAACACCAGTGGAAGGGGCTGCCGGTGCTTATGCACATCCAGACGCTTCCTCCATCCTGGCCTTGTGAGGAAAGACCCTTCCCAGAGTCTTTGCAACCAGGAGAGCTGGGAGGACACATCCAGGCAATACACCGCTAAACAGAAGTGAAGGGGTCATCACAGGCTGAGACCGTTAAAAGTGTGTTTCCGTCTCCTCTCCTAGTCATGCACTTAGTTGGCAGCACCACAGGGTAGAGGGGGATTTGGTCCCCAAGTCATCACGTAGTAGAGAGCAGCCACTGATGCCCATCAGCCTTCAAGAGAAAACCAGCAAGCTGCCGTGCTGAGCCCTGGGAAGGCAGAGGTTGCCTGTGTACCTGCTCTGCCTGTTCTACCACAAGGCTTTCCTTCACACTTGAGACGTGAGAGCCCTGACTGGTGTCCATACACGTCTTCCTGACTGGCTCAGCATTTCACAGGCCAGTGTTCTAACAAACGATCACAGCTGGGGGAAGGGAGACAGTACCAGGTTTATTGTTATTTTGTAATTTAAGCTCTTAATAGGTACACAGGAAGAAACCCAAGCTAGAGAATGCGGAACCTTGAACTTCCTTCCCAAATTTGACTTGTTCTACAAAGTTAGCATACAGGTGGATTAAAAATGCGACGTTCGTCCAAGTCAGATATTCAAGCCACAATCCCCGTACCTAGAGAGGCTGAGACAGGAGGGCTGCCATGATTTCCTAGCCAGCCTGTGGTGCATATTGAGTTACAGGCTACGTGGGGTACACTGTGAGACTCCATCTTCAAAAAATCATTGCCTTCATCTAGAAGCATTGTTTTTACTAGAAGCATTTTATAGTAGTTTAGTATAGTAGCGCAGTAATAGAACACCGCCTGGTCAATATCAGGAGGTGAGAGGAGACGGAGCCAAGAGGTACCAGACAGAGTCCTATAACATTTTCATTGTGTTTATTTTACTTTATGTGTGTGTGTGTTTCTCCTATGTATGTCTGTGCACCACCTGAATTCCTGGTGCCTATGGAGGGCAGAAGAGAACATTAGGTCCCTTAGGACTGGAGTTACAGGAGGTTGGGAGCAGTCATACAGGTGCTTGGAATTGAACCCGGGTCTTCTGAAAGAGCAGCCAGTGCTCTTAACCACGGAACCGTCTCTCCAAGCACTGAGACAGATTCTTACTCAACAATGTATCATTCTTCCTTTTGGCTTTAACTCACCCAGACAATAAAACTTGAAACCGTTCAAGTCTCTACCCGTAGGTTAACGCGTGCATACTTTATACAAAATTATCATTCTTTTATTTCTTTAGAGATTCTCATAAAACTGTAAATATTGCTCTGTTAGTCTCAAAATAAACACACGTGCCCTAGAATAATGAACAACTGGCTGTACAAAGACAGCCAGGCGAAATACAAGTAAAGCACGCAGGAGTAACTATGTTTACATTGCGGGAAAATAATGGGAAAATAACGACGACAATAAATTATCATGTACGATGAAAGACACTTTCCAAAGTACAACAACAAGTGAAAATTGAATACACTGAACGAACAGATGATCTTCTAGGGAAATACAAATTACCCTGAACAACTGAAGCTTGAGCTGGCAGTCGGAAAAGTACAGTCATCTTGAAATAAAATGAAAAGATCATTTGTTGAATGGGTTTGGGCCTAAGCAGTTTAAGAGAGGGGATGGGAGAGGAAGAGGGAGGTTCGTTTGACCTTTGACCTCAGTACTCTTTTCATAGACGCCAAATGGTAAGTAAAATATTTGCAGGACACACTGGTGAATGCATGCTATGCGCTTTCTTCTAGAACTGTGGTTTTCCATATGTAAGGATGTCCAGTCTATTGGGATCTTGAACTACTTGTTCCCTTCTAGATCAAACTTCAGCTTGGCCTCTGCAGACTCTGGCAATGCTGGTGCCAGGCTCCACCAACACCTCACAAAACAGCTTCAGTGGACTGTGGTCTTGCCTTCCCATTATGGTCAGAAGCTCTATTTGAGTCTAAGATGAAAAGAAGAAAAAGAAGCCTGTACCTGCTCACTGCAGGCTTCCTAGAGGGTACAGGGAAGATCCATGTCCATGGTGCACACCTTCCATGAAGGTCAGAACCCTAACCTGCCAGTGTAGCCCAGGAGGGTCTGCCTCTGAGTGAGTTACCAGAAAATAGGCCATTTTCCTGCCCAGGTCTTATGTTCACCCTGGCGAGTCCTTTAGCTTCAGGCCCCTGTCTTCCTGCCATCCACTTCTGCGGCAGGGGGACAGCCCACACTCTGCCAGGTGCCAGCCTCAGCTCCTGTTTTTCTTTCCTTCTGTCACACAGCATGCCCCAGGTCAAGCTTATGACCTGCCAAATGGAGTTTTAATAAAAGAAAACTCCTTCCTCTCATGAGCTGGTGATTAACATCCACTAGACTAGAGCACCTTACACTTAAAAAGCCATGCAAATGGAGACACCCTAGGGGCACCCTTTTGTCCTCTGTGACTTGAGAGAAAGGGGTCTTTGGGGGAAGTCTAAAAAGCATTGTGTTCATGTAGGCTAACAGCTCTATTAACATGAGACTGAATTAAGAACAGAATGTTCATTGATAATCAAATGTCACACCGTTAGGTTTTCTGGTGGGTTGAGTGACAATAACAGCTCATGTATTTGGATGGTAGGTCCTTAGTTGGTGGCACTGTTTTGATAAGGATCAGGAAGTGTGGCTTTATTGGGGGAGGTATGTTAGGGAAGGTGGGCTTTGAGGTCCAGTTCTCCCTCCCTCCCCATCTTCCATTGCCTCCCCACCCCTCCGACTGGCAGGTAAGATGAAAGCTCTCAGCTACAATGCTCTACACCATGTTGCCTGGCTGCTGTCGTGCTTCTGTCACAATGGTCGTGGGCTCACCCTTGGAAACTGCAAGCAAGCTTCCGCTTAATGCTTTCTTTTGTATTTTCCTTGGTCACGGTCTCTTCCCAACAACAGAAAACACAGTTATGTTACTGGAGACAAACCTGTGGTGTCTGAATACAGACCAGAAATGGAGTTGCTAAAACGCAACATCTATTCTTGATAAAACCTTGGGCACGAGAGCAAATCCTCTCTTCATCTAGCACAAAGCACTCCAGTAACAGACACCACGAAGAGCTTGGAAACCATTGCCGTCATGTGAGAGGAGTGCTATAAAAACCATGCTTTAACGCCACCACTGTTACAGTTCTACGATGCTGACATTGTCTCCCAGTCTGTCAATTTGGAGAGCAGATTGGTGTGCTGTCCTATTTTTTATGTCAACTTGACACAAGTTAGAGATATTTTGAAAGAGAGAATCTCAAATGAGAAAATCTACCAGATTGGCCTTTGGGCAAGCCTGTGGTACATTTCCTTGATAGATGGTTGATGTGGGATGACCCAGCTCACTGTAGGTGGTGCCACTGCTGGGCTGATGATAATGAGCTCTATAAAAAAGCAGGGTGAGCAAGCCATGGGGAGCAAGCCAGTGAGCAGCACCCTCCCGTGGCCTCGGCTTCAGTTTCTGCCTCCAGGTTCCTGCCCTGACTTCTTATCATGATGGACTTATGATGTGGAACTTTAAGTGAAGCAAATTCTTTTACTCCCCAAGTTGCTTATGGTTGTGATGTTTTTATCACGGCAATAGAAACCCTCAGACAGATGGACACAGGTCTGGCTGTTGGCCAAGCCAGCAGCACCTCCTTACTGTCTCCTGGCTGCATCACCACCTGCCTTTACAGCCTTTTGGGCTCTTGGTATCACCAGAGTATACATCTCTTCCTAAGACATGTTGGAGGACAGAGAACAGGAGGGAGACCATAGGAAGTCACGGGTGGCTGGAGTTGTGTGATGAAACACTTAGGTGCCATCAGAGGTTAGACCCTCTTTTACTTTCTTTAAGGTATCTTTGCTGTGTGGAGCGGACATGCAGGGAGATGCAGAGCTAAGAGTAAGGAAAAACACCGGCTACTTCATTCCAGAAGCTATGTCTGTTTTGGGACAATAACCTTCATGGTTTTCATAAACAAAATGTGCTTTTTGCTTGCCGTAGCTAGTTACAAAATATGGATCAAATAGCAGACTTTTCACACACTCATAATAACTAGGGCTGCGTATGGTAATAAAACATTGTTCTGTGATAGCAACATAAACTATGGGGACAAGTCAGTCTAAAACGCGAACGCATTTGATGAACACATTTAATGTTTGCCAGAAGTAAAATGATAATCTGAAAGAGAAAATGCTTTGGGTTGTGGGGATAAAATGCCTCGTGAGCTCAGCCAGAGACCTGAATTCAGTCCTCTTCTTGGCCAGTTCCAGATCAGTGGGAGACCTGTCTCATGAAAACAAGGCAGACCTGGCTTGAGGGGTGGCAGCTGAGGTTGTCCTCTGGCCTTTATTTACATGTTCATCTGCGCGCACGTGAGCATGAACATCCATGCATAGAGAAAAAGGTAAAATAATTATAATGGCAAGGATATAATTTTTTTTTAATTTTAATGAAATTACAATGAAAATAACTCACAGGTTTTTTGGAGCCTTGACTTTAGTGCTTCCAAAGTTCATAAGGGAAAATGGGCTGGAAAAGGAATCTAGAATATTGATAGAGGAGAAAAGCCGTTCTTCCTTCCTCTCTTTTTGTTTGTGAGTGAGAGGCCGCAGAGAAGAGAGATCTTTACACAGAGGGAGCCAGACTGTCTAGCTCTGCGCAGGCGAGGCCTTACACTTAGGCCGGAAGGAGACTTGTGACAGCTGTCAGAGAGCCTCACAGTGCACGTGGCACAGATGGCTACGCAGAGGCCAGACCCGGAAAATCCTCAAAAGCTGTGTAAACTTCACTCAGACACCCTCCTTGTGCATGAGAGTACTGGACTGGCCTTGGATGCCTGTGTGGGGCAAAGTTCATCCTCTGAATTTTCAAAGCTCCAACTCACCAAGGTGGCGGCCAACCACAGGTCCCTGCTCTCCTCACCTTAGTTCTCCCGTCCTCTTGAAACTTCAAGGATGGATTCCGCCCCACCAATGAGTTTTCCTCAGCCTACACTTTCCTACTTTAGGGCTCACCCCCAACCATTTGATTAAATCAATCTCTATTTTGCAATCAGAGCTGAGTCAATAAATTCAGTGTTGGGTAGAAGAAGGATCCAACCAGGAGGCCAAACAAGCAACACACTTCTGAATTCCCTCCCTTGCCGGAAGCTACCTCTCTCTCCTCCAATGAAAGCTTTGCTTGCTCTTCTCGTACACCACCCATCATCCTTTGCTATCATGACAATGATTCTGAGAGCTACTCAGGCGGCCATTGAGTTTCTGGGCCCCAGTTTCTCAAACCAAGAAATAGTCTTCATTGCATTCAAAGGACCTGAAGCACTGCCACAGGTGTGGCATACTTACGATGGTGGTGAAAGGCCCCTTTCTCATCCAGACAGACACTAAAATGAAGTCCCCGTAATTAAAAAAGGATGGTGTAAATACGAGTTTTGAAAGATGTTTCAAAGAGTTGTGATAAAATTCCTGCGGACTGCTACCTATAGCAATTTAGTGTAAACAGCCACAGCATTATGAACTTATGGAAAGAGGAAAGATCTGCAAAGGAACCTCTTCATATTTAGGGGAGAAATCATGATCTCTGGGCACAAGGGTGACTCAGTCAGTAAAGGGGAAAGTGAGGAGCTGAGTTTGACATTCTGTACCAACACAAAACCCAAGACAGAGGTGTCGTCCAGGGTAACTTCAGAGTCGGGAGCAGGGATGGGGGTGGGTGGGAGGCCAGTCACAGGAGTGTCCAAGTGCAATGTCAGAGTTGAGGGTGGGCGATGGGGTAGGGGTTATCTCTCAGCTTGCTAGCCAGCTAGGCTAGATGAATTAGTGAGCACCAGGTTCAGCAGGAGACTTTGTTTGAAAAAACAAGGTAAAGAGTGATTGAGAATATGCCTGAGGTAGATCTCTGACCTCCACCTATATGTGTGCGCGCGCACACACACACACACACCACACACACACACACACCACACACACACACACACACCACACACACACACACACACACACACACACACCACACACACACACACACACACACACATACACACACAGACACACCACACACACACACCACACACACATACACACACAGACACACCACACACACACGCACACCACACACACACATGCCACACACACACCACACACATACATACACACACACACATACAGATGTTCACATGTACACAAACACACACAAATGCATGCCTGCACACACACACACACACACACATACATGAGCACACACACACACACATACACACACACACATACACACACACACACATGAGCACACACACACATACACACACACACACACACACACACACCACACACACACATACAGATGTTCACATGTACACAAACACACACAAATGCATGCCTGCACACACACACACACACACACACACACATGAGCACACACATACACACACACTTTGTTCTCTCACTCTGTACAAAAAGAGAGCTAAATGCCACAGGTTGCCAGAGAACTTTCTAAACTAAAAATAACAAAGGAAAAAAGTTTTTTTAACAATTTAAAACTCTGAGTTCAAAGACATCAGAAAATTTAAGAAGCAAAGAAACTTAAAATATATTTTTGCAATATATACATAAATATGTGTGTCTGTTATTAAGAGAGCTGATGCTTTTATGACATTTAAAAATTGGAGCACAGTGACTGTACATATTTTGCATATGGTGTTACATTTCAGTACAGTATAAAGATCAGATCCGGATAATTGACATGTTTATCCCCTCGGACATTTTTCTTTGTGCGAGAGATGCTTGTATGCCTCTCTGTAGCTTTTCTGAAAGATTCAGTTAGTTGTTGTCAGTCATAGTCATGGCACTATGTGAAAGAACATTAGATGCTACCCTTTCAACCTGACTGTGCCTTCGCATTGCATATGCTTTTCATTTTTCCCCTCACACCCTTTCCCACTAGTTCAATAAGATAAACTTTTAAGATTCCCAACATAAGTGCCATCAAGTTGCATTTGTCTTTCTGTGCTAGACTTAGTTCAATGAACACAATGTCCTTTAGCGCTGTGCAAGACTAAGTACTGTGGCTAGAGATAGTGGTTCACAACTTACAGAACAGGTAGACAAACCCAACATAAAAATGAGCAAAGAGACAAGACCAACTTTACATTAAAAAGATCTGACCTGGAAAAGTACAATTAAAAACTTCAAAGACTCTGTAGCTACTCTAAAGAGATGTACACTTATTGTGAAGGGCCCAGAGGGAACCCCCCCGACCCCCGTCTCGCCAAGAGGGTCTTCAATCCTATCGGCGTAGAAGTCAGTCTCCTTGGCTGGTAAATGGTGAGGAGCTAAGGTCTGTTCCTCTGCTCGGTTCCTGTTCTCTGTAGTCATGAACACCACCAGGGCTGTCACAAGGAACTTGAGGCTTGAATGTGTGCATTGTAAATGTGTGCATCAATGTTAAAACTCAGAATAGGCCTCTTACTGAAGTCTGAAAAATAGATCCTTGGGCTTCACACCAGGCCAGGTGTTGCTTGTTCAGGATCTTTAACATAGAAATATGAGTTAATCCCTGATGAAAGTGGCATGAAACTTGCTTCAAATCCAGTGGCTCCAGTTGAGGAAGCTTTGACATTACATGCACAGAGCGGAGACTTTGTGAATGGCGTTGTGTCTCTAGTTCAGTTCAGCAAGTTGGTGAATAAGAGTGGAGCTTGTCCAGCTTCAGGATAAAGGCCTTGGACTAGAAAACAGGGTGCCACACATGCATGGTGTCAAAAGGATTCTATTGCTTTAGAGGTTTCCTATTTAAATTAAAAATGTTTATCATGCGTGTGTGCAAGTGTGCACACACGGCCGTGCCGTGGCACTCACGGAGGCCGGAGGGCAGCTTTAAGGAGTCCGTTCTCCCCTTCCACCAAGTGGGTTCCAGGTATCAAACTCAGATCCTTGAGTCTGGTAACAAGCGCCTTTACCTATTCAGCCATTTCCATGTCCCTTGGGACTCTTTGTTTTCAAAACACAATTAATGTTAGGTTCATTAATTATCAAGGAATTAGTGTTGGTACAATAATATGATACTAATTTTACTTATCACATTGTCAAATTTTGTGGTTAAAAACATCCCACTAGCTACCCAGTCCCTTATCCCTAAGGTGAAAAGCAAGGCATTTTCAGATGAGTTAAGACCTTTTGGGAAGTAAATTCAACAATATATCAAGAGTTTGGGCATTGGAAAAATGGCCCTTGACATAGAATTCCAATTTTAGAAATTTGCCCTCTAGAAATATCCAGTTTGCACAGGCTGATGTAGCATGTATTATTTATTAGTTAAAAAATAGTGATACAGATGCCAAATAAACAGGATTGGCTGATTAAGCTATGGTCATATATTTCGACTCCCCCCTCCTCAAGAGGTCCAAGTCCTAACTCTAGGAATCTGTTGCCACTTTGCACGGCAGGAGAGACTTTGTAGATGTTACTAAGGTCTTTGACACGAAGAGATCATCCTGGCGTTGGGCTGATTAATCTACTCTCAAAGGGTCCTGAAGAGGCAGGTTGCTCTCTGATGTGGCCCCTGGAACTCCAGGGAGGGCAGCAGAAAAATGGGCAAAGTAAAGCAGGACTAGTGGCTCTGGAGCCAGAGGAAAATGGCTTGAACTGTGAGAGGCAAGTGGGCAGGAGCCAGAGAAAGTGAGGACGCAGGCTCCCCTGATGCGCCAGCAAAGGACAGAGTCCTAACGAGTGAGGCTGTGCTCAGGTTTCTGGCGGTTATCAAGAACCAAAATAATGTAGGCCATGAAGTTGGAAAGGAGATGGGGAGGGGGCACAAGAGGGCGTTGGAGGGAGGTGGTGATGGATGGATATGATCAAAACAAATTGTATAAATGTATGAGCATTTCCAAGAATAAAAAGAAACAAGGGAAGGGTAAAAAAGGGTGACTGTGACCAAAGTACATTATTTTCATGAATGGAAATGGAATAGTGAAACCCCTTACTTGGTACAATTAATATAAAGCTGATTTTAGAAAGACTGTTTTCATTGCACACAGTGAGCAGATCACAAAACTCTTAAGTATGCAGTAGCAATTATAGCCTGATTTTCTAGTCTCCAAATTAATATATGTAATATATCTCTCCTTGGCAATCAGGGAAAATACAAAGAGGTGTAACAAATCTACTTTCATCTAGATTTTTCCATTATTAAGTCAACAGTAACGTACCTATAGTGGCTGAACCCTTGCAGTGGACACGTTCTTCGCTTCTCAATCCTCAAATCAGTGTATTTCTGACAGTTATTACCATATCACTGTTATTAATAAACTATGCATCTTTGTTTGTTTTGTTGTTTTTTTGAGACAGCGTTTTCCTGTTGTAACTCTGGCTGTCCTGTAACTCACTCTGTAGACCAGGCTGGCCTCGAACTCATAGAGATTCGTCTGCCTTTGCCTCCTGAGTGCTGGGATTAAAGGTGTGCGCCCACCAACACCTGGTTAAGTGTTCTGGATTTAAGGTGAGTCTTCCTACCTCAAATGATCCAGTTAACTAAAAATCCCCCATAGGTGTGCCCAGGGAGCTGGGCTTCTAGTTAATTACACAGAGAGTCAAATTGTAACCATCACAATTCTACCCTCAAACCTACCTTCTGAAAAGGATTTAAAAGAAAACTTAGGCAACAAAGAAAACCATCAGCCACTACTACCTGGCTCGGATTTTTTTTTTTCTTAAAATTAAAAACATTTTGCTTCTGTGGCGGTTTGAATTACAGATGTTGCCAATAGGCTCACAAGTGGTCCCTGGTGGTGGCAATGTTTGAAAGAAGTTGCGGAACCTTTAGGAGGCGGAGCCTTGCTGGGGAAAGCACTTCAAGGGGACTGAGGATTGAGTTTGCTGCCCTCACTTCCGGTTTGCTCGCTCCTCTTCTTGCCCTTGCTTGGAGATGTGCTATTTCAGCTTCTTGCTTCTGCCACCTTGCTTGCCTCCAGCTGTCCTGCTTCCCCTGGTGTCATGGGTTCTCCCTCTGGAGCCGTAATCCAAATCAACTTCTTTTTCCTTTCGCTGCCTTTGGTCATGGTGTTTTATCACAACAGAAAAGCAACTCATAGAGATTCCCACTTGATTACATGTAAAAGTGAGTGGAATAATATTTGATAGATTGTACTTTCAGGATCTCTTACTTTGCCTACCTTCTTCCTCCCTACGTTTGCATTTGCATTAATTTCTTCACAGTCACAATGTGTGTGCATTGGTTTAGTTATCCAGGGAACTGGTATGACTGCTCTGTGTTCAAGGTCCTTGCACATCTGAGCATGTCTTCCATGTGTGAATGATAATGGAGGCAAGTGTATACGTTCATGATGTTTTTAGACAGGGGTCTCCTTAGACCAGGCTGGCCTTGAACTCACCATGTAGCAGAGGATGACCTTGAACTTCTGATCCACCTCCTAACTACTGGGACCAGAAACATGCTGCCATCATCAGTTTCTATGTAGCACTTGGACAGAGGCAGGCCGGAACTTCCTGAACCCTAGGCGGAGACTGCGAACTAAGCTATACTCCCAGACCAGGAACGTCATCGTCATTTCCACTCTAAACATTCTATCCGAAGACTTAATTCCGGTAATCTTTTTCTACTTATCAGGCCTCTTATTCTTCCCACTGGGGTATGTAAAAAGAATGTTTCATTTTTTAATCGTAGACCTCAGAATGAATGAGTGCAGAGTTTCCCTTCATTAGGATGCCTTTGGATGCGGGAGTCCATCTCTGTAGACTCTGAAAGGTGGGCTTCCCAGGAAGGCTTTGCTCTTGAAATTCTGTGAGGGCTGTCCAGCTTGGGCTGGTTTTTCTTTCTAAGAATATTCAGAATGTGAAACTGGATTTCAGGTTCATTTTTTTTTTATTTCACAACTAATAACCTTTCTCTCAAATTTTCATTTTTCTTCTCTTCCCTTTGCTCCAGAACCATCGTCCCTCCCCCCCCCCCCCGCCCCACTTTTTTTCCTATAAAACAAATTTGACTTTTCTGGGTCTGCTACTATCTTCAGTGCAATTTTAATCCTGAAATTGCATTTTAGTTTCCTGCGGTTTTCTCTTCTTTCAATAAGACTTTTTTTCCTCCTTTATCTGACATGGGGATTTAAAAGAGGAAGTTTCTTCCTTTTTTGCTTTTTTTTTTCTTGTGCAAAATTATTCAAATAATAATTCTTCATTAGGAGAATATGTACTTTATCTTAGGGTATGCATTTATAATTGTTATACTATGATTCTGGTAATACTGATGGTGGTGGTGATGATGATGGTGGTGGTGATGGTGATGGTGGTGGTGGTGGTGGTGATGGTGGTGGTGGTGGTGGTGATGGTGGTGGTGGTGGTGGTGGTGGTGATGGTGGTGGTATGTGTGTGTGTGTGTGTGTGTGTGTGTGTAAATATATGATTTTGGAAAATGAGATGTCACTATGATGTCTGGGCTCTCTCTGTACTTCTGGGTTCAAATGATCCTTCTGCATCTGCTTCTAACACATCTGGGAATTCAGGCATACCTTATCATGCCTGGCCTTGAGATTTAATGTATTAATTTTGGTTGGCGGAGTGAATTCAACACACCAGTGAAAGTAAGTCAAATCTTCATCTGTGATTCTAGACATAGCACAATTATGGTCAAGGGGCACAGATGGATAGGCTTTTATAAATTTCTTGTGACGCAGTGAACACTGTCCCTCACACTGGTGTAAATTCAACTATTAAGTTGAATGCCCAGTAGGGGCCCATGAACTTTTCTACATTACTGATGTCAGACCTAAAACACAGCTCACCTGAAGGGGAGTAAGAGATAGCTTATTCTCCAGCCCAGTACAAATGACTGTGAACTAGGACACAGATCCAGCTTATCCCACAAACAATGTTTCCATGTGGTAAGTTTCATAAGGTTTCTATTGTTACAGAACCAAGAAAATCACAAACAAGGAGCTTTAAGAACACATTGGCGGAAACATCAGGTAGATGGTTACAGCAACGTGGGGATGTCTCTGCTGTAGGTTTCAAATGTGATCTGATGGCATCCTTAGCCTTTGGGTTAGGGAGATAGGGACCTTTTTGTATATTTCAAAAGGATTTTACCAAAGAATCAGAAGGGTATTAGTCACACACAGATGGGCTATGGGTGGCTATTTATAGGGCTAACGATAGAGTCCTATATAACTTGGCTGCCAAACTATAACGTTCATGTTCTGCACAATCAGCCTTGTAGAAACGTTACCAGAGTTGCAGAGTTCTTTTGTTTGTTTTGTTTTTCCGGGAACATCATTCCCATTGAGCGTAGCATGGCAAGCACACAACCCACGAAGGTCTTGTCGGGGATTATTAATTTACTACTAGATTAACCTTGAGGCTTGAGTCATCAGATATTTGCCACAGTACCTCCACAATATGCCCTCATTTGTCAATGTTACTAATCCCCTCTTTGGGCAGCCTACTGAATTGTGAGTAACGAGGGGTCATTTCCACCTGGGAAATCTACTTGGCAAATCTAGCTAAACTAAAGGAGTGTGAAAAACAAAGGAGGAACAGGACTAGCTGGGGAAATTAGCCTCCAACTCCTCCATTCTCGACAGTCAAGAAAGAAGGAACACACCTCATTCTCAACCCTCAGGTTGGGTTGCGCCTCCAGCAAGTGCTATGTCTAATTATACGACAATTATCTACTCTTTTAACTTGAGAGACTATTCATCATACTTTCCCCTTCACCAGGAAAGAACATCCCTTGACGTGGTAACGATCAAACCACATTCTTAAGTAGAGAGAGAGGCAGAAATTAGAGCTCCCTGTCCCCACGGAAAGAACAGTTCTGTAATGAGCCCTTTCACCCTGCTCCGCCACCCTCAAGGTTGGCAGTCTCTCCAGGACAGACAGCCTCAAGTGCTAAGCAACGTGTGGGTGCCTAGTGGGTGAGTGCTAATTACAGTGCCATGCTTCAGGAAGGAAGCATGCCTTCCCTTGCCTTCAGTCCTCACCCACTCCTGGGCTTTGCTCCCAAACCAGAGGGCCTGCTTGCCTAGGCTCTTAGTGCGCCTGACCCTCTTAGAATTCTGTAATTTGCCTCCCTGTGTGTCCACCAGCATCCCCTGTGGCATCTGTGAGACAGCATTCACTGTAACAGAATCGTACCATGCTACACTGTCCCACCTCTGTAGACACTAAGGGATGACTGTGGAGGAAGGAAGTGTTAGACAAACCCCTCCCCATCGCACCCCCAGTCCACAGCAGAGAGACACCACTCCTTTTGTTATTTTAACTCTACCAATTCTCCTGCTGGCAATTTGATAGTCACCGGGGATTTTATTAAGACGCCTCCTTGGGAAACTGGGTAGCAATGGTCTTCTGTGGTTCTCATTATCAAAAGCAGATGTGTACTCAGCCCTGCCATCGGGGACTGGCCTCGAGGAAGGACTAAACAGGCATGGGCTCTTAAGAAATCAGTTTGGGAATCTTTATTGATTGATCAGAATTCCAGTAGGCTATCGATCTTGTCTCTGCAACAGTGTCTGCCTTGAGGCCACTGGGTGCCAAGAAAGTATATTTGAAACTAGGCGTGTGGTCCAGAGCAGTGTCAGATACACGGATGTCAGCTCGTCTCCTTGCTTCTAAATGGAAGGCCCTTTCACCGTCAAGTTAGAAATTTTCATGTGGGGGGGGGGCATGTCTGATTACTAAAATGACTCTGGGTGAGGCGCTGGGATTCATGTGTTGGGGCCAGGGATGCTGGGTGCCTTGCAATGAGTAGTCTGGTCTTGCACCAGGAAGTCCTGTACTATACCCCAAATAACTTTTTTGAAACATGGTCTCATGTATCTCACACTTAATATGCAGCCAAGGATGGGCTTGAACTTCTGATCCTCTTGCCTCTACCTTCTGAATGCTAGGATTCTGGGCGTGCACCCCCACACTCAGTCTATGTGATGCCAGAGCAAAAACACTCTGTCATCCAAACCACATCCTCACTTACCCCCAAATGAGCTTTGGTATAGTCCCCTAAGTATCCATACAGGTGAACAAAACCTCTTGGCCAAACCCAGAACCTGGATCTCATTTTAGATAAGTAAGAACAGGATTACTGCTGTGTTTAAAACAATTCACATTATTTTTCAGGTTTAGCATCCAGAAATCCCAAGTAAATAGGCTTTGCTGGGCTGGACTCTAGATGTCAACAAGGCTGTCCCATTGGGAGGGTCCAGGGCACGCCTGTCTCCTTCCATTTCCCTAATTCTGGAACTGTGTGTGGTCCTTGTTGCATCCTCCATTGTCAAGGATGGCACTGAGCATCTTCAGTGCCTCTCTGATTTTAACCTTCCTCTCCCACCTTAGCTTCTCATGCCCCATGTGAGTGCGCTGGACCCACACAGGTGGCCCAGGACCATCTCCCGATCTCATGAGCCTTAACTTGGTCATATCTGTGAAGTCTTTATGCCATGACATCTCCCCACTTTCCAAGGATAACACATTCTGTAACCCATGCCTTCTACAGATTGTTTTCTTTCTATTCATGCCTATGATAAGGTTCAATGTATAAATTAAGAATAGTAAGAGATCAGCAAAAATAACTATCAACAAAATATAACAACAGCAACAAGCTGTAATGAAGTTTCCCATCATGCTGCTCTTACTCTTAGAGGTCATTATTTAAGAGAACAAGCGTGCCTTGGACACACACGCTATAGTTTCAAGACAGTGGCTCTCAGAAGCAGGCACTTGCTTAACGGTTCACGGGCAGGTGATGCAGACAGCATGGACACTCTGAACAAAGCATCGATTCACAGTTGAGTGGAACAGGGCAGGACGGCCTGGGTCCCACAGTGCTACTCAGAATAGGACACAGTGTAAAACCTATGTTGTTTTTTTCTGGAATTAGCTGGCTGTGTAACTGAAGCCTTGGAAAGCAAAACTGAGGACAAGAATGGGTTAGTGCATTTGCAGAAGCCAAGTATCAGGATATAGACATTTCGAAAATTCCATTATTATGTTTACCGCATAAAGAGTATTTTTGCATGGTTTGTAATATGCCCTCAGTTTTCTAGGAATCTTTCATATAAATAAGAGTTTTGTTTTCTATTCATTACCAAGAAAAGGTCTCCATTTCAGAAGACCATGTCACCAATAGTATCATGGATTACTGCGTTTGGGTTAAAATATAGAGAAAGGGGAATAATCAACCCCGTTCCTGTTTTTGCAGGATCTGCTGCTACCACAGTCTCTTGGTCCTGAATAAAGCTGAATACCCCCTACCACCACCACAGGCCGCATGCCTGAAGTGTTTCCAACACGTTTGACTATACATTGATTTTTCTTTTACTCTTTTTTTGTAGTACAGTACATTAAATTGATCTTTGCTCTTGAAAATGCGTGGGCAGCTGGACTGTAAAATCTGTACATTGTGTTGCAGTTCCATGTGGGAATATGGTAAAATATTTGTGGCTTAAAAGGTAGGTCATGGAGTCTGCTGTGCGCATGTCAGATCCCGCTGTCCGCAGATAACCCACCACCTGTGCGTTCGACTCACCCTCAAATCTCCTGCAAAGCTCTGCGGGACACATCTTTGCTAAGGGCACACAGTTTCCTCAGGACCCATGCCGGAGCTCTGTAAGTGCCCCACTTCCTAGGTCGTGAAATCTCCCAAGAAAGGAGGAGGCCTTTGGGCTTCCCGGGCCTTTGGGAAGAAGGCAGCCTCCAAGAAGGCAGCTCCCATACAGGAAGCTGTAGGTCTCCCCTAGTCATCCAAGGACCAATGCTAACACTATGCTTCTCCCCAGTCTCCATTAGAGGCTTCAGCTTCCCCAGTTACCAACTACCACCTTACCATTTGTCTCCAACATAGGCCAAATGATTCCCTAGCCTGGTGTGTCCCTACCCTCTTCATGTGACACACAGTCCGCCTTCAGCAGAAGTTCCTCCCTCCTCCTCTTCTTGACCTGTAATGCGGTGGTGCCTGCTCTTCCTTCACGGTCTGTCCATCTCTGCCTCATGCTTCTGCCTCCACGACTGGAGCTACTCTGTATCTATGTCCTTCCCTCCGGAAGCTGTTCGTGCCAGACCTTTCGTCATAGCGATGGAAAAAGTAATACGTTGAGCTGTGTTTGGCACGAAGTTGGTATTTCTGGACATCCGTAATGTGAACGGCTTGACTGTTCAGTCTCTTTCTGTACCCTTGTTCTTTCCCTTCAACGTTTGAAGTTACCGTTGCTGCAGACCTTGAACACGCTCTAGTTTTAGGGCTCCTTTTGGTCATTGGGGTCTTAACAACTATAACACAAGCAAAGATTTGAAAAGTGCTATTATGCTGCCTTTGAATATGAACTGCCTCCTGTAGGCGCATGGGTTTGAATGCTTGGTCCCCAGCTGCTGCTGCTGTTTTGGAAGGTTATGGAACCTTTCGAAAGTGGGATTGGGTCGCTGGAGGCAGGCCTGTTACAGCCCCGCTTACGGTCCACTCTCTTCTTCTGACTACAGGTGGAATGACCAGCTGCCTCTCGACCCCACTGCAAACCTTCCTCATCTGAGTCCAAAACAAATCAAGCTGCTTCTTGTCAGGAACTTAGTCTTAACACGAAGAGCAAAGAGCGCAGATGCACCTGTTTGCTCTCTGCACACTGCTGTTTCCAGACAACATGCTTGGTGAACTACAGAAGGATGAAACTACACGTGGAGCTGAGCTGAGCCGAGCTCAGATTAGATCCCTTGGCAGCTCGTTGCCCACAGGTGACGTGGAGCCCATTCACGGATCAGGCAAGCGCAAATCCGCGGTGTGCTGCAGTCTAATGAGCAGGGTGACTGTTCACCATTAGAGACCAATGAAATCTTATGGATGCTCCTTACACTGCATTAATGTGGCAGGAAATGGCTGATACAGCTGGCGCTCAGTGAATAGGCACTGAATGTCTACAGTGGGAATGAAGATGTTTTACAGTGGGTAGAAGGTTTTTCTAAACCCCTTCTATGTCTTGGCTTCCCGATGTGGCCACTTGCTGCGTTAGTGGCCGGGGACAATCCTCAACTCTTCTTTCTTCCCTTGCAAACTCTTAGATCATCCAGCTCCACGCACGACCTTTGGGGTCTGGCTTCTCCAGTCCGTATTCCTGAGAACATTTTGTATCAGCTCTGTGACAACTTCCTATTTGAAATCCATGCCAATCCTTCTTCCTTACATTCACCTCACAGTCACCCGACCTCTACTAGTTTCATCAGCTTCCACGTCAAATATGAACCATAGTTAGATCGAGACTGAGAGGCCATTCAAAATATGTTCTTCCCGAACTACCATTAAAAACACTCAGAAAGTAATTTTTTAAAAACAGAATGGAATATAACCTGAGTTATACAAGATAGGTCAGGGGACCACGAAAGGCAACGCAGTGGAGAGGATTGATTGTTAACTATCTGCTGTTAAAACGATTCATCTGCAATGTCTTACCATGATAGTTCACTAGAGTGAATCTGATATCAGCTAGAGATACTCATCTGGGTAGCTCTGAGAGGCCGTTTCCAGAGAGATTTAACTCAGAGAAGTTCCTCTGTGGTAGAACCTTCCAACAGGTGGGTCCATTAGAAAGAGATTTGATATGTGGACCTGCCTGCCTTTGACTCTACTGCTGCTCTTGCTGTGCTGTTCTTGTTGACATCAGAACCCAGCTTCTTCAGCCTTCCACTGTGGACTGAAGACCAAAAACCTTCTGCGACTCTCCCAGGCCCTCAGTGCCAGATCAGGACTGCTAAGAAGCCCACATTTCTGGGCTGAGCAGCTACTGGGTTCTCAACTTCGCCACCGCGTAGACAGTCATTTCTAGACCGCTGAGCCCCTATCATGTGAGTTGATATAGTGAATTCCTAATGTAATACAATTATATATATATACATATATCATACACATGTATGTACACATACATGTATATAATATGTTAGATCAATCTTTCCAGGGAACTGTAATATTCCTCATACAAGCCGTTAGGACTGTTAAAGGTAAATTCATACGGCTCTAATGTTATCTTTGTGTTAAGCTGGCCTCACTGTTGCCTTCCAACTTAGAAAACAGTGGTTGAACCCATAGAGTCAACGCCGCCAAGGCAGCCTGTGGTAATCAGCTCTGGCCTGTAGCGAGCTTTCCTTATCGCGCCCCCATTAATAGTTGGGATGCTAGTAATGAGTAACTGTGATTATCGTAATGCTCCTGAGTTCTAATTTTATGTTTCTTCCGTTTAAAAATCTTTTTTGTGGATTACATTTTTCATTGACAATTTTATACATTTATGTAGCATACTCCGCTTACTCTTACCCCGGGTCTCTCTCGTCTCCCACCTCTGTGTGTCTTCCATTTGCATTCTAATTTTATCCAGGGATAAATTTTTAATGCAAGAGATGGGGAGGCTAAATGAAAAGTATTTGTTTCTCCGGTGAGTCTGGCTTCCTCCCACCCGGTGTTTTCATTAATGCAGTGATCTTGCGTGCAACTCTCCCCCCACAGCTGACCTCACTCCTCTTAATTAGTTAATTAGGGACCATATCTGGTTGTAAACAGCAGAGAATCTGTCTGTCACAGGCGTAAAGAATAGAAGCTGCATCACTGTTCCTAATGAGAAGCCTGGAGCCACGCAGTGTGGGGCTGGTATATGGATCGATACGTTGAAGGGACGCTCGCCAGTGGGTGGGGCTCTTCTCACAGATGAAGAGCTTCTCACTGCTGCCTTCTAGGTCTCATTTGCTTTCAAAGGATGGGAACAAAGCATTAAGAAGCACTTCTTGATGTTGTTGCTTTTTTTTTGTATGCACAAGTATGTGCATGTGTGTGGTGTATGTACACACTCATGCTCATTTGTGCGTACATGTGCATGTAGAGGCCATAGGTCAAATGCTGGGTATCTTTCTCCAGCACTCCACACTTTTGAGACAAGGTATCTGAGCCTAGGACTCATCAATTCGCCTAGGGTGGCTGGCCAGTGAGTTTCCAGGTGTCCACATGCCTCTGTCTCCCCAGCCCAGGAATCATAGGCACACAGCACCATGCCTGATTTATTATGTGGTGTTGGGAATCAAACTCCCAACCTTTGTCTTTTTATTCAGGACAAGAAGCTCGACTTAGAGGTGCCCTGCCCCCCGCCACTGCCTGTTCCCCCTGTAAAGGAGGCGGGGCCCTGATAGCATCACTAGTAGTGGGTGGGTTAGAGAAAAGGGGGATGGAAATGCCATTTGCATAGCTCATCTACAGTGCACATCCCTGTCCCTCATTACTACCCCATCTGTTAGCTCTTAGCCTGAAACCATTCATTCAAACAATGTGTGCTTTTCTATATACTTAAAAAGTTCATATTATCGTCCAACTGCTCAAACAGTTGAAACTATACTTTGATCTGAAAAATTATTGGATTAATGTTATGGGTTGAATCTGAAATTCTCCCTACAGTCGGTGGCGCTTTTTGGGAGATGGGGCCTGGCTGGCAGGGCAGGCTGTTAGAGGTGGGTCTTTGAAGTTTGTAGACATGTTCTGCTTATGGCTCCTTTCTGTTTCTGTTGTGTTGATGTGAGGAACTTCCACACTTCTGTTCCTAGCACACCTACCTGCAAGCTCTCTGAAACCTGGAGCCAAAACCAATCTTTCCTGACTTACAGTTTCTATCTGGTATTATGGTCACAGCATTGCAAAAAGTAGCTGTATAAACATCTGATTAATACCAGTGGCTCCCACTTGACTCCAAGGCTTGACTCGAGGGCAGGAACTCTTGTGTCTTACAAACTTGCATTCTTGGGGCATCGTATAAACATTGAGATCTAGAGTTGGGGACACAGCTCAAGGGTTAAAGCGCTTGCTTTGCAAGCATGAGTGTAGAGTTCAGATGCCTAGAAACCACACGAATGCCTGTAATTCCAGCCTCAGGAGCTTGACAAAGTCTCTGTTTCTGATTAAGCGATGCTGCTTCAATGTATAAGGTGGGAAGGGAATGGGAAGATGATTCCCAACATCAACCTCAGGCTCCCAAGTGTGCACACACAGGTAAGTACACCCCACATGTGTACCCACACACATGCGTACATGCACACTCACACACAGGTAAGTACACCCCACATGTGTACCCACACACATGCATACATGCACACACACAGGTAAGTACACCCCACATGTGTACCCACACACATGCATACATGCACACTCACACACAGGTAAGTACACCCCACATGTGTACCCATACACATGCATACATGCACACACACAGGTAAGTAGACCCCACATGTGTACCCACACACATGCATACATGCACACTCACACACAGGTAAGTACACCCCACATGTGTACCCACACACATGCATACATGCACACTCACACACAGGTAAGTACACCCCACATGTGTACCCACACACATACATACATGCACACTCACACACAGGTAAGTACACCCCACATGTGTACCCACACACATGCATACATGCACACACACAGGTAAGTACACCCCACATGTGTACCCACACACATGCGTACATGCACACTCACACACAGGTAAGTACACCCCACATGTGTACCCACACACATGCATACATGCACACACACAGGTAAGTACACCCCACATGTGTACCCACACACATGCATACATGCACACTCACACACAGGTAAGTACACCCCACATGTGTACCCATACACATGCATACATGCACACACACAGGTAAGTAGACCCCACATGTGTACCCACACACATGCATACATGCACACTCACACACAGGTAAGTACACCCCACATGTGTACCCACACACATGCATACATGCACACTCACACACAGGTAAGTACACCCCACATGTGTACCCACACACATACATACATGCACACTCACACACAGGTAAGTACACCCCACATGTGTACCCACACACATGCATACATGCACACACACAGGTAAGTACACCCCACATGTGTACCCACACACATGCATACATGCACACTCACACACAGGTAAGTAGACCCCACATGTGTACCCATACACATGCATACATGCACACTCACACACAGGTAAGTACACCCCACATGTGTACCCACACACATGCATACATGCACACTCACACACAGGTAAGTACACCCCACATGTGTACCCACACACATGCATACATGCACACTCACACACAGGTAAGTACACCCCACATGTGTACCCATACACATGCATACATGCACACACACAGGTAAGTACACCCCACATGTGTACCCACACACATGCATACATGCACACACACATGCACACCATACGTACACACGAAAAGTGGAAAATAAATAAATATTGAGATCAGCATTTACACAGTGTGAGTATATAAAGTTTAGAAGACCAGAATGATCACCTCTTCCAAAGCAATACAATGATTAAAGTGCATTGCGCCAGACTTCTCCTGCCAGTAACATGTTGGAAACCAGTAACCTACATGTCACGGTGACTTTTTTTAAAGACGCACCTAAGACTTGTTTATATTTCCTCTTCAACAGTATTTGATTATGTTCATTATTTATATTGTTTACAGGAAAGGAGAGTCAGCAAAAAATAAAAAGTAATGTGTTAATGTTAAAAATAAACAAACCTCTGTAATAAACATTTCCCCCTACAGGTTATTATTATGATAGGAAATATGCAGCTATATTAATCACAGGCTTGTGAAAGCTCTTACAAAAAGCACTCGAAAGCTGAAAAGGTCCGTGCCGCTCTACTTTTCTTATGAGTTACATCATGGGATTTGTTAAAAATCTATGTCTGCTCCTGAGAATGCTTCTTTCCCAAGATGCTCTGCATTGCGGCTGAAAAAGTCTCCCCTGGAGTGTAGTTCCTCCCTAGCTGAGGGCCAGCAGGTCTTGGAGACTGCTCTTCCCCACATGAGGGTGGTTTCTGAGGTGGTCCTGACGGGCAGAGTGAGGTGTGAGCTTGGGGGCCTCCCGGAGCATTCGCCGTGTCTGCGAGAGGCGCTACCCTCAGACTCGCTCCCCTCGGCTCTGCGGGTCAGTAACTCCCTGCGCTGTTTCTTTCCGCCCCCTCTGCTTCACTTGAGGACTCAGAAAAGTGCGTGCCGGTGCGCATCATAAACAAGCAAGGAAAAGAAGGAAATGACATTATTCGAGAAATTATTGGGCGAAAAGCGTTTTTACTGACGTTCATTTATTTTACCTAACAGAATCAGCTCTAGGAAGAGCTCGTTTTATTTATTCATAGCCCTGGCAGCAAAATTTGAAAAGACAACATTAAAAAAAGGAATGTGTGTGCCCGTTGTACTTCACCGCAAAGATGTCCAAGCATAAATAAAATATTAATGAGCAGAGAGAGTGTGCTCGAATAACAAAGCCCAAGGCCAAATAGCATTTGTTATAGGAATGCTAAAACAGTTTAAAAAAAAATAAGAAATTAGGTAACAGAAAAAAATAGGGTAGATGCCCACATAACAAATGGTAAATAAAACATCAGGATTTGCGCACAGAAACACAGAAAGATGTACAATTTAAAATAATAAAATAAATCTTTTTTGAAAGGGAGGGTGAGCTGGAGGGATAGCTCAATGGTTACAAGTACTGTCTTCCAGAGGACCTGAGTTTGGATCCCAGAAGTCATATGCGGCAGCTCACAACCACCTGCAACTCTAGCTCCAGGGGATCTGATGTCCTCTTTTGGCCTCGATATGCAACTGCACCCACATGCATATCATCTATCTATCTATCTATCATCTATCTATCTATCTATCGATCTATCATCTATGTATCTATCTATCATCTATCATCTATCTATCATCTATCATCTATGGATCTATCTATCATCTATCTATCTATCATCTATCTATCTATCTATCATCTATCTATCTATCTATCTATGATGTGTGTGTCTATGTGTATGTATATATACACTTAGATATACACAACACACACACATAATTGAAAACAATAAAAATAAATTCCTGAGTACCAAGGTCTCATGAACTCTATCAGTAAACTAGGAATTAAATGATATAATTCTAGAATCTCTACCAGAAACCAAAAGACAACATATTGAGACAGTAATTTTAAGAGAAACATTCTGATAACAGCGATAAGAGAAAGATGCTAATACTGGCCAAGTTTAAATTGGTATTTCTCTGAAAGATCTAGTAAATAGAGATGTAAAGGACATAGAAAATAGGAACAAGATAAAAGATTGCTGTCTGCAGATTATCTTGTGATCTCAGGGATACTCAGGGAGAACCACTGGAACTCCAGTTAAAGCACAGGACTTATTTATTTACAGAGCTGCTAAGTATTTCAGGGTCAATTGCTTTCTAATGGACCAGCAATAACCTATTAGAAAAAGATGGGAAAATGGTTCTATTCCTTTATCAATTCAAACTGTTAAGTCCGTATATGAAATGTTCATAATTTGTATATTATATGAATAATTATCTACTTTAAAAAGGATTCACTTTTTCCCTCTTAAGTGTATGAGTGTTTGTCTGCATGTGTGTATGTGCACCACACATGTGCAATGCCTATGAAGGCCGTAGAGGGCATTGAGTCCCCTGGAACTGGAATTTACAGGTGGGTATGAACTGTCACATGGGTTCTGGGACCCAAACTCTCATCATCTGCAAGAGCAGCCCATGGTCTTGACCACTGAGCCATCACCCCAGACCCCTAGTATATTTAAAACTTTTAAGGAAATGTACACACTCCATATGAAGAAGCCTTGACTCTGTGGGTTATGTACTATGTTTGCAACTTGAAAAATACCTGCTGTGCTAAAAGTCTTCTCCGCAGGTTCTCCACAAACATACTGTGTCTAAGGCATTTCAGTTAAACTTCCTGTTGGATTTTTCAGTAGGGATGTTTTACTTTATTATTAAAGAAAATTTAAATTTCAGGGGGAAGCTTGGAGGAGTGAAAGGAGGGGAGGAAGGATATTGGAATGTGTTATATGACAGAAGAAAAATTAAAAAATAAAAATAAAAATTTTAAAATCCATATACTTCAGAATTTTATTTCATCTGGAAGCATTGATTATTTTGTCAAATAAATTCATGGTGTTCATAATGCAGTGAAATAGAAAAAAGAAAATATTTTTAAAAAATTTAGTAAACATACAAAGAAATAGGTTTCACTGTATATATATATAATTTAAAAGATTAAAAGTAATTAACAGATAAATGCACACCTCATGTGAATTTAGGATAGATAAACATACTATGTGTTTTCTTTGACATATGAAAACTAAAAAAAAGTTAACTTGAAAGTAGAACATTGATTACAAGGGCCTGGGCAGAGGAGAATGTGGAAGAGTGTGGTTGAGTACGATCAATGCATGCAGTATCCGTGTGGAACATCACATGAAATTCCATTAATATGTCTAATTGACATGTATTAATAAAAGTTTGCATAATTAAAAATATAGGTCACCCAAAGATGAGCAGAACTCAAGACAGGACAAAAGTAATATCTCAAGTCAATATGGAACTAATCATTCAATAATTGCATAGCATTTTAGAAAAGAGGTAATCTCACTTAAAGTACTGATGGGTAGAAAACTAAAGACCTTTGGAACCGTAAAATAAAATCGTTTGTGCACATTTATTTGCTTTTGGATTGAGGGTGGCTTTTCTAAGAAAAACACGAAAAAGAGAAATATTATTTTTAATAGGTGGATTGTCATAACTATTTAGCATATCTTTATTTAGAGTGATCGTGAAGGAGGAGTTTTAAAATGGAATTGGAAACATCAGAACTATTCGTATAATATAAAAGTTAAAGGCTAGATCTTTAATCTAGAATATGTTCCTTAAAGGAAGATTTTAAAATCGTCTATGTTATTCAGGAAAATAAAAGTAATAAATTTACAAAAAAGATACTTATTAATAAGAAGTGCTTTTATGTATATGGACTTTGGCTTGAGTGTGTGCCTGTGTTCCACATGCATGCAGTACCCACGGAGGCCAGAAGAGGGCGCTGGATTCCCTGGAAATGGAGTAGCCTCTTGGTGGGTGCTTGACACTGAACCTGGGTCCTCTGTAGGAGCAGCTGCTGCTTTTAAACAACGGAACCATCTCTCTAGTCTCTAAACAACATTTTTAATATTTACAATTGGAAAATAAAAGATTATTTTAAGAAAAGAGGCAATACTCCTGTGTTTTGTGTATGAGTAGTCGCCACTAAAGTGTTTGGATATTCTAAAGACTGATCCAACTGAACAAAGTGTAAGCCTGAAAGTGTTCAACATTCTGAACAAACTTTTTTTTTTGAAGAATTTATCCTGATAGTCATGACACAGGCAAGCTCAGTGAGAACATTCACAATTGCATGTTGTGGCAAAGAACTTAAAACACGATTACATTTACAGATAAGAAATTATTGACGTGCTTGTGTTTTCCAAACATCTAATAGAATTTTGTAGAAGAATATTTATCGCGTGAAATATTTCTTACTTCATCATGTGTCACGGTTCCCCCTCCTAGGAGACACACCTCTGGGAAAGTGTTTCCAGAGAGGTTTAACTGAAGTGGCATGACCCACATTCAGTGAAGGTGGCACCAACCCACAAACTGGAGTACCAGACTGAACAAAAAGGGAGAAAATGAGCTGAGAACCAGAATTCATCTCTCTCTGCTTTCTGACCATGAACAGAAAGTGACCAACTGCCTCAGTTGTCTGCCGGGCCTTCCTGACCACCATGGACTGCACCTTCACACTATGAACCAAAAGAGAGCCTTTCTTCCTTAACTGCTTTTGCAGGTAGTGTGTCACAACCATGAGAACGGTCTCTAATATATTATGTTGTATTAAAAAATTAAAAATATGCACTGAATGACCGCTATAGTTCGGATCCTAAATGTCTCTTAAAGGTCTTTTTGTGAAGGTCAACAGTCTGTGGTACTTCTGGGAGGTGGTGGACACTTTAAGAGATGAGGGCCAAGTGGGAGGAAGTGACATCACTAAGGCTTTGCCTCGAAGGGAATATTAGGACTTCACCCCTCACCACCTTGAAGACCACAGGCTTCTTCTATACTGAGTTCTCGCTAAGATGTTCTGTGTCACCACAGGCTCCGGGCAAGGGCGGAGCATGTGACCTTGGACTGATGACTCTGATGCCCTAAGCCAAAACAAACCTGTTCTCTTAGTAAGTTGGTTAGCTCAAACATTTTGTCACGGTAATGTAAAACCGGCTTAGAGAAGAGCTCTAAATATGAAAGCGATCCCGTGCATAGAAAATGTGCTTTGGAACGAAGTAATGTCTAAGGATTGTTGACAGCAGCATTTAGACAGTTGGACGAGGTTTGATTTGCCTTTGTTTCTCTGCATTCTATAGTTTTTGGTAACTTGCCAATTTTTTAAATTAATGTGTGATTTTTATGGCTTGACACAGGTACATTGAGTGCAACCAGAAGGACTGGGAAGTTTTGAAGATGATGTTAAAAGAGAAGCTGTTTTTTCCTTAGAAAAAGTAGCTTATGTTCATACCCCAATAATGAACAGCCTCCAAGAATCTTCGGTATTCTTACGGGCTCATTTGCTTAATGAGAACACTAGTAATTTGATTTTTTATATTGCTGTGCAAATGTTTTGTACATAACAGCTTTGGTTTTTTCACCTGCTCTATCTCTGTTTTTCAGTCGTTGGCATTTATTGAACCTGTGCTATTTTCACAATGCAGAGGAAGGGCTAGGAGGGAAACAAGGAGCATTTTATGCAAGTGGGGGACAAAAGGGAGAGAAGAGAGACACAGACAATGGGAAAAAGGAGAGAGACAGACCCTGGAAGAAAGCCCAGCTCTTGAAAAACTGTCTTCACCCCAGGGCTCGTGAGCAGCAAACTCCTCCCGATGAAGGTGCTGGAGAGCTGAAGAATGTCCTCCCCATAGGACTGTACCTCTCATCTTAATTCCAGTCCTCTGGATCCTGGGGGCTGGGTGGATCTGCAGTCCAAAGTCTGCCCCACCCCCACCCAGCTACCTCTGTCTCTATTTATTTTATGCGTATGGATGTTTGCCTGCATGTATGTATGTGCACCAAGTGTGTGCAGTGTCTGCAGAGGCCAGAAGAAGGCGTTGGATGAGCTGCCTATGTGTGCTGGAAACCAAACCCAGGTCTTCTAGAAGTGTGTACTCTTGATTGCTGAGTCATCTCTCCAGCCCTCAAATCCCTTCTTAATAACATTCTTCCAGGTTAGAAAATGGCATTCATACCAAGACTGTTAGTGACTCACGAAGATGTATGAAGAGAAAGAGAAGACAAGTTCAACCTCAATTGATATCTAAATTCAGAGTTCCTTGGCACTCAGGGTGGAGATAACGCTGGAAGAGACAGGAAGCCTTTCAGTAGCACTCTGCGATCATGGCAACAGGTCCAGGATTCCCCTTAGCACACTACACAGCACTATTTCACAAC
The DNA here is from genome assembly GCA_026225945.1 of Cricetomys ansorgei. Lineage (NCBI taxonomy): Eukaryota > Metazoa > Chordata > Mammalia > Rodentia > Nesomyidae > Cricetomys > Cricetomys ansorgei. The sequence continues at coordinate 149,736 of JAMJFZ010003695.1, forward strand.
AAAGCAGCTCCAGGTACTCTTGTATTATCCAGATTCCAGTTCTGTCTACACCCCATACTGGTCTATCTCTAGGATTAGCTATCTTGATTCTGTACCTCCTCAAAGATTCTCAGGGTGGATTGGTGAGGGTTATCTAGAGGATCAGAACCCATAGGATGAATATATATGTTAATGGTATTTATTAAGACAACTTATGTTGAAATAATTACAAACAGCTGTCTCACGCCGGAAAGGCTGAGAGCTGGTGGATGTTCAGTCTTCGAGGCTGGTGACTTGGCAGTCAGAAGAGCCCCACGGTGCCTGTCTCACAATGAGGAGGCTGGTAACTGTGTAGTTACTCAGTCCATGAGGCTGAGTGCTTCAGCAGTCCCAATCAGGCACCTAGGACCTGAAAGTTTCCTAGAGAACCATTAGTCCTTAGTGGTGATTGAAGCCCTGGAACACTAGTTCTGATATCAGGGAAGGAATCAGCAGAGCAGCCACAGGAAACTAACTCAGTGGTAAGAAGGAGGCCAAGAAATCAAAATTTGAATAATCTTGCTCCTACCACCTTTTGTGAGGACTTCTGCCAGAAGATGTTGCCTACACGTGTGTGTGTGTGTGTGTGTGTGTGTGTTTCCCACACCCACTAAGGCAATCAGGGCAGTTCTGTAGTTGGGGATCCCAATTACAGTGATTCAAATTTGTGGCAAGTTGTCATTAAAACCAGCCATCACACCAGGTCACTGAAAACCCAAGATTATTCTAATTTTGCTGACACTCCAGTTGAATCTTAGCCTTCTGACTTCCAGAAGTCACCATTCCACACAGGAAGAGGAAAGCATTTTGGGAACAAAGTTAATCCTCCAGAGAGGATTCCGCCCTGATGTTTCGTCATCTTGTGGTAGCACTATGCAGAGCTCAGGTAACTTGCGATACTGTTTGCTTTCCACATCACTCAAAGAGGAGGTAATGAGAAGGAGCTTTGAAATACAGATGAGACCTTCAGCGTAGAAAAAGGCTCCATGAGCTCCACCTCGGTGTGCTTTTAACAGCTGCGTCTCGTCTCTTGGTTCAATTCAATTTGCTAAATTGGTCTGAGGCTGTGGGGAGAATGGAGCAGTAATTTGGGACCATAAATTTGTGAAGCAGGATTTGGAGCGTCTGGAAGCTGACTTGAAGTGGTTCTAGCGTTGGTGACAGGAACTCTTCAGGAAGGCAGGGGGCACTGTCTCTGCCTTGTTTGCACTGAGCATTTCAGACTCCCCTGCCTCACCAGAAACTGAAGCCCCGCGGTGGCTCAGACATCACTGACTCCCGGGTGCTCAGCGTGCAAGGTGGAAAAAAAAATAATAATTTGGGGAACCATTTTAAATGATGACTCCAGAGACAGCTGACCCATGAGGTTTTATGTGTCGTCTTGTGGAACCTCTTTGAATAGCTCAGTTCATTTACTACAGTAACTAGCAATAATCACACTAGGGCTGCCCCTGTTTTGAGTTCTAGCTCCTCTGGCTCCCTGGGACTATTTAGAAGAGTATTTAAGTAGGGTTTTCTTTTGTTTAACTGATTTCAGAGCCAGACAAATTCTCTTATGAAAACATATTAATTAATCAAGAGGCCATTTCTCCAGAGTAAAATAAGATTAATAAATCATACAAGGTGGGGATTTAAGTTGTACTCCCAATCTCCCCACTCCTACTAATGTGCATATTAGGCTTTTAAAGATCAATGTCTCCCTTATGTTCTATGGTAACAGCAGAAGGGAGTCCGCCCTGTGTGTTCTGTGGCCTCTTTACATGAGTTCGTGTGGCTATGGAGTGGCACACTCAGGTATGAGGTTGGGCCATAACCACAGAACATAATTTTGTTTTTTTAAATGCATGTGTGCATTTCTCTGTGTGTGTGCATGTGTGTGCTTGTGTGTACGTGTGTGTATTTGTGTGTGTGTCCATGTGCATGCAAGTACACATGTGCATATGTGTAAGTGTGTATGTGTGTGCACATGTGTGCATGCAAGTGTGTGCTTGTATGTAGTGCTTGTGTGAGTGAGTGCCTGCATGCATTTGTGTGTGTATGTGTGTGTTTGTGTGTAGGCACACATATGTGTGTATGCTCATGTGTATGTGCACATATGTGTGTGTGTGTGCATGCACAGGTGTCTGTAGACAGCAGAAGCTAACCTCAGGGTACCCTGAGGTATCCTCAGCATACAGCTCTCTTGGTTTTGAGACAGGCTCTCAGTGGCCTGTAACTCACCAATTCAGGTAGGGTAGTTAGCCAGTGAGCCCCGAGGATCCACCTGTCTCCCTTTCCCCACTGCTGAGGTTATAAACCCATACCACCATGCCAGGCTTCTTCCATTTGTCATTCTGGTGAATCAAATTTAGATCTTCTTGCTCCCACACTCACTTAGCACTTCCTGACTGAAATATATAACCAAGGCAGTGAGGAGAAGGGAAAGAGGAGGGATCCTCAGATCCCAGAGTTACAAGTTGATCTGAAGGAAGAATGCCACATGGTCTAGTAGTTGATCCTGGGTAGTTTCCGAGTTTCTGAAATAAAGTCTCTGCCACCGAAAGGCTTTGTCTCAAGTGAAAAGAGCGCTGCTGAGTTTCTACATCAGAGACACATGCCAAGAGTATTTGTGGTGACTTTACTTGTGCGTATATGTTCATGTGAGTATCAGTGTCCATGCAAGTGCATACACAGGTGAGAGTACATGCATGGAGGCTTGAAAACAACGTGACTGTTGTTCTTTGGGTGCTACCCACCTTGATTTTTGAGACAGGAGTTGTCTGGAGTTGGCCAAGTAACTTACCATGATTGACTAGTGAGCATCAGGGTTCTGCCTGATTCTGCCTCCTCAGTTCTGGGATTACAAGTGTACAATACTGTGTCTGAGGTTTTTTGTTTTTGTTTTTTTTTTCTTTGGTAATTTTGGAGAGGTATGCCATAACTCCCATATATGTGTGTATGTGTGACAGTCATTCTTGTTTTTCAGCATGACTACATCTGGGACCCAAACGGCTGGATACACCTGTGCGTGGTTTTTCTTAATAAAATTATTTGAAGTGGGAAGATCCACCCTGAATCTGCGTCATTTGAGGTGGGAAGGGCTACCTTAAATTTGAGTCACACCTTCTGCTGGCCTCCTATCTTTAGGACATGGAAGAAGGAAGCTTTAACTATTTGCCAGCTTGCCCTTGCTCTTGCTGGAAAGTTCATTCCTTCTGCTATTATAGCCTACTTCTTCCCAATGAGACATCCAGCCTTGTGAACTGAACAACTCAATAGTTGGATTCTTGAACTTTACATTGGTAGATAGCAATGGACTGGTCATTGTTGGACTAGCTGGACCACAGCCTGTAAACAACTCTAAATATATATATATATATATATATATATATATATATATATATATATATATATATATATTCATTCTATTGGTTCTGGCAATCATGTACGTTGCACTGCTTCTTATAGTAGTACACTTACTGTGGCGTCTCACAATGGAAGACAAGGAGGCATATTCATTTGTGCAAACTCTTCCAGACCTCAGCAGAGGGAATCACTATCCTGGCCAGCTCCATACTGGACAGTGGAACCCCAAGCGTCTGAGCTCAGGTGTTTTATTGATCCAGAACTCAGGTGTTCTACTGATACCACGTGCAGATCATTAGCAATCAAACAGTCCCCACATAAATCCAACACCTGCAGAAAATACAAAATGCCAAGACCTAGGCAGCTCCTCACCCAACAGTGCACAAAACAATTATTTTATACACAACTAAAATCAATTTCTACAACAACCTCTGGACTCTGTTGGCAAGAAGTCCATCACCAGATGCAGCCCCTCAACTTGGAACTCCAGAATGGGGATCCAGAAAAGCCCCCTCTTCTCTGTGGAATGCAACACTACTAACAACCGAGAAGGACCGATCCTCATAAAGTAAAATAAGAGAAGCGGGGAGGGAAGGAAGAAGAAGAAGAAATGTAAACTAGGGATAGGTAGGTGAAGGTCCACAGGGTCCCATTCATGTAAATTAGATGATAAAATGCTAAGGTTGAAAGATGGCAACTTTTGAAGGAAGCCAAGGGAATAGTGGAAATGATTTTTAGGTATTTCAAAGTAATCCTAGTGGGCAAGTATGGGTGAACCTTATAGGCACTGGGTAAGCAGATCAGATCTCTGCTGGGAGAGGGACTCATATCTGGGGTGCATCTCTGGGCAAGACCCCCATGGGGAACCCTCACATTCACAACTCTGATTCAGTCCCTGATTTCAGGATCTCAGATGTCTTCTTCAGAGGATGATTCTGCCACTGCTGCTTGGATAACTCAGGGTGCTGGGAAGGCAGGCATTCAATCACAATGCAGCTGGGCTGTGGAAATGTTCAGTCGGTAAAGGGCCTGCTGGACAAACTTAATGACCTGAGTTCAGATGCCCAAACTACAAAACTAGGCAAGGCAGTGCATCTGAAATTTCAGCCCAGTGGATGTGGATCCCTGGAGTTCATTGGTAAGCCAGCCTGCCTGAACTGATGAGCTTCAGGTTCAGGGAGACACCCTGTCACAAATAAAAAAAAAAGCAAGGTAGACAATTGAAAAAGTTATCTCTAGTGTTTACAGGCTCACATGGCCATACAAGCACACACACGTAGAGACACACACACACACACACACACAGACACATACACACACACACACATACACACACACACATACACACACCCACACACACATAGAGACACACACACACACACACACATAGACACACACACACACACATAGAGACACACACACATAGAGACACACACACACACACACATAGAGACACACACACACACAGACACATACACACACACACACATACACACACACACATACACACACACACACACACATAGAGACACACACACACACACACATAGACACACACACACACACAGACACACACACACACATAGAGACACACACACACGTAGAGACACACACACACGTAGAGACACACACACACACACACACAAACACACACACATAGAGACACACACACACACACACACAAACACACACACACATAGAGACACCTGCACACAAATGAACAGACAACAAAGAAATAGTAGCGAAGTTAGCTTTGTGGTGGTCATAAGGTGTCTCTCTGTGTGATTTTCTTTTTATTTGTAGAAACGAGAACCTGACATACAGAGCATTTGATTCATGAGATATGTAATTTTAATTGAGGTGTTTAGGAGGATTAACGAATGTAATTTGTATTCGATGTTTAGATGCACACTTGCTGAATTTGTAAGTTTAATTCTCAGGCAGTTGGAGTGCTTTAAGAGAATGCTAACTTGGGGAGTTTTGAGGTACTCAGCTTAACAGACCTAATGTTAAGTCCTGAGAGGAATTTTGTCCCAACTTTGTATGAGTCCTCCTGTAAGTGATTTGATGGTCTTAAGAAAAAAAACAGATGTATTAAATTTGTGATTATAGTTTGGAATGTTTAGGAAGAACTTAGTCAAGTTTATAAGTGGTGCTTAGATTTTAAAGATTGGATTTTGATTTGCTAAATTGGAAAGAGCTGTGACTAACTGAGAATATGTAAAAAATCTCTTGATTAGCTTGGAAATGGCGTTGAGATGCCAGGGGCGGGGCCCTGGCTCGTGTTTAAGAGCGCATTGAGCTTTAGTCAAAGGTCAAGAGAAAGGGACACTTAATGTTAGCACACACGCCAGGTTCAGGACAATTACCCGCTTTGTGGAATGTGTTAAGGGCCAAATAAACACTGCAGTTTTGAAGAGGTTGATGTCAGTGAAAACTCACAGCGAAGGGAGTCCTTTCTAGGAGCAAAGTGCACTCTCCCGGAGAAGGTGTGCTAGGGGCCTTGGGATCCGGAAGACGTGTGCCCACCTGCAGCCCCCAGGCTTCTTGATCTACCAATAGCTGCTACTATGGACCCAACACAAAGTTGTAAACTTACTTAAAACCTTATGAATCTTGAAAAAAAAAAAAAAACCCAAACAATTCATTTGAGTGGTTCTTAAAACGAAGGACAATGCCATTTTACAGCACCAGAGGGTTGAACATGCTCAGTTAATGCATGGTGTGGAAGAAAGCTTTTAGCTTCTCTGCAGCAGGAGCTGTAATTATGTAAATGATGGACTTCTACCCGAGCGTGTACATCTCCACGGGTGGCAGTTGTACTGAAAAGCATTTAGCCAGAAATGGGAGGCTCAATCAGGACCATCTTAAACTGTAATCTCATCAAGGGAAGGTGCTTCACCTTGATGTTATTATACCTGATGTGGAAGGAAGCTGAGAGGAGGCTGAGACAGAAATGGGGCTGTCTAATGGATGTAGGGCAAGTCAGGGTTTATTAAAGATCATGATGCTAATTACCACTAATGGGGTCTTACTGGGTGTCAGTCAATGATCTGAGACATTTTTGTTCCTTTTATTCTCTCTTTGTGACAATACCCTACGAAGTTAGATTTCGAAGGATTTATTTTTATTATTTTTTTATCTCTGTGAATGTGCACGTGTGTGTATGGGTTTGCGATATGAGAGCCATGCCTATGGAGGCCAGGAGAGGGCGTCAGAGTCCCTGGAGCTGGAGTTACAGGTGGCTGTGCGCCGCTGGACATGGTTACTGGGAACTGAGCTCTGGTACTCTAGAAGGGCAGAAAGTGCTATTCACTGCCAAGTAGTCATCTCTCCAGTGCAGGGTTAGTTTTATTGAATGTATTTTATCAGACACTAAAGCTCAGCTAAACCAAGTATTTTGATGATGTTTGCACAGCTGAGGCACGGTAGAACCAGTACTGGAACTTATTGCCTGAGCTCTTTCATACTGACTACAGCTGGCTTTTTAAAATATGCGGATTCTGAGAATCAGACTTGGTCCTGATGCTTGCAAAGCAATCACCTTACCAACCGAGCCAACTCCCCATCATAGATACAATTCTCACAGCAGTTCAAGTGCTGCGGTAAACTCATGCTGAGGCTGAGACCTCAAGGTCACAGTTGAAATCCCTCTTTCTTCCTCCAGATACTGCACTGTTACACATTCCTCTGAAGTGCTGTTGCAGTCTTTCCTGTGGGGCACGAGAGGGCCACCCAGTCTGTTTCCTATTCTATGGCTTTCATGCTCCACGCTGTGCTGGAATCTTTCTGTGTTTGAGTGCTAGCATTTAGGTAAACACGGTTACTGAGTCATAGCGCTAGAGCCGCATGGCCAGCCCTAACCTAGGCACTTAGCTACCGTGAGCAGGTCTTGGAGGGCTGGGTGAGGATAGGTTTCTATAGGTATTGACTCAAGGAGGATGAGAAAAATGGAGTTGTGGAAAACTCCAAGTGTTTGATAATAAGCTAGGGAAGATAATTGTCTACGTATTCCCAGTGTGCCTGGAGAGATTGGAGGTGTGGTAGCAATGATCAACACGTCTTCCAGATCTTCTCCTGGGGTAACAGTATGTGCGGGGGTCATCAGGGAACGGGTGAGGACCCAGTAGGGATTGCCAAATGGTGGGAGGAGGAGACAGGTGTGAACTAGAACTTACAGGTATTCTAGAATGGAGAGCCCTTGGTGCAAAGTGTTCTGTGCTGCCAGACAGCTCCACATAGCATACACTTGGCAGTGTCTTTCTTTCGTTTCAGCATAGAACATTTCACACATGCTTTACAAGGTGTCTCATATATTAGGCTTGGTTTTCAGATCTTCTAGTGTGCGGGAGAGAGACACAGTCAGCTGGCCCAGAACGAACGTAGTTTAATGAACTGTTATTTTGTGCCAAGCACCGTGTAGGTGCTGGGAACAGGAAACAGATGTAGCACCCTTGTTCGCATGGAGCTTGCAGCCTCCCGGGCAGGGAGGAATGCTGGAAACCAACACATCCTAGACAGTTGCAGTGCTACTGGATAAAGGCTGTGGGGATAGACAATGGCGTCTCCTTTAGACCATCTGGTCAGAACCAGCTTCTAAGTAGAAGTGTTCGGAGACAAGGATGCGAGCCCCACGCTACATCATGTTGACAGCACGGCTGAGTCTTTCTGGCCATCTTCTTCTAAGGATCACATCACCACAGAAGAATAATGAAGATGGAAAGAGTCATAGGCAGTGAGGGAACTAAGGACGAGGAAGCCCCAGAAGGGATTTCCTGTAAAGGCTGACATGGAGAAGTGACATGAGACCAGAAGGAACCACCCCTAACCTGAGAGGCAGATTTCAGTTCCACACGAGGAAAGGATTTTTAATGATGTGACAATCAAATTGAGCCAATGAGACAAACTGTGTTTGAAACTCTGGTGCTGCCCATGTCTAAAAGGCTGTGAGGCCTTACATCCCGTGCTTTCAATGACAGCTCTCCTGAGCTGTCATCTAGGAGCCAGCACGAGCATCATGTGTGGGCATGCGTGTAGGCACAAGGAAGCAACATCCATGGTCTCCAGGCCACGAGAGGGTGGAGAACAATGATAAAAGATGTTGCACCTGATTGTCTTAGCAAGGTAGGCAAAGAATCCATTCAGGAGGGTTGGGTGAGATGATGAATTGGAAAGCATACAGAAACAAGACATCATTATTGATTTTATTAATACGAAATCTGCCTAGTTTCCAACTAACATTAATAAATCATTATGAACATTTCCAATCCAGTGTCCTTGAACTTAATTAAAATACAAAGCTACACATTCTCTTCAGCCTCCCTCCCCTCCTCCCTCTGTCTCTTCTTTGCTTGGAACTAGTAAACCTTTCCCACATTCCCGAGGACTGGGAATCCCAAAGGATTCCCTTTGTTTTCCACCTCCTCTCCAGAGTGGCATTGGTTACACTAGATTCTGTGTTTATATCTCTGTTGATCCCCGAAGACTGAGAGGACATGGGCAAAGACACCAAGATCATAGTGCCTCAACAACTGGGAGCAAAAAACAGGTCTTGCTACTTCAACATCTGGCACAGAGAAGATGCTTGATAATGATCTTGTGGGTGGATAACTGAGAGGCAGCTCATTCATTCCCCATGTTGCCACTCTTGTCCAAGGCCTGTGGAGGCTGTCTCCTTGCAGATCATCAGGGCTCTCTAATTTTGAAGCCCAGTGTTCTTGATATCCTTGACATTAATGAACATGATCCAACACAGGTTGCTTTTCTTAACCTTCGTTCTCATGTCTCTTCTACCTCTCCATCTGTTCCTTTCTCCTCCTGGTGCCCAGTAGGACATTCCTGTGACTCTTAAACCTTTCTCAGGAAACACACAGCCAAGTAGAAGAAGCATTTTCTACTTCTATTCAACCAGACAGTCATCCCCTCTGTGTAGAAAACTCCTCAGTCTGTATTTTGATCCCTGACTCATTTTCTGGTCCATCCCTCAGCTTGTTTATCAGGCACTTCCAGTGTGTCCGCACATCAAATCCAAAATAGACTGGACTCGTTTTTTCTCTACTATGTCTTCTATCACCCACCTCACCCCACATTAATATGTGAATATGAATTCATTTAGTCTGTCATCCTCCCACAAATATGTTTGAGTTCAATGTTTTTGCCCTGCTGTTTCTTCTACCTAGAATACCACCTTTATAAATCTGCATATATATATATACACACACATACACACATATATATACACATATATGCATATGTATACACATACATACACACACATATATAATATATATTATACATACACAATAGATCCCCTTTCTGAGAGAAGATGTTGCCTCCCTCTGCAGTCTTTCTCGATGATCATCACTGCTGACCATGAAGCCTTTCCTCTTGTGTCTTGTAGAATTTACCCACACAACAGTCATGAGCCATGTGGCCCAGCATCTTACATGGTGGTTGCCTCTAAGTCAGTCTTATTTGCCCAGTGCAGAGCACACATTCTTTAAGCGAAGACACAAATTCCTGACGTCGGAAGCATCGCTCCGCCCTGGGTCGTACAGTTTTCACTTTAGCAACATCATCCCCCACAGTTCTGAACTTCTAAGCCCTGAGGACTTTCTTCCCTGTGCTCTCCATCTTAGCATTTTCCAAATCAATAGTGACACTCCCAGCATTTTTCTTATGCTTCCACTGTATGCTTTACGTTGAGAAAAGCCCTCTATTTCCCCCAGTGGGACACACATTTCTGCCAGTGAACAATCAATCAACAGCACATAGTAGCCAGCAACATTCACGACCATCATGACACTAGAGATGCCCAGAAGTTGGTAGACCATGTGACAGAGTGTAACCTGACATCTCCAGAAAGGAGGTGGGCATTGAACCCTTTAAGAGAAAGTCCCAAGGCCTTAATGCCTTAATGTAACAAACTCAGAGTTGACTCACACCCTCACACACTGACATTACAGGCTCCTGACCTGTGAAAGGCTGAACTACGGCGGAGGGTGCCTGGTCACGGTTCTTCAGGCCCAGCCCAGTCAGTGCAAAAGATCCTGGAATCTGAGACCTGCCTCTGGGTTGGGTGAAAAGGACTGAAGGAACTACATTGACAGGGACAACAGCGCCTGGGTCTAGCACACAAGGAAAGTTGCAGGGGTGGACTACAGGCTCAGTAGAGTCCTGGAAGCTGGGCCTGGCCTGGCCACAGTGGGATGGATGTCTGGGATCAAGAGGCAGAGACTTTGTCACTGCGAATGTCTTTGCTCTAGGTTCTTCTTCTACTCGTAGAGAGAGCTCATTCACTCTTTTTCTTTTGTTTCCGGCTTTTGCCCCTACTAGGGTAGCTCTATTTCTGGTCTCTTGTTGCCTAAGGTAATCCCATTTGGCTGTTTTGTTTCACTCAAAACACAACGGTCCAGAACCAGTCTGAACAGCACCCAGTGCTTACCTCTTATCTCATCGCAATGACACCTCCAGGGAGAGAAGCCAGTGCTTTTCACAGCCTCCTGTTGCTGTGTGCCTGGTTCTTGGTCTGCTTCCCTGTTTGGCTCAGGCTTTGGGATCCATCTTCCTGCTCACTCCTTAGATTCCTCTGATAGAATGATCACTATCACCAGGCCCTGTAGACTGGGTGCCACCTCTCAATACCTTGCATTTTGGGAAGCCAGGAAACATCACACACATGCACCTTTTGTAGCTAACAAGAACGTTTGTATGTTAAGTGCAACACAGACAACATACCTTATATTTGTTGACGTTTACCTGAAGACAGAAGTGAACTCACTTAGCTCTGCCTGCCGCAGAACCCTAACCACTGTCTTCATAAAATGGGTATTTTGGTACTAGAGAGAGGGTTTAGTGCTTAAGAATATGTGTTGTTCTTGTAGAGGGCCTGGGTTTAGTTCCCAGTACCTACATGGTGGCTCACAAACTGTCTGTAATTCCAGTTCCAGGGGATACAATGCCTTCTTCTGAACTCTGTGAGCACCAAGTATTCATGTGATGCACAAACATGCATGCAGGCAAAACATTCACCCAAATAAGTTAAATAAAATAGATCTTTCTAAAAGTAGTAGTTCTTCTAGAGGAGAGGCCCCCCCTCTGTCCCCACCTCTGTTTGCAGAATGAGCACAGGGAACATTGGATTCATGCTGCACTCTGCAATTGAAGTTTTATTTTTCTTCATATATCTTGGTTCTAGAAAGAAATATGGCAAATTTTAGCACCACCTTACTACTTCAAGGAGTTTCTTCTTGGGAAACAAAGAGAGACACTCTCAGAGATTTATGTCTAGGGGCCTGCAAATGGCTCAGCTGGTAGAGGCACCTGCTGCCAAGTCTTAACTGAGTTTTATCTCTGGGTCCCATGTGATAGAAGGAAAGAATCAGACTCTTGCAGGTTGTCCTCTGATCTCCACACACATGCAATGGCATACATTTACCCCCCCACATACATACAGTAAGTACGTGTAAGAATATTTTTGTCTAGGATATTAGTTTTTGAAGTTACTCATAACGATGGAAAATGGTTGTAGTCACAGAATATAATGTATCTCCTATGCTCTGGGTTTTTTTTGTGGTCCTAGGGATTGAGCACAGGCTTGTGTGTGCTAGATAAGTGTTCTATCACTGAGTTGTATGCCAGGCATCTTATGTTTTTATGACATGCTATTTTTGTGTACCCATGCTACAGTGCCAAGCAACAGCAGTAACTGTATCAAACGCCGGAAAAGAAAATCAAGAGAGCAAAAATGTCACCTATTGATAGTTTTGTTATGATCTAAAATGTATCCCTTAGTGTGTAAATGGAGGTGTTCAACATAGACGAAAAAGAACTATAAGCCAGCATGACAGGACTTTTAACTGGCTAATTATCAGTAACGGGGTCTTAAGGTACTATCTGTATTTTCTTTATAATTTTATGTCTCTTTCCAAATGTTCTTCTAGTAATGGTTTACTTATCGATTCATTTGTCTATTCAAAAAAGCATGTCATAAGAAATAAGATGCCTGGCATATAACTCGGTGATAGAACACTTAGCAAGTAGGTGAGCTATCAAACCTTCCATTTAGTGCTTGGGAGATTCAGATGAACCAGACAGAACAATGTACTCCTTGCTCTGCCCAGAATTTATAGTTCTTTAAAACAATGGTTCTCAACCTATGGATCATGATTCCTTTGGGGATCCGATGACCCTTTCCCAGGGGTCACCTAAGACATATCAGATATATACATTATGATTCATAATAATAGCCAAATTACAATTATGAAGTAGCACATAGTTGGGGCTCACGACAACATGAGGAACTATATTAAAGGGTCTCAACATTAGGAAGGTTGAGAACCACTGCCTTAAAATAAAGAAAAAATAGCTTTTTATCAGATGTTTCATTTGATCCAGTAACTGTACTTCTGGGAGCCTTTCTTAGTTAAAAAAAAATGTAAAACAAAATCATGATATGTAAATGTTCACGAGAGCATGAATAAGAATGATAAAATATCTAGGATTGCTTGCTTACCTACTCAACAGTGAGGGCACAGTTGAATAGTTACGTTTAAACAAAGCACTGCAACGAAGCCATTAAGATTATATTTCTGAAGACATTAAACTTCTATTGTTTGACAGTTCCATACACTTATATAATGAAGTTTTCCACCCCATCCCCCTCATCTCCCGGCTCTCTGAAGAACCTTTTTCTCCATTCCCCTTGTTCTCGGGTCTTCTTTTTGTTTGTGACCCACCGAGTTTAATTAGAACCTCCTGCCTGAATAAGGTAAGTTGTTACTGTTCCCTAACAATATCAGCGGCAAATGTAAGCTATGGATACAAAGTGGCCTCCCTGGGGTAGTTAACATTCATAAATGAGACCTTCAAGTGTTAACAGGTATTATTTGGGAACAGCGAGGTAACAGTTTGAATTTTCTCATCTATGCTCTTTCTTATTTCCAAAATCTTCTGCAATAAATAAGGTTTAATTTTTATAACCAGGAAAAAACATGCTGTCATTTTTTAGAGATTTGGTTCAGAAGTTGTCTGTTAATTCAAAGAACATAAAAAATATTTAGTGTTTCTTATAACTGCATATCCATGCTGGAGGAAGGAGTGAGTATTCCCACAGAGGCGGCTTACTACTCCCTTCTACAATGTTCTGCGGGGTGTGTGTGTGTGTGTGTGTGTGTGTGTGTGTGTGTGAGAATGAATGCATGCACATTCATGCAAAAGACACCCTCATCGGGGCCTGAGGGAGTGAACACCCACAGTGCTCTGAAGCTGAGCACTTCAGGGGACGTGTCCTTAGGGGACATGAGTGAACCACGAACCTGGGTCCTAACTCTAACTGGAGTGTAACCTGGAGCACGGTCCTGCCAGCACCCCTGAGCCTGGCAGAGGGAGAGGGTGTCTGCTAGTGCCACAAGCTGCCTGCTGCTTAGGCTCACACCAATTGGCGGTCTCCCTGAAGCTCAGGCAAGGCCCCATTGCAGTTAAAAAAAATCAACTTCACTCTAATTCATGGAATGGGGAAAAAGCATGCATGTATAGAACAGAAATTCCATGTTTCACTTTACTAATATGTCTGGCCACACACCATGCTGGTCATTTTTTAATTAATACTAATTAATTAATTTTTACTTTAAAGCATCTTTTGTGAGTTAAATGAGCATTCCAACACAGAAATATTTACAGGCACACTTTAATTTCAGCAAAAGCAGCGTCTGAAAGCCAGCACAGTCCAGATGATAAGCTTGTTAAACAATTTCTTTCACTAGCACTTTGAATAATGGATTTACATCTGGCATTTAAACTACAGACTGATTCACACAATGTGTTTTACCTAAGATATGCCACGGAGGAACCTGTAACAGTTGCATATCACCTCCAAGATGAGGAAGGAGATGTTCTTATATTCACTCACCTCAGACAAGAAACTACAAATCATACACGGTCTCCATATGAAAGGAGGCTATAATTTGGGATACTTTTTCCTTGATGTTTTCCCTTAATACTTTCCTTAGGCTTCTCACAGTCATTTATCTCAACAATAACAGCAAAAACAACCCACTGTCAGGTTCCTGTGGCACTTGTTAAACACACTTTTACATCTCAGTAAACACTAGGTAGCCCTGTCCGTACAGACCATGCGTGAAAGACCTGGGACACCCAGGGAAAAGTCAATACCAATAAATCTGTGCTCTAGTCACCAATTTCCCCTCGACACACCTGATACACATTCATTCCAGAACGTCAGCCTCTGTGTTTGAAAGAGCCCTGACCTTTGCATTTGCAATAGGCTTCTGAAACCCTAATCTGAGGGCTGGGGGAGACTAGTTCTGACAAGCACATTTCTCTGTGGATACACAGGCTGAAAACATTGACCTTTCATAGAAAAGGAAATTTAGAATCCACCTGGCAAGCTTCCTGGACCCCTGCCTGGGGAAGCCCTGGAAAGGAACCTGGTTCTCCAACCTGAGTGGGAGGCTCCCAGCAGCACCAAGATGCTAAATGAGAATGTGAAGGGTTTCAAGATTGAGGTCAAATGGTTTTCCCTCTCATATAACACTGGAGAGTTGAAGTGGGAATGGAAAGTTCCTGAATCTTCAGGAAAAAAGTGAAGAAAAAAAAAGAGTTTGCCAAGGTATACTTAAAACACAAAGGCACAATGGAGTGCAGCAGAGTGGGCAGATCTAGAGGAAGCTCTGGGCAGGCCCTCGGTCCCTGGCCAAGCCCTTGACATCCCCTTAGTCCAGGCACTAAGGTAAAAGGAGAGAAAGAATGTATGGGAAGGAATAAAAGAGGAGTTAAAGAGACTGGGACATCAATGGATGGATCCAGAAAGGGAAGCTGAGCATTAAATTGAAGAGAAGCTGGTGAAGAAAAGAGCGATGAGAAATAAAGGTGGGTCCCACTACCCGAGGGACTCAGCAGGCAGCCGGCCGGTCAGAGCTCCTGGGCATGGATGCTCAGTCCGGTTCTCAGGCCACGTGTATTCCAGCCCCAGACCTCCTTAGCAAGTCCCAGTGCTCTGGGCACTTTGCCAGTCGTACAGACTCACCTGTCGAAGGCCACCGCCGTCATGGAGTAGATGCTGGCGAAGACAGCCGCAGTAGGGAAGAAGTTGTGGAACTTACAGTAGAAGCGACCGTAGTACCACTCGTTGTGGACGGCGTAGGTGAAGTTCACCACCGTATTGAACGCAGCCATGGAGGCCTCGGCGAAGGCCAAGTTCACCAGGAAATAATTGGTCACTGTCCTCATTCTCTTGTGGGCCAGGATGATCCACATCACCACCACGTTGCCCACCACGGAGGTCACCACGATGACCGTGTAAGCGGCTGCCCAAAGGACAATTTGCCAGACAGGCTGAACGAACTGGTTGGACTCAGAAGTGTTGGTAGAGATGTTGGGGAAGAGGTCCGAGTTCACAGGAAGGACGTTATCCATTTTGGGTCAAGGCAGCAAATACAGGCTTCTATCCAGGCTCGTGGGCGTGCGTGGGCACGCACACACACAGACACACTCACACACACGCACAAGGTCCCCTCTTTGCAGACGCCTGAGGCTTAAGGTCCTGTCACACAGGAAGTGGGGAATTTCCTGGGCAGAACTCAGTCCTTGTTATCAGGAATCTTGCTCAGAAGAGCAACGCTGCTTCTGTGTGTGCTCTTCGCCTGGCCCTGGTGGCTCCAAATTCCTCCACTTTCCAGCAGGCTAGGCTCCGGTTTGCGTTAAAGCAGTTGCACTCCTGTACAGTTCTAGAAGGCAAGACAGCCCCGCCTCTCTGCACCTGCTGCTGCCAGCAACTCCCACTGACGCGCGTGCGGCGGGAAAGGCAAAGCTGGGTGCTGCGTGAGGGCTTGAGGGAGAAGGAGGGCCGCTGGCCACGCCGCTTGCAAAAGTTCTGGTCCTCTGGTCGGATTCTGAGGTCCGCATCCAGCTGGAGGGTTTGTTCCCTTTTGCTTTGCTTCTTCTCTGAAGGCTTCTCTTCCTCTGCCTCCCGCAGCCTGTGGTTCTCAGCGCCCTCCTCCTGGGCTCAGGAGTTAGCAGAGCCGTGGCCGGCTGCGCTCGGGGCTTTTATAACCCGCTGCAGAGACGTCACCGGGAAGGGGCTGTACCTGGGCTGCGTTCTCACTGGGAGCGCAGCGCAGCGGCGGAGCCAGCTGTTGGAAGCTGTGTCTCTCTACCACCGCAGCCACCACGCCTTCTGCTGCCTGTGACTTGCTGTGGGCGTTCTGCAGGCCGGACGAACCCAGCACTCCGCAAGGGGGCGACAAGGTGGCCTGGGAGGAACAGAACCAGATAGGGTCCCCAGCTGGAATCACCGTTGAACTCGGTTTTGGAAATAGCTCCAGTGGAGGACAGTTAACTCTCTGGGGCACAGCCCCGGCGCTCCGTGACACCCTCTACAGAGGTGCCAGACTGTCTCCTGGGAGTAGGGCAAGTGTGGGGGCAGGGGTGCTACCCCTGCGCTCTGATTGCTACCACGGACAGGTGACCACACCCTTCTTCGGAAGTCCGGAAGACAACTTTTCTTGTATTAAGGAAACTCCCAGACACCTAGCTTTGTCTCCTGGTGGACTGATTGAATCCTCTCCTAGGTCCTCCAGCCCTCCAGCCCCCCAGCCCCCGAAGCAGTAATGGGCTCCAAGCATTTGGGGTGCCATCGCCAGTCAATTGGTGATTTGGTCCCTCTCTAGGTGCAGCTAGTCTGTGTTCTCCAACGGAGCCCTGCGACCACACTCTCATCTGCAGACACTGGGGACCACGCGCGATTCTCTGCAAAGCTGGGTGAGTGCGAGAGCCAGGCAGAAGCCGGTTGGCACTTCGCCGGGACCGACAATTCTGGGCTCTTGGCCAGCACCCTTTGCGGACTAGCTTGCCCCTGCCAACCTGGCAGCTTCCTTTTCGGCGCCTATCCCGCTTGTGAGGCTAGGTGGAGCTGGAGAGGCATGAGAAGGGTCTTCACCAGGTCCCTCCCTTCCCTCTTCCAATTTTGCACCGGGACGAAACGGCAAGTTTCTGCCTGTGTTCCCTCCCTCCCTTGCCTGGCATCCAAGGCGGTTTCAAAGGGGCAAGCTAGTGGCTGGACAGGCCACACATGGGCAAGTCTACCCTGTAACATCAGTCCTTTTAAAGAACCCTAGATGGGTCGAGCTCAGGAGTGTGTTCCTGGCCCAGTGCCCTTGGAGAGGCTCCAGGGTATCCCAGCTGCCCCCCAGCGGATCCCCTCCACCACTGCGGTTCTAGGATTTGTGAGGTGCCTGCGGGAGTGGGAAGCACCGTTGCTATGGGATGCGTCCCTCCTGACACCGGAGAGAGATGCCTTTATGTCCTAGTCTAGCAAGCCTGCTCACTGTGTCGCACATGAGGTGCTTTGAGGCTGTGTAATTTACTGCCCGGGCGTCAGCCAGGCTAATATCCGTTCTTCTGTTGGAGAGAGGGACGGAGCTACTAAACTCTGGTTTTGTTGGAGATTGGGGTTTCAGCGCTTATAGGAACCAAGCTTCCTCTTTGCCGGTGTCTCCCAGGCATCCATCCCTAAAACCCCTAAGCCCCACAGAGCAAACTCCAGGAATGCCTTTTAGGAAGCAGCTCTGAGCGTCCCAATTGAGAGAGGAGTGGCAGCGGACAAGCTTGACTTCTCCACCTCAGATCTCTCATTGCTGAGCTAGCAATACAGGAACGAGGAGTGAAGACTGGGCATTGTTCGGGTGCCAGAGAAGAGGGACACAGCCTCACTCGAGGAGGGAAATGCAGACAGAAGCCTGAAGGATGAGCTAGAACTGGAAGAGGCTGAGGTGAGACAGAGAAGAATGTTCCAGAGGCTCTGTAAACCGACCCATGCCACTTTGGTTAAAGTCCACACAGACTACCCGTTTCACTTAAAACCACACCTCAGTCCTCCCCCTGAGCTTCCAGGCTTGCATTGACAAGAATGGCTTGCGTGATTACTGACAATTTAAGCCAGGAGTATTTACCACTCGCTAAAGTTAACATCTCTCTCAGGAAAAAACCATGCACACTCATGTTGAGTTCACGATTAGTGGAACAACAACAGTAAGAAGCCTCATCCCGAAATGGGAGGTGTCACGCTGTCAATAGGGAGGGGTGTTCTCTGGGGCTTCCTTTTAAGTAACAGCTTTTCCACCTAGGGATGACTGCACACCCTGAGCATGCATTTTTCCCCCTCTGAGAGCTGATTTTTTCCCCTTTATTCTCTTATTCCTTTTGTTCCCATTTCATGTTCTTCTTCCTTGACACACAAGATGGTCACCCATCCCAAAGTAAATCCTGTTGACAAAGTAGTCTAAATCCTTTGCCCAGGCTTTCTGCAGACAGACAGAAACACAAACACATAATAGCAATGCTAGTAAATGCAAACGGGATTTCCATTGTGCTCCGCGTGCTGTTTTCCTCACCTGCAACCCTATGCAAACACTTCCAAGCTGGCAGGTATGGGTTTAACCCATTCTTTCCAAGTATTATTTTCTGCTGTAGGCTAAGTATTATTTATGCTATAGGTACACTCTAGCTTACACATTCATTTTTCTGTTGACGAAAATTCACTTTGAGTTTTTGCCACCGAGGACTGTGCTACAGGAGCTGGAGAGGTGACTTGGTGGTTAAGAGTATGTTCTGACCTCGCAGGGTACCAGAGTTCAGTTCCTAGCATTCACCCCGGGGGGGTCCACAGCAGCCTGTAACTCAAGCTCTGGAGACCCAATGCCCTCTTCTGGCCTCTGTGGTCACACACATGTACATGCACAAACCCAGACACGTAATTAAAAATAAACCTTAAAAAGACAAGGCTATAAGAAGTATTCTTTACTCATGTTTCCAAAGCCTGAAGCTGTGATTTCTTTCCTTCTTCCTTACTCTTTTCTTCCCTTGCTGCCTATCTGCAGTTTGAGAGATCAAACCCAGGACCTCCCACACCTTAGGCAAGTACTCCATCACAGAGCTACATTCCCCACTCCGCCGCCACCGGTGATGGTTCTTTTCTATGTGATCAATTCTAAGTGGAATTGCTGGGCAATGCGTAACACTAGTGATAATCACAGCTAATGCAAAATACTTCTATTCATATTTAGTTATGTAGTATGATGCTCATGCACATGCACACATGTGGCTCTGATGTACAACTCTGTAGTTTCCAACTGAAAGATTGTCTTCCCCAAAGACCACTGTTACCTTTCCTCTCGGTTTACTACACCTCCCCCACATCTACTCCAGTGATTATTTTCTTAAGTTAAAATACGAGATTTATTTTATTTTAAGTGATGTGTATGTGTCTGTTTGTGGGTATGTTCCTGTGAGTGCCGTGCCCCCAGAAGCCAGATTAGGGCGTCAGATTCCCTGGAGGTGAGCCCCTGTGGTGCCCACTGGGGACTGGGCTCCAGTCCAGTCCCCTACAGGAGCAATAGGTGTTCTCATCCACTGAGCGCCTCTCCAGCCCCCAGCACTAGGTTTTAAAAGCTGTTTTAGTTTTATAAGGCCTGTTTTAGTGGTTATAACACTACTCTAAGAACAGTTTCCTGGCTCCTAGAGCCTTTGGCTGTTAGGATGTGTCCTACACGTCTCTACTCCTGCCCCTGCCTTTGTCTCATGGGTTTGCCATCTAGCCATTTTTTAAATTATTTATTTATCTATTTATTTATCTATCTATCTATCTATCTATCTATTTATTTATTTATTTATTTATTTATTTATTTATTTATTTATTGGTGTGTGTGTA
The DNA here is from genome assembly GCA_026225945.1 of Cricetomys ansorgei. Taxonomy (NCBI): domain Eukaryota; kingdom Metazoa; phylum Chordata; class Mammalia; order Rodentia; family Nesomyidae; genus Cricetomys; species Cricetomys ansorgei. The sequence goes on from JAMJFZ010003695.1 coordinate 169,825, forward strand.
TGGGTGCTTAGGCCTGGTGCCCAGAAGAGGGCATTGCATTCCATGAAACTGGAGTTACAAATGGTTGCGAGCTGCCAAGTGGGCACTGGGAATTGAACTGGAAGAGCAGCCAGTGCTCTGAAGGTCTGAGTGTCTCTCTAGCTCTCAAGCCATTTTTTCCTAAATATTCTTTGTATTTTAGAACGAACACTTTGCCTTTCAGAAATATTTGTCAAGTTTCCAGTAATATTGTTTTTTCTCCTGAATCTTCATGTGACCACAGAACTTCACTGATTTTATGTACTCACGCTGTTTAAAAAAAAAATATGTGGGCTTTCCAGTTCTGACTTGAAGAAGGTCTCCCAAATTCTAGCTAATTCCCCAGTTTTCTGGATTGTCTTACCGGTTTTCACTTTTGTTTTTACCTTAAGGTTATAAGTTCATCTTTAGATTTTATTTTGTATTATCAAAACTGAATGAGAACAATAAGATAGATAATTTTTAAATAAAGTAAATGTCGGGAAAGTAGAAGCAAAAGTGTCAGAGGGGTGAAGGGGACTGATGGGGGCCAGCAGGGGAGAGTGTTGGGGTATGGGGACAATAGGGGAGGATATCAGGGTACAGGGCCAGGAGGGGAGGGTATTGGGGTATGGAGACCATGCCCAAAACACAGTATGTACTTGGATAGAAATGTTCTTATGTAACCAGTGCCATGTATAACAAAGGAGTATATTTAAGTGAAACATAGATTTAAAAAATGTTAACTAGGAAGTTGGAGAAGTGGCTCAGTGGTTAAGAGCACTGGCTACACTTCACAGAGGACTCAGGTTTTATTCCCAGGTGACTCATAACCATCTGTAACTCCAGTCCCCCAGGATGCAACATTCTCAATACCCTCTTCTGGTCTCTGAGAGGACATGATAGACAGACCATGCAGGCAAAACACTCATACACATAAGAATAAATATGTAAAAATTTTAAATATATGTGTAAAATAATTTCTTAGCTATGTGTTATATAGATGCATATATTAAACTAGAATTAATTGTGTCTGATTTGAAGTACCATTATCCAGTGCAAAAGGAGTTTGTGGGAAACAACTGAACACATACAAGCAAACGAAAGGAGTCTACTTTGCTTTTCTTTCATGTGGTCAGGGAGTTTTGACAGCTCCATTCATTCTCCTAGTGAACTAGATGATCACCCTTGCCACCTGGAAAACATTATATATGTGTCTTAATACTTGCATTTATCAGTCACTCTCATTTATCTACTACCTATTCTGATAGCCATGCTGTATATCACATATACATTCATCATATATATGTAATCTTATGATTAATATACATATATATATATTTATTTGACTCCCTATTTTCTATCCAGCTCTTCCCTTGCAATCAAGCAGACAGAATGTGACTGCTTTATATCAATAGACTGTAAGCAGACATTATTGTGCCATGTCTATTCTAAAATATAGAAAGAAGTGGGAGATGGAGGGAAGGAGGAAGGGAAAAGGGAGAGATTGGTCCCTGTGGCCTTTTCCCTTGTGCATACACCATGTTCCAGAAGGTACACCTGTAAGAAGACAGATCTTGATGGTATTGGATTTCCAGGTGACTGTGTGGCACAGGCCCCTCCAGGTCATTAGCGTATGAAGTATGAGCAAGAAACCAACTCTCACTGTGCTGAGGTACAAGGATTTGGAGTTGGTTTGTTGCTATGACATAGCTCATGCCAATGAATGTAGAACACAAGTCTAACATCGAGTGGAGCTGTCCACCAGTGCAGGTGACAGACATCTAATGAGAAGTTCAACAGACTGCTCCTGTCATGCTTCTCTTACCGATTTCAGTTAAACTTAAATATTTTTATTCAATTAAACAATTCCAGGGGCTAGAGAGAAGTTCAGTAGTTAAGAGCACTTACTGCTTATGCAAAGAACCCAGGTTCGATTCCCTACACCTACATATCAGCTCTCAACCCCAATTTCAGGGGATAATATGCCCTCTGGTGGCCTCCACGAGCACAGCACACATGTGGTGCACATACATACATGCACACAAAACAATCATACATGTAAAATAAAGTACATTTATCCCAAACTAAGCAAATTGAATTATACTCTAATTGCTAATATTACTAGTGTAATGGGGGTGCTTAGAATTTATGTTCATTTTTACAAAATTGACATTTTTTTCTATTAAGGATTTTATTTACGTTTATTTCTTTAGCTCTTGTTTTCTGTCTTCCAAAAATATGTTTTAATTTTGCTTAAATTGGTGTATTTTAAAAATCACCAACCATAATTACTATTTGATACTATAATGGACATACGTAGATACATTCTTTGGTATATTCCTTTTTTTTTTTTCAAAACAAAAGTGTGTCTCTAATGTCTATCTGCATGTGTGTTGCCATTTTTTAAATTTATAAACATAATTGTGAATATTTTTCTGCATCACTAACTATACATTGCAATGGCTATTGTAAGCCATGCTTTCCACTCTATAGTAAGGACTTGCAATAAATGACTTAATGCCCTTAGATATTATTTTGATTTTTACCCACAATGCCAAGAGAGGCAACCCCTGCCTTTAATTTTATTTAACACAAAAATATTCATATAGTTTTCTCAAACATAATTTTCTACTTTAACTGTTATTTCTCCAAACAGGAAATTCTCAAGTCTGTATTTCAGCGACCCTAACCACCCCTGCGAATGAGTTTCAAGATTTTAAATCTTAGCTATCAAGCCTGATCATAGCATCCAATGTTCCTAAAGAGAACACGGCCTTATATGACATTCAGACACCAGGAGGTACATGCAATCTTGTATTATTTTCTGACAAGGCATTTCAGATCTCCCCAGGGCACACTGACACCACCGCACCTTATACTTCTGGCTAGCAGTTATCAACTACTCTTCTCTGGATGAAGATATTTAGCAACTGATGGTTTTACATTCATTTTAATCAGAACAGGCTTAAAACTTTAATCAGAACATTCCTGAAAGAAGTTAGCTCCGGAAGGTGGGAATTTTACATCAAGCTTGTCCTAGATAGTTTTAAGTGTCAAGCTGACACAACCTAGCATCATCTCAAAATGGAGTCTCATTTAAGGCATAGCCCAGATCAGACTGGTCTGTGGGAATGTCTCTGAGAGGATTGTTTTAACTATTAATTGAATAGGAGGTCTCCACCCTGTGTGAGCAGCACCCACCCTAGGCAAGTGGTCCTGGACTGTGTGAGAAAGGGTAGCTGGACACAGGCCTGATAATGCTGAGCAAGCAGTGGTCCTCCATGGTTTCTGCTTCAGGCTCCTGTCTGCGTCCCTGCCCTAGATGGTAGCCTCTGTCTAGATCCTGTTTCAGATCCATCGCACACCATGACTGCTCCCTGTCCTCACCCAAGACTCCGAAGCAAAATAATAACTTTTCAGGATCGATCCCATCCGTGGCATCGATCTGTTAAACACAACAGATTTCTGAGTAAGAAGCCCTTTGGGCCAGAAGGGGCTAGCATGACATGCTCACAGTAGTGGGCTGTGGTTCTCTAAGCCTTCACAAGCCCCAAAGCAAGGAGAGCCTGAGAAGCTGCTGCAGCCCAGAGGAGTCATGTCTCCATCCTTCAGTTCTTTCAGTGGATCCAGGTTTCTAGGTGTCATCATCTTTCTTCAGCCTGCAGTTTTTATTTTATTTTTTTTTTTTTTTAAGGATGAGGTCCCATTTATTCCAGACAGGCCTCAAACTCACACTATGTAGCAGATGTTGGCCTTGGACTTCTGACACTCTTGTCTCTATGTTCAGAGTAGACCACTGTTTCAGTCACAGTTCTCTTGCTGTGAAGACACCTTAACCAAGGCAACTCTTACAATAGAAAGCATTTAACTGGGGCCTTGCTTACAGTTTCAGAGGGTTGGTCCATTAACGCCATCGTGGGGGCCTGGCGTCATGAGGAAGGTATGATGCTGGAAAGCTTTACATCCTGATCTACAGGCAGCAAGCAGAGGGAGAGACTGAGTCAACCCACCAACACATCTCCCCTAACAAGGACACACCTCCTAATCCTTCCTAAACAGTTTATCAAACGGGGACTAAGCATGCGGAAATATGAGGCAATGGGGGCCATTTTCAGTCAGACCACTGCAAGACAACTCTGAGTTATGTACTGCTGGGATAAGTCCATGCTCTGTGCAGGCTGGGCTGTATAAGAAAGGGTGTGATCTGGGCATGATAGTGACCAGCGAGCAGTGTCCCTCCATGGCTTCTGCTTAAAGCTCCTGTTTGATTTCCTGCCCTGATTCCCCTCCATGATGAACTGACTTGGAAATATAACCCTTTCCTCCCCTGTGTTGCTTTTGGTTAGAGTGTTTTGTTTGTTTTTTAAATCATAACAGAGAGAAAGCTAAAACCATGCTTCAGACACAATATACACTTGGAAGTTATGAGAAGCACCAGCGCTAGTGAAGCGGAGCCACATCCCAGGCCAGGTTCCTTTCTCTGGTGCCATGGGCTTACTGAGTTCGAGCCTCCTGCATGCTGGGGATGCTCCACCTGTCTGCGCATCCCCAGCCCTCCGACCTACTTTACCACATGCTACAGTGCATTCTGGGACCGAAGGGGCAACAGGAAGAAAACAGTTCTACAGCAGAGGATAAAGAGCCGTCTGTTGGATGGAGTTCAGGAAGGAAGGATAGGGCTGCTGCCAGAGCAGTAAGCCAAGTTTTATACAAGGGTTTAGTGTGCATGTGCGCATGCGTGCAGATGCCTGAGGAGCCCAGAAGAGGGCATCAGAGTCTATGGAGCTGGAGTCACAGGTGTTAATGAGCCGTCTGACATAGATGCAGGAATCCAATCTCTGGTCTTCATGATTGAGTGACTGGTGTTCTTAACCACAGAGCCATCTCTCCAGCCCCCGTGTTTTTCTTTTTAATGCTAGAGCAAAGAGAAGCTTAGAGTTACATGTAGGGATGTGTTAACACACGGGCATACACATCCTAACCGTGCTACATTTTCATTTATCCTAGTGCTTTTCCATCTGACTTTCCTTAGTTTTCAATCATATTGTTAGTCACACTGAATTTTCTTGACCTTCCAAGAGATGTTCAATTGTACACAATGATAGCAGGTATTTCTTCATAGTTTCTAAATTCAAATTAAGAATTATGTTTGCCTTTTATGGTTTAGGGTAATACTGGTCAAATTTGCAAAACAGTCCTCTATGTGTGAGTGGTGCTTTTCTAATGTGTCTGTCAGTATTAATAGAGATGTTTTCTCATTTGTATTACTTACTTGTGTAATTCTTCTCAGTAACTTTTTTTAAAGGTTTTTCTTGCATTTTATTTTTAATTATGAGTGTGTCTGTATAAAGGTGCCAGCACGTGAGTGCAGGTGTCAATGGAGGCCAGAAGAGGCCATCAGGGCCCTAGGACTGGAATTATGGGTGGTTGTCAATTGGCATGTAATAGCTGGGAACTGAACTTGATCCTCCTCAAGGGCAGTCAGTGCTCCTAACCACTGAGCCATCTCTCAACAACCTGTTCTCTTTGTTTGTTTGTTTGTTTTGTTTTTTGAGACAGGGTTTTTCTGTTGTAACTCTGGCTGTCCTGAAACTTACTTTATAGACCAGGCTGGCCTGGAACTCACAGAGACCCACTTGCTTCAGCCTCTGCCTCTGCCTCCCGAGTGCTGGGATTAAAGGCCAATGCCACCACCACCACCCAGGCTTAGCAACCTCTTCTTAACAAGTACTCAGATAAGTTTTCAAGCAGGTTTTGGAAACACATGTTTTATTTTTAATTCTGCATGGAACTGGGGACATGGTTTTTTTTCGTCTGCAGTGTTTTCTTCTAGTATTTTGAAAGAGCTCCTCCTCCTCCATTGGTCCCCTCTCTCCTCTTGGCATTCACTGTCAGCATGGTAGGTGTTCTAGATTCATCTTTTCTCTGAATGCTTTAAAAACTTTCCCTGACCCCTGGGTGGTGGCTTAGTTGTTGCTCGTTTGTTTTGTTTTTTGTTTTGTTTTGTTTTTTTTTGTTTTTTGTTTTTGTTTTTGTTTTTAAGAAAGAACTACCACAGAACAAAGCATGCCCACGTGCACAGCGGAGTGGGATGAAGTTCCTTGGTGAAGTTTACACTCTCACTACCAGACTCTGTGGGCAAAGTTTCCATGTAAAATTTCTTACAAACACAGGCTGCAACTTAAAAACTCATTTTGAAACGATCCTGTCTTTAAATTCTCTTCCTGGTTTCTGTCCTGTCTCTGCTTTCTGCTGAGAGATATCTTTTACACTTACGCTTCTGGATGATTCCTTTGGGTCCTTTGATACAGCTGCTGAATGTTTTAGCACAACATTTCTGTTTTGCTTGGCGTCTGAAGCTCATGTTTTTCTGTACTGAGCTTCCTTAAGGACATGCATTACAGTTATATTTTATTTAGGTGTTTGCCTAACTCCGTCAATGGTTCTGCTGTCTGAGCACACTTTCTGGCTACCTAGCCTCACTCTGTGTGATGACCAGGCACTTTACGTTAGGCAGCTTCTTTTCTTCATTCAATAGTTTCCTTTAGTTTTATATATATTTATGGAGAATAACATGATGGTTTTGCACATTCGGAGGGCAGAGGTCAATCTCAGGAGTTCTTCGGAAGCTGTCCACATTGCTTTTTGGCAGAGCCCTTCATTGGGAGCTTTGACTTGCCCATGGGCTAGGCTGGCCAGCTAGGGAGGCCTAGGGATCTGCCTGACTCTGCCTCCCCAGACACATGGACTCAAAGGCACATGCTACGGCTGTCATACACAGGTCGTGGGGATTTCATGCAGATCCTTAGGCTTGTGTGGCAAGCATTCACACTCTCTTCCTAGCTGCTAATATGATGCTTTTGCTTATCGAGAAATTAACAAGCCACGCCAATTAACACATACCTTACTGCTCATATTTTTCAGGTTTTTATGGTGAGTACATATATGATCTAATTTCTTAGCCATTTTCAAGAACTTAGCATACCATTGTTAATTATTGTCACCGTGTTTAGCATATATTTTGCTCCCATCTAACTAATCTCTGTACTTTTCAAGTGGGTGTCTCACCCAACCTATCCCTAGTCCCTGGTCACTACCATTCTACCCTTTAATTCTATGAGTTTGACTGTTTTGGAATTACGTATAAGTGACGTCATGCACTATCTGCGTTTCTTGCCTGTCTTGTTTCACTTGATACAGTGCCTGCCAGGTTTGCCCACGTGAATAACCACGTTGCCTTCCTTTAGCGATTGTGGCTAGGCACATCATTGTTTGCTACTCATTTAGTGATGTCTATGTGGGCTGATTCCATATCTCGATCAGTGTGATGGGGAGCCCTCTGCATCACTGATGGGAATGCAAATTAGTGGCCATTACGGATAGCATATGAAGATGTCTCAAAAATACTAAAAGCAGAACCACCATCCTGCAGTGTAGAGACGTAGAGCCAGAGAAAGTGAAATTGGTATGTTAAAGAGGTACCTGCAACCCCATTCTCTGCCATAGCACCACGATGACTAAGATGAGGGTTTTTCTTTCTTTATCGGCTCTTCGGGCTTTAGGGCATTTAGTCTTTCTTGCTGGTAATAACACAAGACTCAAGAGGTTTATTTTGGCAAGTTTGATGATGAGCTTCTGTGGACATATTCCTGAAACAGAACATCAGATGGTGTGGCTTGAGACAGGGGTCTCAAAAAAGACCTAGCCATGCTGGCTTTCATAGCAGACACTCAAGATCACTCATTAGCTCACTGATCTATGAACAACGGCATACGTGAATTATTCCACCCATAAGGGTAGACACCCAATCACCTATTTTTCACTATCTCATGAAGGGGATTGAATTTCAGTAGGAATTCCAGAGAGGCCCATACATAGCAAAAATTCCAAGCACTGAGCAGGACACTCCCGGTGGTGAAGCAGTTGGGAAGGTCAGGGTTAGAGTGAGGCCTTCTCCTTCTCACCACGTGGCTGTTTCGTCACAGTTGGCAGAGTTCTGCTATTGCCCCCTGGAAGCCTCCCGGTCTTCCCTTTCCTTGCCCCATGGCATGAAGACTTGTCTCAGTCTTTCTCCTTTCCCAGATGTGCCCAACCTTTAGACATTGCAATTGCATGTTTACATCTACAAAGTTCACCCTCAAGAAAGAAAGAATAAACATCTCATAAAGTTTTAAGCAAGTTTATGTAAGTTTTAAGTTTTAAGCAAGTAAGTGTTGGTCAGAACTCATAAGAATCACCGGGCACATGCAACCTGACCTCACAGTGGGCATTCCAGAAGAGGGAAGCCTTTGGGACAGCCGGCAGTCTCCTTGGTCTCCCAACACAGAGCAGATGACCAATCTCACTGCCAAGTCTCAGCTTCTTTCTGCTCACACTCACCTGCTGCAAACCTCTGTGGTACTGTGCCAAGCTCCCATCAGTGCCCAGCCTGACAGGGGAATCCATACCTAATTCTATCATCTACACAGCCTGATCCTCCAACGCATCTCAATGTGTGGGGAGCCCCATGACCTTGAGCTCCTGAGTTCCAATTCTGCTGTGTGTCTTTAGCTAAATGCCTATATCTCATTTGGGACAGCTGTTGAGCAAGGCTAAGTCATAAAAAAAGACAAGCCCAGAGACAGCTCGTTTCAGGGAAGTCAAAGATTACTTAAAGAGACCTTCCTTCTTAATCTCACAAAGCAGGATGATGGCTTTATGGTTAACTACAGAACAATAATGTTTTGTATATATTTTGATTTACCTTGTTAATTATAACCCGGTGCTTACACATATGCTTTTTCCCTTGTGATCAGTAGCCTTGTGATCAACTGTACTCCTCTCTCCTCATGATCATTTACCTCGTGCTCGCATGCACACCTGGTTCACCCCTTGTGATCATTGCCTTGGAAACTGCATGTACGCCTCTGATGAGGAAGGGTATAAGAAACTGAGAATAAATCATTGGGGTGGTTTGGCCCGAGTGAACTCAAGATATAGTGTGGGCGTGTTCATTCCAGTGTCAGCCTAACTCCCTATTCAGCACCAACCGATCTGGTAAGCAGGCCTTATCATCAGTGGCTCAATTGTCTCTGGCTGCCCTTAAATTATGAAACTACTTGGATTAGGAGTTGTCAGAGAAAGGGAAGCCACCAGGGTTTGGGCCCCCACAAACTGCTGGGGGGTGCCCTCTTCTTTCCTCTATGGTGATGGTGGATAAGTTACCCTTAGCCACTGGTGTCCCGTCCTTAGCCGTCCTCTCAGATGGAAAATGGTATGGTGTGCATTATATCGCCTTCAGGTTAAGTTTTGATTCCTGGAGGGTCATTCACATCCTGCACTGCCTTGCCCAGAGAACACAGTCAGTATCAACATACTCAGCTGGGTTATTTAGTGTGAAGGTAGTTGGTTTGGGGAAGCAGTGAGGGAGCAGGAATCACCCAGCGTTCCATATCCCCGCCATAATGGCAGACGCTAACAATGGTAACAAGAAAGGAGCCTGGGCTAGTATCTGCAGGCAACCCTTAACCTGCCCACATGCAATGACTCTGTCCTACAGTTTTCCAGCTCTTCAACCTTACAAATCCAGTGCAAATTATAACTGTTTGTTGGGTATCCCTCTCACACCTCATTCCGTGTGGCACTCCCCAGCTGGGTTGTGAGACCCCTGTGAACTGGAGGGAGTGGGGATGGCACTGTGATTGCTCAGTCAGAGAGGGACAGAGGCTTCTGTCTGAGAGCTCTTATGCAAAAGACTCTGTTTCTTAAAGGGAGAGAGCCATCATGAGGGAGTTTCTACAGTGGCTCAGTTTGTCTCCGAGGAAGAAGTTGGTTCTTAAAAGCCTTAAACAAAATATAATGTGATAGTTGACTGATTAAAGATTTCCATTTAGGTGACAGGTTTTTGGGGGAAGGAAGGAGAAAGGGAAAAAGGGAAGGAGGGAGGGAGAAAAGAGAAAGAGACAGAAGAAGGGAGGGAATGAACATAAGAGCAAAGGCTAGCAGAATGTTTTGAAGTTATGGTGTGTTTTTAAGGCATGGTGAGTTTCTGAGTTGGATAAAAATAGCAGCACGGGAGAAGAAGACAAGTATTTTATTATACTAATATCTGTTAGAAATTCTTAAGATTTACTTACTTTTATTTTATGTGTTTGAGTGTTTTGCCTGCATTTATGTATGTTCACCATCTGAGTGTGGTGTCCTTGGAGGCCAGAAGAGGGTGTTGTATTCCCTAGAACTGGAGTTCCAGACAGCTGTGAGCCACCCTGTGTATTCTGAGAATTGAGCCCAGGGTCTCTGCAAGTTGCAAGTATTCCTCAATTCTAGCTCTATGTCTAGCGATATCCCCACCATTTTTAAGCTCATAAATGAATGCAAAGTATACACAGCGAACATGTCAGTGTCTCACTATATGACATTCACAGAAAGAGTTCGTTCGTCAGCACCGATACACATTGCTGTTTTCTCCAAGACAGAGGGAACCAGATTAACTGGTTCAGTTAGAAAGAGTTCTTTTAGAATTTAAAGTTTATTAACTCAACAATTGTTCCCTTCTCCAAATAGTCATATTTACATTCTTATCTCACAGTCAGTTCTCTTTAAAAGTAAAGTTGAGCGCATGAAGACAAACTTTCTAATGAAGACTGCAAAATCCAGACAGAGGAAGTTACGTCCAAGAACAGAGATTTTTTTAAAAAGGAGAGAAAAAAAATCTCACACGTCTAACTTATTCAGCTAGATTTAAACATCCAGTCATCCTTACCTGCCCGTGGTTGGCCTCAGATAGTCAGAATCTTGACCAGTCACCTGCTCAGCCCAATGTCACCGGATGACAGGTGTGTGCAAATGAGGGACATCTCTAGGGCTTTGGCGTGGAATCTTTGCTAATAGAGTTCTAAAAGGATATCAATTCTGTGGAAGACACTTGCGTGTTAGTGGTTCCAAACAGGACTAATCCTTTCGATTTTAAAATTTTGGGGATTTTAAAACTTTTATTTGTATATATGTGTCTGTCTGTGCATGTGCATGTAATGACCACAGAGGCCAGAAAAAAGCCTTGTTTACCTTGGAACTGGAGTTACAGCTAGTTGTGAGCCACCACACGGGATTCTGGGAACAGAATTCTGGTCCTCTGCAAGAGTGGTAAATATTTGTAACCACTGAGACCTCCAGCCCTATGCATGGGAATTTGGCTTATGAGTACTCAACTTTAGCCTTACATACTGCCCTAGTTACTGCTCTGCTGGGAGGACTCACCATGACCAAGGCAACTTGTAAGAGAAAGTTCCTAACTGGAGGCTTGCTAACAACTTCAAATGGGTTGGATGGTGGAGAGCACGCTGTCAGGCAGGCAGACATGGCTCTGGAGAAGTAGCTGAGAGCTTATGTCCTGATCCTCAGGCAGGAGGCAGAGGGGGGGAGGGGGAGGAAAAGGGAGGAGAGAGGGAGAGAGAGAGATAGGGAGATTGGGCCTGGCATGAGCTTTGAAACCTTGAAGTCCACCCCCTCCACACCTCCTCCAACAAGACCACCCATCCTAAGCCTTTCTAAACACCCCACCAACCGGAAACAAATATTCAGAATCCATTCTTCAAACCACCGCACATACCAAATAAGAAAGTGAGACTCTCTCTCAAATGTTTATGTGTGTGTGCGCACACATTCTGAGGACTGACACTCAAAGATGACCTCTAGCCTCCACACGCACAGAGAGTGGGGGGGGGAACAGAGACAGAGAGGGACACAGAGAAAGAGTGGGGAGAGAGAGAGAGAATGGTAAGAGACTCACCAAAAATTATCAGGGTAACAGTCTTGTAATTGCTTAAGACTTTCTTTTCTCCACTTCCCAGCATTTTCTAAAATCTTCTTGATTAATATATTTTCCTTCCACACACAGAAATATACTTTAAAGCAAAGTTTTGTACATTGGACAATCAGGGGCACATTATGAGATTTGCATTTCAATAGGAATGTGGTTGAAACGATTCCTTTGGAATCTCCTGGAAAGTGAAAAAATTATCATGCAAAGCCCCTCTGTACAAAAATGTCTTTACACTGGCTCACACTGACACACTAGCACACACTGACACACTGGCACAATGACACACACTGACACACACTGACACACACTGGCACACTGACACACACTAACACAATGACACACCGGCACATTGGCACACCCACACATGCTGGCACACTGACACAAATTGACACACACTGACACATGCTGGCTTACTGATACACTGACACAATGACACACACTGGCACACATTGACACACATTGGCACACTGACACAATGACACACACTGGCACACATTGACACACATTGGCACACTCACACACTGACACAATGACACACACTGGCACACATTGACACACATTGGCACACTGACACACACTGACACACACTGGCATACTGGCACACTGACACACTGACACAATGACACACACTGACACACACTGACACACATTGGCATACTGGCACACTAACACACTGACACAATGACACACACTGGCACACATTTACACACATTGGCACACTGACACACTGACACACATTGGCACACTGACACACTGACACAATGACACACACTGGCACACATTTACACACATTGGCACACTGACACACTGACACACACTGGCACACATTGACACACATTGGCACACTCACACACTGACACAATGACACACACTGGCACACATTGACACACATTGGCACACTGACACACTGACACACTGACACAATGGCACACACTGACACACGCTGACACACACTGGGACACCCACACACACTGGCAGACTGACAACACCATTTTACATGACAATGTGGACAGGGGAAATTCCACAAGGTCCTGCCCCCAAAATGAAGAGCTCCAGGCGATCAATGGAAAGATCAATGGAAAGCTATGGAAAGAGGGAGAAGCAGTTTCCTCCAGGGATGACCTCCCACACAGGTTGTTCAATCCCAAGTAAACAGCCCTGGACACATGTATATACAGGCAACGCTGGATGAACTCAGTAAGTTGTACACACACACACACTCACACACACACACACACTCCCCAACAATTTTAAAAAGAGGCTGTAAGTTTAGGAGGGGGAGGGCATGGAAAGAGTTGGGGGAGGGAGGGGCAAGAAAAATGTAGATTCACACATGTGTGAAGTTCTCGATCGATAAATTGATTACAAGTGGCTTTATTTAAGGTAATCGTTCCTTTGCTCTGGATCCAGGTGCTTTAGGCTGGCAGATCTGAGCGTTATGACTTACTCCCTCCCGAGGTCTCTGGGACAGACTGAGTTTCAGACAGCACTAGCCTCAGACTCTGGGTCTGCATTTCTCTCCTGGAACCTTCTCCTTGACCTTCCCCAGCCAGGTGCCCTCACCGATCCTTAATGTTACAGAGCAAGTGCCTGGATGTCTTCGGGCTTACCATTTTCTCAAGTTCTGCAAACGTGGCTATTTATAGGGCATCGCTGTGAATCTCATTGGCTTCTCAGCACGAGAGGCACCATGCTAGGACTTGGGAAGACACAGAGACCTGTCACATAGCTCAGTTCTCACTGCAGAGCAACTGTGAAAAAGCTCTGCTTATGCGGGGGATCGCTCTGGGTGCCAGTTACAGACTCGAGAGCATGTTAATTAGATTCCCTTGCATCCGACGTGGCTGAGAAAGATATTGAATTTTTTTAATGTATCAGTTTCTTTCATTATCAGAGAGTTTGTGATGATTTGTTAAAACTATAAACATGGAAACAGAGAGTAGAAGGAGACAGTCCTTCCAAGAAGGTTGGTGGATGGTCCTCCAGACCGCAGCTGCTGCCTTAGGGCTCACTGAGCTTCTCCACATATGAACTCCTCTGTTCTTTTTATTTTTTAAAGATTCAAATATTTATGTATATGAGTGCTCTCTCTGCACGTACATCTGCATGCCACAAGAGGGCATCAGATCCCATTATAGATGGTTGTGAGCCACCATGTGGGTGCTGGGAATTGAACTGAGGACCTCTGGAAGAGCAGTCTGTGCTCTTAATCGCTGAGCAGTCTCTCCAGTCCCCTGAGTTCCTCTATTCTAAGTGATGAGATCCCATCCAGTCCATGAAAATGAAGGCCACCTCCACCCCAACCAACTGAATCAGAAACCTGGAGCACAGAAGAGGTGGGGAGGTGTGAGGGCGTGGGACGATTGGTGTTTTATCAAATCCTATAGGTCGTTGAGATGTACTTCAAAACTCACGGTCCATCATCACCATCTTAAGGCCAAAGACACTGTTAGGCAATTAAAATACAGTTAAAAGGGCTGGACAGAGAGTTGGCTCAAGGGTTAAGAGCACTCATTGCTCTTACAGAGAGGAATCAATCCCAGCACACACAAACATCTACAACTTCAGTTCCAGAGGCTCCAACATCCTCTTCTGAACTCTGAGGGCACCAGGCACCCACATGTGGTTGGTCCATAAGATATACATACAAGAAAAACTAAAATAAATGAATCTAAAAAAAATTAAAAATTCTTACATTCAAGGAATTGAACAACATATTTGGTTCCCACCAAGTATCCTCAAATGTCACCAATTGCTTTGTTTCTACGATGTGGTCAAGGGTCAATTCCTGCATTTCACTGCCATGCTAACTGCTTTAGCCTCCTCCTCCCCACGTTGCTTTTGGTCAATGATGTCTTTGTCACAACAACAGAAAGCAGACTAGGACAGGAGCAGAGCAAGAAAGCTAACACTGGACTCTGTAATGGTCCCTGCCAACCCCTAGGCCTGGTAGAAATGGAAGGCTCCTAGAACTGGGCTGAGCTCACTTGCAGGCTCTAAACCCACCTTGGATCAGAGTCAGATTCAACAGACATCTACAGAACATTCCCTCCGACAACTGTAGAATAAGCATTCCCGGAGCCTGTGGGGCAGTCTCCAGGGTAAATCATATAGGAAGCAAAAGAATGAACCTCGATATCTTTTAAAAATTGACATTATATTCAATGTCTTTCCTGATCACAGTACAAAATGTTCTAGAAATCAGTAACAAGGAAAGTCTGGGAAAGGCAAAAAGACATGGAAACTAAATAACAATATACTCCTGATCAACTGAAGGATCAAGGAAGAATTCAAGACGAAGAGATTTTAAGTCTTTAAATGAATGAAAATGGAGACGCAGTTCAAAAACCCATGGGATCCATTAAAAGCAGCAATGACAGGGAAGCTTGTAACAGTAAGCCTCAACATAGAAAGAAACAATGGGAAGATCTCCAACAAACAGCCTCGAAGAATTAGAAAGTCAAAAGCTAATCAACTCAAAATTAGTAAAGGAAAGAAATGCACTTTGGAGAAAAAAAAAAAAAACAAATGAATTAAAGAAAAAGGACAAGATCAACAAATAGAGGAGCTGGTTATTCAAAATTACGTTTGACAAACCCTTAACTAGATTAAGAGAGCAGAGAGATAAGGCTTGGGCTACAGTTAAAGACGGCAAGATGTCATAAGTGAGCTGGCAAAAACGCAAAGGACAGTTGGAGGTTGCTGTGCTCGGCTCTAGCCTCACAGATCCGATGACTTAGAAAAATGGATTGCTACCTTAACAAAGCAGAGTTATGAAGAAATAGAACAGGTGAGCTGGCAAATAATAAGACTGAGTTAGTAATAGAAGTTTCTTGTTAAAGAAAGTTCTGGAACCAGTGTCGTCTCTATGGCTTGCTAGCAGACATCTAAAGTAATAGCAATTCTGAGGAGGGGTGTTTTCCAAGCTCATTCCATAAGGCTGGCGTTGCCCTGGTACCCAGAGTAGGCAAGGATCAGACAACAGCAACAAAGATTGTTACCCTTGAAGGACATAGATGCAAAAGTCCTTCACAAAAATGCTGAAAACTGAAAACAGCAGCACATTAAGACTGTAATCTACTATGACCAAGTGAATTTCCTCCTGGGGTTATGAAGATGGTACAACACATAAAATTTGGTGAGCATGATATACAAGACCACAGAATGTAGGACAAAAACCACACAGTCATCTCAACACATGGAGAAAGGTGGTAGATAAAATTCAGCACCCCTCTGAGCAAAACTGAAAAACTCGGCAGAGAAGAAAGGTGCCGTAGCATAGCAATGGCCACATGTCAAACAGGAGCTAACACCATTCTGTGTGAGCAACATGGAGATCTTTTCAGGATCTGGGACAAACAAGTGTGCAAGTGTTCACCACTTTCACTAAACACTGGCCTGGAAGACCTAGCCAGAGAAACCAGGTGGGAAAAAGAAGCAACACGTATTGAGATTGGAAAAGAAAAAGTCAGATTGTTGGAGTGTAGATAACCTGGTCACTTAAAAGACTGTGTGTGTTTGTGTGTGCCTGTGCTGATTATAATTAGAACACGCTCAGTGTTCTCAGGATACAAAATTAACATACAAAATTAGCGGTGCTGCTAAATGCCAACAGTGCAGTGTCTACAAAGACTCCAAAGAGACAATGACCACACAAATGCATAAATAAATGTAACCAGTGTGGTGAAAGATCTCTAAAATGAAATGTGGGAAATGCTGAAAACAGAATGCAAACACACACAATCGGAAAACTTCCCTCCTGCATGGATTAGAGATCAATACTAATAAATCAGTATTAGTAACGTGACTATACTACCCAAAGAGAGACTGCAGGTTATGACAATGAGATTGTGTTTCAAAGAACTAGGGGCTGGAGAGATGCTCAGAAGGTAAGATCATTTGCTGCATTGCCAGAGGACCAGAGTTTGGTTCCCAGCACCCATGTGGGGACTTCACAACTTCCTGTAACTCTAGCTCCAAGGAATCTGTTTCCCTATTCTGGACTCTTTGGGGACCTTCACACAAGTGCACAGGCACTTGTGCACACAGAGAGACAGCACACACACTCACATGTGCACACACATGCGTGCACATTGGAAACAAATTTTATAAATAAACCTTTTAAAAGCTAGAAAGAATTTTAAATGTTTTCACCATAAAGACATGAATTATATAAGAGACTATTTTGATTCTACCTTGAGCATTACACAGTATATGCACGTATCAGAACATTGCATGGTACCTTCTAAAGAGATACCATTCTTACGTATCAGTTAGAAATAAGCATAGACCTTTAAAAAGCGATGACGTCGTCCCTGCACGCTGTAATGTCACGTCAGTCCGCACTGCTTGTAACAGAGGCCTGTGTTCACTGTCACACAGCAGCCCGTTATTTGACAATATCAGAATCAGTTACCGGATGCTTGGGCTTTTCTAACTTCTGGCTATTACATCTTTTCAGCAAAGATTCATGCATTTTTGTTGGATACATGCCTGGGAATATAGTTGCTGGGTCATAGAGTTTGCTCAACTTTAGTTCACATTTGCAAACACATAATTGCTTATGCCAGTTGCATACACTTTACGGCTATTCCATGCCCTCGACAAAGAATGACGTCATCAGTCTTTTTAATTTCTATCATCCCAAGGGCAGATCCCATTTCAGTTTTAGCTAGCATCGCTCTGATGAATGAAAGAAAGGATGTGGTTGAGTACATTTCCATTTCAACTCTGTAGAGTCTGTTGTGGTCATTCGCCATTTTAAAAAATTAGTTGGTCTCTTTTAGTGATTCACAATAAGTCCTGGATATGTAATGAAATAGAGTAATATATATATTATATATAATATATATATTAGACTATATATATAAATGGTT
>JAMJFZ010003695.1:197500-200785 GCA_026225945.1 Cricetomys ansorgei
GAATTTAATGGGTCTCTGCCATTCCTTGATTTCATTAACATACTCTATTCCTGTTCAGAGGATTAAAAATGGATTTCTAGTCCTTGGTTGCCATGAGCTTTTGATATATCTGTCCCCTTTTTGATTACTTCCCACTTCATCTCTTCCATTAATTTCTTGCCAATTCAGTCCAATAAATAAATTACATAATATAATACAAATAAAAAATTATTGCTTCTTTTTTCAATGATTTCCATCAGTGATGAACAATTTCACTGTGGAAATTATTTCCCGGTAATCACAAAGTCATCTACATATGTCACTGTTTTACAGTGTGGAGTTAACACTTTTATGACCTTGATCGAATTTCTTACATTTGTCACCAGTGCCAAAACACATGTATTGGGCTTTGTACATAAGTTTTGTACAAGAAGATTGAGACCGCAGGATCACACTGTGTTGTCACCCTTCCTGGGATGCCATGAACAAACAGCTACTCACCCCGTGTAGGGACTGATGAGGGGCAAACTGAATACCACTTCAGTGAACAGTTGAATTTAATGAAGTTATTTCAGGATGAATGAAGGGTCACTTATGGGAGCAGAAATGACTCAAAGGTGACCTCATCACCAAAAGCCCACCCAAGAATGGGTGACGGCTTGTGAAAGCTGGAAACCTGGAGCAGTGCACAGTCTGCAGGCAGCTGGACAGGATGGAGACTGTCTCTTCCAGACAGCTCTGCGAGTCTAAGAGAGTTGCTCAGTGGCCCTAATGCCTTACGTAAGCTTGAATGGGTGGAGACTGGTGCAACTGGTCAGTTTAAGGGACTTACTGAAGCTATTTTGAGTTGTTTACTTCCTGGGTCTTAAAGGATTCCCTTTAGGGCACACTGAGTCTTAAGTCAGTCCGCGCAGGATGAAGTGTCATTTCTAAGGAAACTGTTGTACAACAGATGGTGCCTGGTGTTTCCAAATGCAATACATTAACAAGATACGAATCACTTTTTATTTTACACAGAGGTCGTCATTAGCTTGGATGACCCTCTTTTCTGCCATCACGAAGATCTTGCTTCATGCTGACTGCCCTGCCTTCCTCATGAGGTCTCCGTGTTTGGCATCACTGGTGAAGCAAGACAAAAAAAAAACCCACAAGCTTTCACTGCCTCGGGCTGGACATGACACACACCAGTGCTGACTGCGCGTCACTGGTAATGCTAAACAGTATGGCTCCATGCGACATTACCCGGGCTGAGAGTACACCTACCAAATGCTCAAGAAATGGGAACGCAAACAAGAGTTCACAGATAAGAATTTCCCCTGCTTCTCTGAGAGCTGGTGGTGTGAGGAGGTGGGCAGGGAAGAGGGAAGAGAATTCGGGAGTGAGAGGTGAGAGGCTAGAGAGTGGTTCACTGCGTGAATCAAGAGAAGTGTCCTGTGGATGGCAGGGTGGGACGAGAAGGAGGGTTGAAGAAAACAGACAAGGAAAGCCAGCTTAGCTCTATTGTCTAGTAGTTTCCTCTGCATTGAAATATCCCTTGCAAGGTAGAGCGAGGAGTCGAGCGACTGGAAGTAAACAGCCTTCACATGGGTGGGAAAGCGGGCACAAGATTCGTGGAGCCCCTCTCACTTTATAGAAACAGAGCAGAACTTCTGGTGACGCCACTGTAACGAACACAGCTGCAGAGATCTCCCAGACCTGCCAGGCGTGCAGACAGCTCCGGGCCTGCAGCTTCTGGGAGATATCACTCACGCTGGGCATGCTTTTGAGTCAGCGTTAAGTAAACAGCCTGTGCCCCATACTTGGTTGGCGACCCAGATAAAAACTCATTGCTTTACTAAGCGGGGCTTTGATATAATCATTAGTTTGGTCTGTTGCGGATTCTCTTTCTGGGATGAGTAGATGAACATGCGTGCTTGAGTAAATGAATGTGTGGGACTGTGTGCATGCATGTGTACCTGTGTGTGTTGTTAAGAACTAGGTGATGTGGTAAGGGCTTGCCTCTCCTCCCTAAAGGGATTAATATCCTAACATCATCTCCAAGTGCAAGGCCACATTCGATTTAACTTAACCCCAGAAGCCTGAAGAGAGGCTTTTGTGCCTCATGCTTTTCCTTCTGTCCGCACACTCCCCTTGATTAACGGTGACAGCAAGGCTCGGAAGAGGCCTCTAGTTCTTAATAGAATGTGAATGCCCCCGGCAGCACATCATGGTTTACAGTTCCGGTTGCCACACACATTTTCAACAGGGTCACTTTGGCCTGTCTGCAAGCCCACCAGCTCTCTTCACGGCCTTGCATTGACTGCCTTCGATCTACATAAATAAGCGGTGGTTTGTGTATGTTTTAGACGTATGCTTTTATTAACAGTCACAATAAAGGCTCCAGCAGTCTCGAGGTGATGCATTACTCCTCACACAGTGAAAGCTGACTCCCCATGGTTGCTGGTGGTTTGGCTTCTCTTCCCTGCCAGAGGGACCTGGCATCGGGACGCCATCTTAGTTCGTTTGGGTTTCTTCTGCAACATCATGCTATAGGTTGCATAGCACTCTCAGGCAGCAGGAATGCATCCTGCCCAGCTCCGGGGTCTGGGAAATCCAAGGTCAAGCGAGCAATGTGTCCTGGTTCTTAGATGTCACCCACCTGCTCTCCTCTCACAGTGGAAAGCACAAGGCAGCCCTCTGGGGCCTCTTTTACAAAGACCCCATCTTTTCTAAGGACCTGAATTCCATCCCTGACAGCTCAATCTTCATGACCTAACTAAGGCCAAAGACTTTGCATCCTGTTACCAGCAATGATCTGGCTTCAACATACGCTTTTTTTTTTTTTTTCAGTCTGTGTTTTTATTTCCTTGGTGGCATCTTCTAAGCCATGGTGATCAGGCTCTGTGTAGCTCAGGATCCTTCTGGGTAGTTCTTACAAAGTGTGCTTCTCCAGGTGGAGACCGGGTACTTCAGTTAAACCTGGGTTCCTTTCTCTTTGGGTCCCTCTTTCTTCTCCTTCTTTTTTAAATAAGCCCTTTTCATTTCATTAATTTACTTTTAAGATTATAATTTAATTACAACACTTCTCCCTTCCCTTTCTGCCCTCCAAAAAGTGCAGAGGCCTTTCCACCTTTCAAAAAGTGCAGAGGCCATGGAGGGATGCGGCCTATTGGCTTGCTCCTCATGGTTTGCTCAGCCTGCTTTGTTATAGCACCGGGTTGACCATCATCCCAGGGTGGCACCACCCACAATGGGCGGGGCCCTTTCCTATCAATCACTAATTAAGAAAATGCCCTACAGACTTGCCTACAGTCTGATGTTAGGGAG
>JAMJFZ010003696.1:0-72189 GCA_026225945.1 Cricetomys ansorgei
AAAAGGAAGAAAAGGTTCGGGTCGTACCTCTCAAGTATTCACAAAGTCCTGGGTTTGATTCTGAACACTCAACCACTTAAAGGAAACCAAAGGTTATAAAAGGGCCTGTGCATATAGGCCAGCAATTCTCATGCTGAGGGGCTCAAGCCAGTTGGGGCTTGAGCGACTGTGTCCCAGGTTTCGATTAAGAACTGCTGCATGTCAGACATTTGCAATACGTTTGATAGAAGTAGCTTTGCAAAACAACACTTACAAGTTAGCAACAGAATAATTTCATTGTTGGGGTTCTCACAACACGAGGAATTGTCTTCAAGTGTGGCAGTCGCAGGAAGTTTGACAACCACTGTGTAGAAACAAGTCACAGCTGACTGAATCATGCTCGACAGCAGATCGTGATCAGACCGTAGTGATTGTGGAGAGTCGGTATTTTGTGGGTCCTGAATCAAATATTGTAGGGTCACTTCGGACTTGTAAACAGCCGCTTTGGCCATTTTATTTTATGACCCCTTTTGCCAAGAACAGATGTCAATGATCTTTCCAAGCCCACGACGATCCCCTCAGGATGTGGTGTTCATTTCTGACTTTGTCCTGTAAATCGAGAAACGCCATGCACTGTTCCAATCACGGAATCCACTATTTCGGGCAAACCGACCGTGTTTCCCTGAGACACAGGCATGCAAATGCCTTCCAAAACATCTCCAGTCCCCTGTGACGCGAGGGTTAAGCTTCCAGACCGGCTTGAGACCAAGGCAGTAACTTTCAACTGGGGCTCAAGTGCCAACATTTGGCTCCTGGCTAACTCTGCGGAGGCAGGCAACTTCCACGGAGGCTCCTTCACGCCTGGACTCTGAACCCTTCTGCCCCAGCAATGAGCAAACAAGCTCATTGCTGGGGCAGAAGGGTTCAGAGAATCCATTCAGGGACCCTTCGGGACACATGGATAGCCTCTTCTCGCTGCCCTGAAAACCTCCCTTCTTCAGACCCTGCTCATTTGCACTCCACCCGTGACTCCTGATCCTTCTGCTGAGCCACTGGGTCCCTGTTCTTAAATTCCACGAACCCCTTCCTGTTTTGTCCCGGGTTCTTTCTGCTCACAGGAACTTGTGGCTGATGCTCCCCTTTGCATCTTTGCAGTAGGCAAGATCAAGGAGCCCTCCTCCATTATGGGTCAATGTCAGCTTTTTCACTTACACCAGCTGCTTCTTTCAAGGGTCAGCAGACTGGATGTTCGAACCACTGGAACGGTAGCCACATGTAGGAGCTAGCATGTAGACACTGAGTACTGAATCCAGGCCCCTGCTAGGGCAAGCAGGCATCATAAATGCTCTGGAGGTGATTTTGTAGAAAACAACTCTCCCTTTGGATGCCAGCACATCTCCATCATCTGATTTCTTCATTGCTGGTAGAAACGTTCTGCCACGCTTGTGGACATGGGCCTGTCACCGAGCTGCAACAGTGCTTGAAGCAGAAGCATGGGTTGTCTGTGAGGGGAGCTCAGATAGATCCTATCTCAAAAAACTGAAAGGGAATGAATAGAAAAGACAAGGAAAGGAAACGAAAGGAAAGCAAAGGAAATGTTTGGATCGTACCTCTCCAGGATTCACAAAGTCCTGGGTTTGATCCTGAGCACCCAAACACTTAAGAGAAACAGAAGGTTCTAACAGGGCCTGTGCATATGAGGCAGCAATTCTCATGCAGCGGGCACAACCAATGTGGAGCGTGAAGAACATTGTCCCAGGATTCGATTAAGAACTGCTGCGTGTCAGACATTTGCATTAAGATTCATACAAGTTGCTTCGCAAAACAAAAGTTGCTAATTAGCAACAGAAGAACTTCATTATCGGGGTCCCCACAACACGAGAAAGTGTATTCAAGTGTGGCGGTCTTAGGAAGGTTGAGAACCACTGTGTAGAAATAAGTCACACCTGAGTGAATCATGCTCCATAGCAGATCATGATCAGCCCTTAGTGATTGTGGAGACTTGCTATACTGGGGGTCCTGAATCAAATATTGTAGGGGCATTTCGGACATGTAAACAGCCACTTTGGTCATTTCTCTTTATGACCCCTTTTGCCATGAACAGGTGTCAATGTTCTTTCGAACCCAACGCTGATCCCCTCAGGATGTGGTGTTCATTTCTGAACTTTGTCCTGTAACTCGAGAAGCGCCATGCGTTGTTCCCACCATGGAATACACTATTTCGGGCAAACCGACTGTGTGTCCATGAGACACAATCATGTGAATGGCTTCAAAAACATCTCCAGTCCCCTGTGAAGCTAGGGTTCAGCCTCCAGACCAGCTTGAGACAGATGCAGTTACTATCAAGTGGGACACGTGCGCCACCGTGTGGCAGCAGACTGCCACTGCGGAGGCAGGCAGCTTCCAGGGAGTTGCCTTCATGGTTGCCCTCTGAACCCTTCTGCCCCAGCCATGAGCAGTAACTGCTCATGGCTGGGGCAGAAGGGTTCAGAGAATTCATTCAAGGACCCTTCCGGACACGTGGTGAGCCTCTTCTCGCCGCCATGAGAACCTCCCTTCTTCTGACTATGCTCAGGCGCACCCTCACCCGTGCGTCCTGATCCTCCTGCTGAGCCCCAGGGTCCTCTCTCTAAAATTCCAGGAACCCCTTCCGGTCCTTTCCCTGGTTCTTTCTGCTTACAAGATCTTGTGGCTGACTCTACTCTTTGCTTTTTTCCCCGGGGCAAGATCAAGGAGCCCTCCACCATTACGGGTCAATGTCAGCTTTTTAACTTACAGGAGCTGGTCTCTGCAGGGGTCACCAATGTGGATGTTGGAACTTCTGCAAAGGTAGCCACATAGAGCGGCTACCATCTAGATGCTGAGGACTGAATCCAGGCCCCTGCGAGGTCACTCAGACATCATAAACGCTTGCAGGTTTTCTTGGAGAAAAAAATTCTCATATATGATGCCTGCACATCTCCACCTTCTGATCCCATCATTGTTTGGAAGAAGGTCTGCAATGCTTGGGGACACAGCCTGTACCGAAACACAAGGGTGACTGAGTCGGAAGGATGGAATGTATGAGCAGAGAACCAGGAACGATCCTGACTCGGAAATTTAGAAACGAAACAATAGAAAAGAAAGAAGGAAAAGAAATGAAAAGGAAAAAAGGAAGAAAAGGTTCGGGTCGTACCTCTCAAGTATTCACAAAGTCCTGGGTTTGATTCTGAACACTCAACCACTTAAAGGAAACCAAAGGTTATAAAAGGGCCTGTGCATATAGGCCAGCAATTCTCATGCTGAGGGGCTCAAGCCAGTTGGGGCTTGAGCGACTGTGTCCCAGGTTTCGATTAAGAACTGCTGCATGTCAGACATTTGCAATACGTTTGATAGAAGTAGCTTTGCAAAACAACACTTACAAGTTAGCAACAGAATAATTTCATTGTTGGGGTTCTCACAACACGAGGAATTGTCTTCAAGTGTGGCAGTCGCAGGAAGTTTGACAACCACTGTGTAGAAACAAGTCACAGCTGACTGAATCATGCTCGACAGCAGATCGTGATCAGACCGTAGTGATTGTGGAGAGTCGGTATTTTGTGGGTCCTGAATCAAATATTGTAGGGTCACTTCGGACTTGTAAACAGCCGCTTTGGCCATTTTATTTTATGACCCCTTTTGCCAAGAACAGATGTCAATGATCTTTCCAAGCCCACGACGATCCCCTCAGGATGTGGTGTTCATTTCTGACTTTGTCCTGTAAATCGAGAAACGCCATGCACTGTTCCAATCACGGAATCCACTATTTCGGGCAACCGACCGTGTTTCCCTGAGACACAGGCATGCAAATGCCTTCCAAAACATCTCCAGTCCCCTGTGACGCGAGGGTTAAGCTTCCAGACCGGCTTGAGACCAAGGCAGTAACTTTCAACTGGGGCTCAAGTGCCAACATTTGGCTCCTGGCTAACTCTGCGGAGGCAGGCAACTTCCACGGAGGCTCCTTCACGCCTGGACTCTGAACCCTTCTGCCCCAGCAATGAGCAAACAAGCTCATTGCTGGGGCAGAAGGGTTCAGAGAATCCATTCAGGGACCCTTCGGGACACATGGATAGCCTCTTCTCGCTGCCCTGAAAACCTCCCTTCTTCAGACCCTGCTCATTTGCACTCCCACCCGTGACTCCTGATCCTTCTGCTGAGCCACTGGGTCCCTGTTCTTAAATTCCACGAACCCCTTCCTGTTTTGTCCCGGGTTCTTTCTGCTCACAGGAACTTGTGGCTGATGCTCCCCTTTGCATCTTTGCAGTAGGCAAGATCAAGGAGCCCTCCTCCATTATGGGTCAATGTCAGCTTTTTCACTTACACCAGCTGCTTCTTTCAAGGGTCAGCAGACTGGATGTTCGAACCACTGGAACGGTAGCCACATGTAGGAGCTAGCATGTAGACACTGAGTACTGAATCCAGGCCCCTGCTAGGGCAAGCAGGCATCATAAATGCTCTGGAGGTGATTTTGTAGAAAACAACTCTCCCTTTGGATGCCAGCACATCTCCATCATCTGATTTCTTCATTGCTGGTAGAAACGTTCTGCCACGCTTGTGGACATGGGCCTGTCACCGAGCTGCAACAGTGCTTGAAGCAGAAGCATGGGTTGTCTGTGAGGGGAGCTCAGATAGATCCTATCTCAAAAAACTGAAAGGGAATGAATAGAAAAGACAAGGAAAGGAAACGAAAGGAAAGCAAAGGAAATGTTTGGATCGTACCTCTCCAGGATTCACAAAGTCCTGGGTTTGATCCTGAGCACCCAAACACTTAAGAGAAACAGAAGGTTCTAACAGGGCCTGTGCATATGAGGCAGCAATTCTCATGCAGCGGGCACAACCAATGTGGAGCGTGAAGAACATTGTCCCAGGATTCGATTAAGAACTGCTGCGTGTCAGACATTTGCATTAAGATTCATACAAGTTGCTTCGCAAAACAAAAGTTGCTAATTAGCAACAGAAGAACTTCATTATCGGGGTCCCCACAACACGAGAAAGTGTATTCAAGTGTGGCGGTCTTAGGAAGGTTGAGAACCACTGTGTAGAAATAAGTCACACCTGAGTGAATCATGCTCCATAGCAGATCATGATCAGCCCTTAGTGATTGTGGAGACTTGCTATACTGGGGGTGCTGAATCAAATATTGTAGGGGCATTTCGGACATGTAAACAGCCACTTTGGTCATTTCTCTTTATGACCCCTTTTGCCATGAACAGGTGTCAATGTTCTTTCGAACCCAACGCTGATCCCCTCAGGATGTGGTGTTCATTTCTGAACTTTGTCCTGTAACTCGAGAAGCGCCATGCGTTGTTCCCACCATGGAATACACTATTTCGGGCAAACCGACTGTGTGTCCATGAGACACAATCATGTGAATGGCTTCAAAAACATCTCCAGTCCCCTGTGAAGCTAGGGTTCAGCCTCCAGACCAGCTTGAGACAGATGCAGTTACTATCAAGTGGGACACGTGCGCCACCGTGTGGCAGCAGACTGCCACTGCGGAGGCAGGCAGCTTCCAGGGAGTTGCCTTCATGGTTGCCCTCTGAACCCTTCTGCCCCAGCCATGAGCAGTAACTGCTCATGGCTGGGGCAGAAGGGTTCAGAGAATTCATTCAAGGACCCTTCCGGACACGTGGTGAGCCTCTTCTCGCCGCCATGAGAACCTCCCTTCTTCTGACTATGCTCAGGCGCACCCTCACCCGTGCGTCCTGATCCTCCTGCTGAGCCCCAGGGTCCTCTCTCTAAAATTCCAGGAACCCCTTCCGGTCCTTTCCCTGGTTCTTTCTGCTTACAAGATCTTGTGGCTGACTCTACTCTTTGCTTTTTTCCCCGGGGCAAGATCAAGGAGCCCTCCACCATTACGGGTCAATGTCAGCTTTTTAACTTACAGGAGCTGGTCTCTGCAGGGGTCACCAATGTGGATGTTGGAACTTCTGCAAAGGTAGCCACATAGAGCGGCTACCATCTAGATGCTGAGGACTGAATCCAGGCCCCTGCGAGGTCACTCAGACATCATAAACGCTTGCAGGTTTTCTTGGAGAAAAAAATTCTCATATATGATGCCTGCACATCTCCACCTTCTGATCCCATCATTGTTTGGAAGAAGGTCTGCAATGCTTGGGGACACAGCCTGTACCGAAACACAAGGGTGACTGAGTCGGAAGGATGGAATGTATGAGCAGAGAACCAGGAACGATCCTGACTCGGAAATTTAGAAACGAAACAATAGAAAAGAAAGAAGGAAAAGAAATGAAAAGGAAAAAAGGAAGAAAAGGTTCGGGTCGTACCTCTCAAGTATTCACAAAGTCCTGGGTTTGATTCTGAACACTCAACCACTTAAAGGAAACCAAAGGTTATAAAAGGGCCTGTGCATATAGGCCAGCAATTCTCATGCTGAGGGGCTCAAGCCAGTTGGGGCTTGAGCGACTGTGTCCCAGGTTTCGATTAAGAACTGCTGCATGTCAGACATTTGCAATACGTTTGATAGAAGTAGCTTTGCAAAACAACACTTACAAGTTAGCAACAGAATAATTTCATTGTTGGGGTTCTCACAACACGAGGAATTGTCTTCAAGTGTGGCAGTCGCAGGAAGTTTGACAACCACTGTGTAGAAACAAGTCACAGCTGACTGAATCATGCTCGACAGCAGATCGTGATCAGACCGTAGTGATTGTGGAGAGTCGGTATTTTGTGGGTCCTGAATCAAATATTGTAGGGTCACTTCGGACTTGTAAACAGCCGCTTTGGCCATTTTATTTTATGACCCCTTTTGCCAAGAACAGATGTCAATGATCTTTCCAAGCCCACGACGATCCCCTCAGGATGTGGTGTTCATTTCTGACTTTGTCCTGTAAATCGAGAAACGCCATGCACTGTTCCAATCACGGAATCCACTATTTCGGGCAAACCGACCGTGTTTCCCTGAGACACAGGCATGCAAATGCCTTCCAAAACATCTCCAGTCCCCTGTGACGCGAGGGTTAAGCTTCCAGACCGGCTTGAGACCAAGGCAGTAACTTTCAACTGGGGCTCAAGTGCCAACATTTGGCTCCTGGCTAACTCTGCGGAGGCAGGCAACTTCCACGGAGGCTCCTTCACGCCTGGACTCTGAACCCTTCTGCCCCAGCAATGAGCAAACAAGCTCATTGCTGGGGCAGAAGGGTTCAGAGAATCCATTCAGGGACCCTTCGGGACACATGGATAGCCTCTTCTCGCTGCCCTGAAAACCTCCCTTCTTCAGACCCTGCTCATTTGCACTCCCACCCGTGACTCCTGATCCTTCTGCTGAGCCACTGGGTCCCTGTTCTTAAATTCCACGAACCCCTTCCTGTTTTGTCCCGGGTTCTTTCTGCTCACAGGAACTTGTGGCTGATGCTCCCCTTTGCATCTTTGCAGTAGGCAAGATCAAGGAGCCCTCCTCCATTATGGGTCAATGTCAGCTTTTTCACTTACACCAGCTGCTTCTTTCAAGGGTCAGCAGACTGGATGTTCGAACCACTGGAACGGTAGCCACATGTAGGAGCTAGCATGTAGACACTGAGTACTGAATCCAGGCCCCTGCTAGGGCAAGCAGGCATCATAAATGCTCTGGAGGTGATTTTGTAGAAAACAACTCTCCCTTTGGATGCCAGCACATCTCCATCATCTGATTTCTTCATTGCTGGTAGAAACGTTCTGCCACGCTTGTGGACATGGGCCTGTCACCGAGCTGCAACAGTGCTTGAAGCAGAAGCATGGGTTGTCTGTGAGGGGAGCTCAGATAGATCCTATCTCAAAAAACTGAAAGGGAATGAATAGAAAAGACAAGGAAAGGAAACGAAAGGAAAGCAAAGGAAATGTTTGGATCGTACCTCTCCAGGATTCACAAAGTCCTGGGTTTGATCCTGAGCACCCAAACACTTAAGAGAAACAGAAGGTTCTAACAGGGCCTGTGCATATGAGGCAGCAATTCTCATGCAGCGGGCACAACCAATGTGGAGCGTGAAGAACATTGTCCCAGGATTCGATTAAGAACTGCTGCGTGTCAGACATTTGCATTAAGATTCATACAAGTTGCTTCGCAAAACAAAAGTTGCTAATTAGCAACAGAAGAACTTCATTATCGGGGTCCCCACAACACGAGAAAGTGTATTCAAGTGTGGCGGTCTTAGGAAGGTTGAGAACCACTGTGTAGAAATAAGTCACACCTGAGTGAATCATGCTCCATAGCAGATCATGATCAGCCCTTAGTGATTGTGGAGACTTGCTATACTGGGGGTGCTGAATCAAATATTGTAGGGGCATTTCGGACATGTAAACAGCCACTTTGGTCATTTCTCTTTATGACCCCTTTTGCCATGAACAGGTGTCAATGTTCTTTCGAACCCAACGCTGATCCCCTCAGGATGTGGTGTTCATTTCTGAACTTTGTCCTGTAACTCGAGAAGCGCCATGCGTTGTTCCCACCATGGAATACACTATTTCGGGCAAACCGACTGTGTGTCCATGAGACACAATCATGTGAATGGCTTCAAAAACATCTCCAGTCCCCTGTGAAGCTAGGGTTCAGCCTCCAGACCAGCTTGAGACAGATGCAGTTACTATCAAGTGGGACACGTGCGCCACCGTGTGGCAGCAGACTGCCACTGCGGAGGCAGGCAGCTTCCAGGGAGTTGCCTTCATGGTTGCCCTCTGAACCCTTCTGCCCCAGCCATGAGCAGTAACTGCTCATGGCTGGGGCAGAAGGGTTCAGAGAATTCATTCAAGGACCCTTCCGGACACGTGGTGAGCCTCTTCTCGCCGCCATGAGAACCTCCCTTCTTCTGACTATGCTCAGGCGCACCCTCACCCGTGCGTCCTGATCCTCCTGCTGAGCCCCAGGGTCCTCTCTCTAAAATTCCAGGAACCCCTTCCGGTCCTTTCCCTGGTTCTTTCTGCTTACAAGATCTTGTGGCTGACTCTACTCTTTGCTTTTTTCCCCGGGGCAAGATCAAGGAGCCCTCCACCATTACGGGTCAATGTCAGCTTTTTAACTTACAGGAGCTGGTCTCTGCAGGGGTCACCAATGTGGATGTTGGAACTTCTGCAAAGGTAGCCACATAGAGCGGCTACCATCTAGATGCTGAGGACTGAATCCAGGCCCCTGCGAGGTCACTCAGACATCATAAACGCTTGCAGGTTTTCTTGGAGAAAAAAATTCTCATATATGATGCCTGCACATCTCCACCTTCTGATCCCATCATTGTTTGGAAGAAGGTCTGCAATGCTTGGGGACACAGCCTGTACCGAAACACAAGGGTGACTGAGTCGGAAGGATGGAATGTATGAGCAGAGAACCAGGAACGATCCTGACTCGGAAATTTAGAAACGAAACAATAGAAAAGAAAGAAGGAAAAGAAATGAAAAGGAAAAAAGGAAGAAAAGGTTCGGGTCGTACCTCTCAAGTATTCACAAAGTCCTGGGTTTGATTCTGAACACTCAACCACTTAAAGGAAACCAAAGGTTATAAAAGGGCCTGTGCATATAGGCCAGCAATTCTCATGCTGAGGGGCTCAAGCCAGTTGGGGCTTGAGCGACTGTGTCCCAGGTTTCGATTAAGAACTGCTGCATGTCAGACATTTGCAATACGTTTGATAGAAGTAGCTTTGCAAAACAACACTTACAAGTTAGCAACAGAATAATTTCATTGTTGGGGTTCTCACAACACGAGGAATTGTCTTCAAGTGTGGCAGTCGCAGGAAGTTTGACAACCACTGTGTAGAAACAAGTCACAGCTGACTGAATCATGCTCGACAGCAGATCGTGATCAGACCGTAGTGATTGTGGAGAGTCGGTATTTTGTGGGTCCTGAATCAAATATTGTAGGGTCACTTCGGACTTGTAAACAGCCGCTTTGGCCATTTTATTTTATGACCCCTTTTGCCAAGAACAGATGTCAATGATCTTTCCAAGCCCACGACGATCCCCTCAGGATGTGGTGTTCATTTCTGACTTTGTCCTGTAAATCGAGAAACGCCATGCACTGTTTCCAATCACGGAATCCACTATTTCGGGCACACCGACCGTGTTTCCCTGAGACACAGGCATGCAAATGCCTTCCAAAACATCTCCAGTCCCCTGTGACGCGAGGGTTAAGCTTCCAGACCGGCTTGAGACCAAGGCAGTAACTTTCAACTGGGGCTCAAGTGCCAACATTTGGCTCCTGGCTAACTCTGCGGAGGCAGGCAACTTCCACGGAGGCTCCTTCACGCCTGGACTCTGAACCCTTCTGCCCCAGCAATGAGCAAACAAGCTCATTGCTGGGGCAGAAGGGTTCAGAGAATCCATTCAGGGACCCTTCGGGACACATGGATAGCCTCTTCTCGCTGCCCTGAAAACCTCCCTTCTTCAGACCCTGCTCATTTGCACTCCCACCCGTGACTCCTGATCCTTCTGCTGAGCCACTGGGTCCCTGTTCTTAAATTCCACGAACCCCTTCCTGTTTTGTCCCGGGTTCTTTCTGCTCACAGGAACTTGTGGCTGATGCTCCCCTTTGCATCTTTGCAGTAGGCAAGATCAAGGAGCCCTCCTCCATTATGGGTCAATGTCAGCTTTTTCACTTACACCAGCTGCTTCTTTCAAGGGTCAGCAGACTGGATGTTCGAACCACTGGAACGGTAGCCACATGTAGGAGCTAGCATGTAGACACTGAGTACTGAATCCAGGCCCCTGCTAGGGCAAGCAGGCATCATAAATGCTCTGGAGGTGATTTTGTAGAAAACAACTCTCCCTTTGGATGCCAGCACATCTCCATCATCTGATTTCTTCATTGCTGGTAGAAACGTTCTGCCACGCTTGTGGACATGGGCCTGTCACCGAGCTGCAACAGTGCTTGAAGCAGAAGCATGGGTTGTCTGTGAGGGGAGCTCAGATAGATCCTATCTCAAAAAACTGAAAGGGAATGAATAGAAAAGACAAGGAAAGGAAACGAAAGGAAAGCAAAGGAAATGTTTGGATCGTACCTCTCCAGGATTCACAAAGTCCTGGGTTTGATCCTGAGCACCCAAACACTTAAGAGAAACAGAAGGTTCTAACAGGGCCTGTGCATATGAGGCAGCAATTCTCATGCAGCGGGCACAACCAATGTGGAGCGTGAAGAACATTGTCCCAGGATTCGATTAAGAACTGCTGCGTGTCAGACATTTGCATTAAGATTCATACAAGTTGCTTCGCAAAACAAAAGTTGCTAATTAGCAACAGAAGAACTTCATTATCGGGGTCCCCACAACACGAGAAAGTGTATTCAAGTGTGGCGGTCTTAGGAAGGTTGAGAACCACTGTGTAGAAATAAGTCACACCTGAGTGAATCATGCTCCATAGCAGATCATGATCAGCCCTTAGTGATTGTGGAGACTTGCTATACTGGGGGTGCTGAATCAAATATTGTAGGGGCATTTCGGACATGTAAACAGCCACTTTGGTCATTTCTCTTTATGACCCCTTTTGCCATGAACAGGTGTCAATGTTCTTTCGAACCCAACGCTGATCCCCTCAGGATGTGGTGTTCATTTCTGAACTTTGTCCTGTAACTCGAGAAGCGCCATGCGTTGTTCCCACCATGGAATACACTATTTCGGGCAAACCGACTGTGTGTCCATGAGACACAATCATGTGAATGGCTTCAAAAACATCTCCAGTCCCCTGTGAAGCTAGGGTTCAGCCTCCAGACCAGCTTGAGACAGATGCAGTTACTATCAAGTGGGACACGTGCGCCACCGTGTGGCAGCAGACTGCCACTGCGGAGGCAGGCAGCTTCCAGGGAGTTGCCTTCATGGTTGCCCTCTGAACCCTTCTGCCCCAGCCATGAGCAGTAACTGCTCATGGCTGGGGCAGAAGGGTTCAGAGAATTCATTCAAGGACCCTTCCGGACACGTGGTGAGCCTCTTCTCGCCGCCATGAGAACCTCCCTTCTTCTGACTATGCTCAGGCGCACCCTCACCCGTGCGTCCTGATCCTCCTGCTGAGCCCCAGGGTCCTCTCTCTAAAATTCCAGGAACCCCTTCCGGTCCTTTCCCTGGTTCTTTCTGCTTACAAGATCTTGTGGCTGACTCTACTCTTTGCTTTTTTCCCCGGGGCAAGATCAAGGAGCCCTCCACCATTACGGGTCAATGTCAGCTTTTTAACTTACAGGAGCTGGTCTCTGCAGGGGTCACCAATGTGGATGTTGGAACTTCTGCAAGGTAGCCACATAGAGCGGCTACCATCTAGATGCTGAGGACTGAATCCAGGCCCCTGCGAGGTCACTCAGACATCATAAACGCTTGCAGGTTTTCTTGGAGAAAAAAATTCTCATATATGATGCCTGCACATCTCCACCTTCTGATCCCATCATTGTTTGGAAGAAGGTCTGCAATGCTTGGGGACACAGCCTGTACCGAAACACAAGGGTGACTGAGTCGGAAGGATGGAATGTATGAGCAGAGAACCAGGAACGATCCTGACTCGGAAATTTAGAAACGAAACAATAGAAAAGAAAGAAGGAAAAGAAATGAAAAGGAAAAAAGGAAGAAAAGGTTCGGGTCGTACCTCTCAAGTATTCACAAAGTCCTGGGTTTGATTCTGAACACTCAACCACTTAAAGGAAACCAAAGGTTATAAAAGGGCCTGTGCATATAGGCCAGCAATTCTCATGCTGAGGGGCTCAAGCCAGTTGGGGCTTGAGCGACTGTGTCCCAGGTTTCGATTAAGAACTGCTGCATGTCAGACATTTGCAATACGTTTGATAGAAGTAGCTTTGCAAAACAACACTTACAAGTTAGCAACAGAATAATTTCATTGTTGGGGTTCTCACAACACGAGGAATTGTCTTCAAGTGTGGCAGTCGCAGGAAGTTTGACAACCACTGTGTAGAAACAAGTCACAGCTGACTGAATCATGCTCGACAGCAGATCGTGATCAGACCGTAGTGATTGTGGAGAGTCGGTATTTTGTGGGTCCTGAATCAAATATTGTAGGGTCACTTCGGACTTGTAAACAGCCGCTTTGGCCATTTTATTTTATGACCCCTTTTGCCAAGAACAGATGTCAATGATCTTTCCAAGCCCACGACGATCCCCTCAGGATGTGGTGTTCATTTCTGACTTTGTCCTGTAAATCGAGAAACGCCATGCACTGTTCCAATCACGGAATCCACTATTTCGGGCAAACCGACCGTGTTTCCCTGAGACACAGGCATGCAAATGCCTTCCAAAACATCTCCAGTCCCCTGTGACGCGAGGGTTAAGCTTCCAGACCGGCTTGAGACCAAGGCAGTAACTTTCAACTGGGGCTCAAGTGCCAACATTTGGCTCCTGGCTAACTCTGCGGAGGCAGGCAACTTCCACGGAGGCTCCTTCACGCCTGGACTCTGAACCCTTCTGCCCCAGCAATGAGCAAACAAGCTCATTGCTGGGGCAGAAGGGTTCAGAGAATCCATTCAGGGACCCTTCGGGACACATGGATAGCCTCTTCTCGCTGCCCTGAAAACCTCCCTTCTTCAGACCCTGCTCATTTGCACTCCCACCCGTGACTCCTGATCCTTCTGCTGAGCCACTGGGTCCCTGTTCTTAAATTCCACGAACCCCTTCCTGTTTTGTCCCGGGTTCTTTCTGCTCACAGGAACTTGTGGCTGATGCTCCCCTTTGCATCTTTGCAGTAGGCAAGATCAAGGAGCCCTCCTCCATTATGGGTCAATGTCAGCTTTTTCACTTACACCAGCTGCTTCTTTCAAGGGTCAGCAGACTGGATGTTCGAACCACTGGAACGGTAGCCACATGTAGGAGCTAGCATGTAGACACTGAGTACTGAATCCAGGCCCCTGCTAGGGCAAGCAGGCATCATAAATGCTCTGGAGGTGATTTTGTAGAAAACAACTCTCCCTTTGGATGCCAGCACATCTCCATCATCTGATTTCTTCATTGCTGGTAGAAACGTTCTGCCACGCTTGTGGACATGGGCCTGTCACCGAGCTGCAACAGTGCTTGAAGCAGAAGCATGGGTTGTCTGTGAGGGGAGCTCAGATAGATCCTATCTCAAAAAACTGAAAGGGAATGAATAGAAAAGACAAGGAAAGGAAACGAAAGGAAAGCAAAGGAAATGTTTGGATCGTACCTCTCCAGGATTCACAAAGTCCTGGGTTTGATCCTGAGCACCCAAACACTTAAGAGAAACAGAAGGTTCTAACAGGGCCTGTGCATATGAGGCAGCAATTCTCATGCAGCGGGCACAACCAATGTGGAGCGTGAAGAACATTGTCCCAGGATTCGATTAAGAACTGCTGCGTGTCAGACATTTGCATTAAGATTCATACAAGTTGCTTCGCAAAACAAAAGTTGCTAATTAGCAACAGAAGAACTTCATTATCGGGGTCCCCACAACACGAGAAAGTGTATTCAAGTGTGGCGGTCTTAGGAAGGTTGAGAACCACTGTGTAGAAATAAGTCACACCTGAGTGAATCATGCTCCATAGCAGATCATGATCAGCCCTTAGTGATTGTGGAGACTTGCTATACTGGGGGTGCTGAATCAAATATTGTAGGGGCATTTCGGACATGTAAACAGCCACTTTGGTCATTTCTCTTTATGACCCCTTTTGCCATGAACAGGTGTCAATGTTCTTTCGAACCCAACGCTGATCCCCTCAGGATGTGGTGTTCATTTCTGAACTTTGTCCTGTAACTCGAGAAGCGCCATGCGTTGTTCCCACCATGGAATACACTATTTCGGGCAAACCGACTGTGTGTCCATGAGACACAATCATGTGAATGGCTTCAAAAACATCTCCAGTCCCCTGTGAAGCTAGGGTTCAGCCTCCAGACCAGCTTGAGACAGATGCAGTTACTATCAAGTGGGACACGTGCGCCACCGTGTGGCAGCAGACTGCCACTGCGGAGGCAGGCAGCTTCCAGGGAGTTGCCTTCATGGTTGCCCTCTGAACCCTTCTGCCCCAGCCATGAGCAGTAACTGCTCATGGCTGGGGCAGAAGGGTTCAGAGAATTCATTCAAGGACCCTTCCGGACACGTGGTGAGCCTC
Organism: Cricetomys ansorgei; assembly: GCA_026225945.1. Classification (NCBI taxonomy): domain Eukaryota; kingdom Metazoa; phylum Chordata; class Mammalia; order Rodentia; family Nesomyidae; genus Cricetomys; species Cricetomys ansorgei. The sequence goes on from JAMJFZ010003696.1 coordinate 15,023, forward strand.
TTCTCGCCGCCATGAGAACCTCCCTTCTTCTGACTATGCTCAGGCGCACCCTCACCCGTGCGTCCTGATCCTCCTGCTGAGCCCCAGGGTCCTCTCTCTAAAATTCCAGGAACCCCTTCCGGTCCTTTCCCTGGTTCTTTCTGCTTACAAGATCTTGTGGCTGACTCTACTCTTTGCTTTTTTCCCCGGGGCAAGATCAAGGAGCCCTCCACCATTACGGGTCAATGTCAGCTTTTTAACTTACAGGAGCTGGTCTCTGCAGGGGTCACCAATGTGGATGTTGGAACTTCTGCAAAGGTAGCCACATAGAGCGGCTACCATCTAGATGCTGAGGACTGAATCCAGGCCCCTGCGAGGTCACTCAGACATCATAAACGCTTGCAGGTTTTCTTGGAGAAAAAAATTCTCATATATGATGCCTGCACATCTCCACCTTCTGATCCCATCATTGTTTGGAAGAAGGTCTGCAATGCTTGGGGACACAGCCTGTACCGAAACACAAGGGTGACTGAGTCGGAAGGATGGAATGTTATGAGCAGAGAACCAGGAACGATCCTGACTCGGAAATTTAGAAACGAAACAATAGAAAAGAAAGAAGGAAAAGAAATGAAAAGGAAAAAAGGAAGAAAAGGTTCGGGTCGTACCTCTCAAGTATTCACAAAGTCCTGGGTTTGATTCTGAACACTCAACCACTTAAAGGAAACCAAAGGTTATAAAAGGGCCTGTGCATATAGGCCAGCAATTCTCATGCTGAGGGGCTCAAGCCAGTTGGGGCTTGAGCGACTGTGTCCCAGGTTTCGATTAAGAACTGCTGCATGTCAGACATTTGCAATACGTTTGATAGAAGTAGCTTTGCAAAACAACACTTACAAGTTAGCAACAGAATAATTTCATTGTTGGGGTTCTCACAACACGAGGAATTGTCTTCAAGTGTGGCAGTCGCAGGAAGTTTGACAACCACTGTGTAGAAACAAGTCACAGCTGACTGAATCATGCTCGACAGCAGATCGTGATCAGACCGTAGTGATTGTGGAGAGTCGGTATTTTGTGGGTCCTGAATCAAATATTGTAGGGTCACTTCGGACTTGTAAACAGCCGCTTTGGCCATTTTATTTTATGACCCCTTTTGCCAAGAACAGATGTCAATGATCTTTCCAAGCCCACGACGATCCCCTCAGGATGTGGTGTTCATTTCTGACTTTGTCCTGTAATCGAGAAACGCCATGCACTGTTCCAATCACGGAATCCACTATTTCGGGCAAACCGACCGTGTTTCCCTGAGACACAGGCATGCAAATGCCTTCCAAAACATCTCCAGTCCCCTGTGACGCGAGGGTTAAGCTTCCAGACCGGCTTGAGACCAAGGCAGTAACTTTCAACTGGGGCTCAAGTGCCAACATTTGGCTCCTGGCTAACTCTGCGGAGGCAGGCAACTTCCACGGAGGCTCCTTCACGCCTGGACTCTGAACCCTTCTGCCCCAGCAATGAGCAAACAAGCTCATTGCTGGGGCAGAAGGGTTCAGAGAATCCATTCAGGGACCCTTCGGGACACATGGATAGCCTCTTCTCGCTGCCCTGAAAACCTCCCTTCTTCAGACCCTGCTCATTTGCACTCCCACCCGTGACTCCTGATCCTTCTGCTGAGCCACTGGGTCCCTGTTCTTAAATTCCACGAACCCCTTCCTGTTTTGTCCCGGGTTCTTTCTGCTCACAGGAACTTGTGGCTGATGCTCCCCTTTGCATCTTTGCAGTAGGCAAGATCAAGGAGCCCTCCTCCATTATGGGTCAATGTCAGCTTTTTCACTTACACCAGCTGCTTCTTTCAAGGGTCAGCAGACTGGATGTTCGAACCACTGGAACGGTAGCCACATGTAGGAGCTAGCATGTAGACACTGAGTACTGAATCCAGGCCCCTGCTAGGGCAAGCAGGCATCATAAATGCTCTGGAGGTGATTTTGTAGAAAACAACTCTCCCTTTGGATGCCAGCACATCTCCATCATCTGATTTCTTCATTGCTGGTAGAAACGTTCTGCCACGCTTGTGGACATGGGCCTGTCACCGAGCTGCAACAGTGCTTGAAGCAGAAGCATGGGTTGTCTGTGAGGGGAGCTCAGATAGATCCTATCTCAAAAAACTGAAAGGGAATGAATAGAAAAGACAAGGAAAGGAAACGAAAGGAAAGCAAAGGAAATGTTTGGATCGTACCTCTCCAGGATTCACAAAGTCCTGGGTTTGATCCTGAGCACCCAAACACTTAAGAGAAACAGAAGGTTCTAACAGGGCCTGTGCATATGAGGCAGCAATTCTCATGCAGCGGGCACAACCAATGTGGAGCGTGAAGAACATTGTCCCAGGATTCGATTAAGAACTGCTGCGTGTCAGACATTTGCATTAAGATTCATACAAGTTGCTTCGCAAAACAAAAGTTGCTAATTAGCAACAGAAGAACTTCATTATCGGGGTCCCCACAACACGAGAAAGTGTATTCAAGTGTGGCGGTCTTAGGAAGGTTGAGAACCACTGTGTAGAAATAAGTCACACCTGAGTGAATCATGCTCCATAGCAGATCATGATCAGCCCTTAGTGATTGTGGAGACTTGCTATACTGGGGGTCCTGAATCAAATATTGTAGGGGCATTTCGGACATGTAAACAGCCACTTTGGTCATTTCTCTTTATGACCCCTTTTGCCATGAACAGGTGTCAATGTTCTTTCGAACCCAACGCTGATCCCCTCAGGATGTGGTGTTCATTTCTGAACTTTGTCCTGTAACTCGAGAAGCGCCATGCGTTGTTCCCACCATGGAATACACTATTTCGGGCAAACCGACTGTGTGTCCATGAGACACAATCATGTGAATGGCTTCAAAAACATCTCCAGTCCCCTGTGAAGCTAGGGTTCAGCCTCCAGACCAGCTTGAGACAGATGCAGTTACTATCAAGTGGGACACGTGCGCCACCGTGTGGCAGCAGACTGCCACTGCGGAGGCAGGCAGCTTCCAGGGAGTTGCCTTCATGGTTGCCCTCTGAACCCTTCTGCCCCAGCCATGAGCAGTAACTGCTCATGGCTGGGGCAGAAGGGTTCAGAGAATTCATTCAAGGACCCTTCCGGACACGTGGTGAGCCTCTTCTCGCCGCCATGAGAACCTCCCTTCTTCTGACTATGCTCAGGCGCACCCTCACCCGTGCGTCCTGATCCTCCTGCTGAGCCCAGGGTCCTCTCTCTAAAATTCCAGGAACCCCTTCCGGTCCTTTCCCTGGTTCTTTCTGCTTACAAGATCTTGTGGCTGACTCTACTCTTTGCTTTTTTCCCCGGGGCAAGATCAAGGAGCCCTCCACCATTACGGGTCAATGTCAGCTTTTTAACTTACAGGAGCTGGTCTCTGCAGGGGTCACCAATGTGGATGTTGGAACTTCTGCAAGGTAGCCACATAGAGCGGCTACCATCTAGATGCTGAGGACTGAATCCAGGCCCCTGCGAGGTCACTCAGACATCATAAACGCTTGCAGGTTTTCTTGGAGAAAAAAATTCTCATATATGATGCCTGCACATCTCCACCTTCTGATCCCATCATTGTTTGGAAGAAGGTCTGCAATGCTTGGGGACACAGCCTGTACCGAAACACAAGGGTGACTGAGTCGGAAGGATGGAATGTATGAGCAGAGAACCAGGAACGATCCTGACTCGGAAATTTAGAAACGAAACAATAGAAAAGAAAGAAGGAAAAGAAATGAAAAGGAAAAAAGGAAGAAAAGGTTTGGTCGTACCTCTCAAGTATTCACAAAGTCCTGGGTTTGATTCTGAACACTCAACCACTTAAAGGAAACCAAAGGTTATAAAAGGGCCTGTGCATATAGGCCAGCAATTCTCATGCTGAGGGGCTCAAGCCAGTTGGGGCTTGAGCGACTGTGTCCCAGGTTTCGATTAAGAACTGCTGCATGTCAGACATTTGCAATACGTTTCATAGAAGTTGCTTTGCAAAACAACACTTACAAGTTAGCAACAGAATAATTTCATTGTTGGGGTTCTCACAACACGAGGAATTGTCTTCAAGTGTGGCAGTCGCAGGAAGTTTGACAACCACTGTGTAGAAACAAGTCACAGCTGACTGAATCATGCTCGATAGCAGATCATGATCAGACCGTAGTGATTGTGGAGAGTCGGTATTTTGTGGGTCCTGAATCAAATATTGTAGGGTCACTTCGGACTTGTAAACAGCCACTTTGGCCATTTTATTTTATGACCCCTTTTGCCAAGAACAGATGTCAATGATCTTTCCAAGCCCACGACGATCCCCTCAGGATGTGGTGTTCATTTCTGACTTTGTCCTGTAAATCGAGAAACGCCATGCACTGTTCCAATCACGGAATCCACTATTTCGGGCAAACCGACCGTGTTTCCCTGAGACACAGGCATGCAAATGCCTTCCAAAACATCTCCAGTCCCCTGTGACGCGAGGGTTAAGCTTCCAGACCGGCTTGAGACCAAGGCAGTAACTTTCAACTGGGGCTCAAGTGCCAACATTTGGCTCCTGGCTAACTCTGCGGAGGCAGGCAACTTCCACGGAGGCTCCTTCACGCCTGGACTCTGAACCCTTCTGCCCCAGCAATGAGCAAACAAGCTCATTGCTGGGGCAGAAGGGTTCAGAGAATCCATTCAGGGACCCTTCGGGACACATGGATAGCCTCTTCTCGCTGCCCTGAAAACCTCCCTTCTTCAGACCCTGCTCATTTGCACTCCCACCCGTGACTCCTGATCCTTCTGCTGAGCCACTGGGTCCCTGTTCTTAAATTCCACGAACCCCTTCCTGTTTTGTCCCGGGTTCTTTCTGCTTACAGGAACTTGTGGCTGATGCTCCCCTTTGCATCTTTGCAGTAGGCAAGATCAAGGAGCCCTCCTCCATTATGGGTCAATGTCAGCTTTTTCACTTACACCAGCTGCTTCTTTCAAGGGTCAGCAGATGTGGATGTTGGAACCACTGGAACGGTAGCCACATGTAGGAGCTAGCATGTAGACACTGAGTACTGAATCCAGGCCCCTGCTAGGGCAAGCAGCATCATAAATGCTCTGGAGGTGATTTTGTAGAAAACAACTCTCCCTTTGATGCCAGCACATCTCCATCATCTGATTTCATCATTGTTTGGTAGAAACGTTCTGCCATGCTTGTGGACATGGGCCTGTCACCGAGCTGCAACAGTGCTTGAAGCAGAAGCATGGGTTGTCTGTGAGGGGAGCTCAGATAGATCCTATCTCAAAAAACTGAAAGGGAATGAATAGAAAAGACAAGGAAAGGAAATGAAAGGAAAGCAAAGGAAATGTTTGGATCGTACCTCTCAAGTATTCACAAAGTCCTGGGTTTGATTCTGAACACTCAAACACTTAAGAGAAACAGAAGGTTCTAAAAGGGCCTGTGCATATAGGCAGCAATTCTCATGCAGCGGGCTCAACCAATGTGGAGCTTGAAGAACATTGTCCCAGGTTTCGATTAAGAACTGCTGCATGTCAGACATTTGCAATACGTTTGATAGAAGTAGCTTTGCAAAACAACACTTACAAGTTAGCAACAGAATAATTTCATTGTTGGGGTTCTCACAACACGAGGAATTGTCTTCAAGTGTGGCAGTCGCAGGAAGTTTGACAACCACTGTGTAGAAACAAGTCACAGCTGACTGAATCATGCTCGACAGCAGATCGTGATCAGACCGTAGTGATTGTGGAGAGTCGGTATTTTGTGGGTCCTGAATCAAATATTGTAGGGTCACTTCGGACTTGTAAACAGCCGCTTTGGCCATTTTATTTTATGACCCCTTTTGCCAAGAACAGATGTCAATGATCTTTCCAAGCCCACGACGATCCCCTCAGGATGTGGTGTTCATTTCTGACTTTGTCCTGTAAATCGAGAAACGCCATGCACTGTTCCAATCACGGAATCCACTATTTCGGGCAAACCGACCGTGTTTCCCTGAGACACAGGCATGCAAATGCCTTCCAAAACATCTCCAGTCCCCTGTGACGCGAGGGTTAAGCTTCCAGACCGGCTTGAGACCAAGGCAGTAACTTTCAACTGGGGCTCAAGTGCCAACATTTGGCTCCTGGCTAACTCTGCGGAGGCAGGCAACTTCCACGGAGGCTCCTTCACGCCTGGACTCTGAACCCTTCTGCCCCAGCAATGAGCAAACAAGCTCATTGCTGGGGCAGAAGGGTTCAGAGAATCCATTCAGGGACCCTTCGGGACACATGGATAGCCTCTTCTCGCTGCCCTGAAAACCTCCCTTCTTCAGACCCTGCTCATTTGCACTCCCACCCGTGACTCCTGATCCTTCTGCTGAGCCACTGGGTCCCTGTTCTTAAATTCCACGAACCCCTTCCTGTTTTGTCCCGGGTTCTTTCTGCTCACAGGAACTTGTGGCTGATGCTCCCCTTTGCATCTTTGCAGTAGGCAAGATCAAGGAGCCCTCCTCCATTATGGGTCAATGTCAGCTTTTTCACTTACACCAGCTGCTTCTTTCAAGGGTCAGCAGACTGGATGTTCGAACCACTGGAACGGTAGCCACATGTAGGAGCTAGCATGTAGACACTGAGTACTGAATCCAGGCCCCTGCTAGGGCAAGCAGGCATCATAAATGCTCTGGAGGTGATTTTGTAGAAAACAACTCTCCCTTTGGATGCCAGCACATCTCCATCATCTGATTTCTTCATTGCTGGTAGAAACGTTCTGCCACGCTTGTGGACATGGGCCTGTCACCGAGCTGCAACAGTGCTTGAAGCAGAAGCATGGGTTGTCTGTGAGGGGAGCTCAGATAGATCCTATCTCAAAAAACTGAAAGGGAATGAATAGAAAAGACAAGGAAAGGAAACGAAAGGAAAGCAAAGGAAATGTTTGGATCGTACCTCTCCAGGATTCACAAAGTCCTGGGTTTGATCCTGAGCACCCAAACACTTAAGAGAAACAGAAGGTTCTAACAGGGCCTGTGCATATGAGGCAGCAATTCTCATGCAGCGGGCACAACCAATGTGGAGCGTGAAGAACATTGTCCCAGGATTCGATTAAGAACTGCTGCGTGTCAGACATTTGCATTAAGATTCATACAAGTTGCTTCGCAAAACAAAAGTTGCTAATTAGCAACAGAAGAACTTCATTATCGGGGTCCCCACAACACGAGAAAGTGTATTCAAGTGTGGCGGTCTTAGGAAGGTTGAGAACCACTGTGTAGAAATAAGTCACACCTGAGTGAATCATGCTCCATAGCAGATCATGATCAGCCCTTAGTGATTGTGGAGACTTGCTATACTGGGGGTGCTGAATCAAATATTGTAGGGGCATTTCGGACATGTAAACAGCCACTTTGGTCATTTCTCTTTATGACCCCTTTTGCCATGAACAGGTGTCAATGTTCTTTCGAACCCAACGCTGATCCCCTCAGGATGTGGTGTTCATTTCTGAACTTTGTCCTGTAACTCGAGAAGCGCCATGCGTTGTTCCCACCATGGAATACACTATTTCGGGCAAACCGACTGTGTGTCCATGAGACACAATCATGTGAATGGCTTCAAAAACATCTCCAGTCCCCTGTGAAGCTAGGGTTCAGCCTCCAGACCAGCTTGAGACAGATGCAGTTACTATCAAGTGGGACACGTGCGCCACCGTGTGGCAGCAGACTGCCACTGCGGAGGCAGGCAGCTTCCAGGGAGTTGCCTTCATGGTTGCCCTCTGAACCCTTCTGCCCCAGCCATGAGCAGTAACTGCTCATGGCTGGGGCAGAAGGGTTCAGAGAATTCATTCAAGGACCCTTCCGGACACGTGGTGAGCCTCTTCTCGCCGCCATGAGAACCTCCCTTCTTCTGACTATGCTCAGGCGCACCCTCACCCGTGCGTCCTGATCCTCCTGCTGAGCCCCAGGGTCCTCTCTCTAAAATTCCAGGAACCCCTTCCGGTCCTTTCCCTGGTTCTTTCTGCTTACAAGATCTTGTGGCTGACTCTACTCTTTGCTTTTTTCCCCGGGGCAAGATCAAGGAGCCCTCCACCATTACGGGTCAATGTCAGCTTTTTAACTTACAGGAGCTGGTCTCTGCAGGGGTCACCAATGTGGATGTTGGAACTTCTGCAAAGGTAGCCACATAGAGCGGCTACCATCTAGATGCTGAGGACTGAATCCAGGCCCCTGCGAGGTCACTCAGACATCATAAACGCTTGCAGGTTTTCTTGGAGAAAAAAATTCTCATATATGATGCCTGCACATCTCCACCTTCTGATCCCATCATTGTTTGGAAGAAGGTCTGCAATGCTTGGGGACACAGCCTGTACCGAAACACAAGGGTGACTGAGTCGGAAGGATGGAATGTATGAGCAGAGAACCAGGAACGATCCTGACTCGGAAATTTAGAAACGAAACAATAGAAAAGAAAGAAGGAAAAGAAATGAAAAGGAAAAAAGGAAGAAAAGGTTCGGGTCGTACCTCTCAAGTATTCACAAAGTCCTGGGTTTGATTCTGAACACTCAACCACTTAAAGGAAACCAAAGGTTATAAAAGGGCCTGTGCATATAGGCCAGCAATTCTCATGCTGAGGGGCTCAAGCCAGTTGGGGCTTGAGCGACTGTGTCCCAGGTTTCGATTAAGAACTGCTGCATGTCAGACATTTGCAATACGTTTGATAGAAGTAGCTTTGCAAAACAACACTTACAAGTTAGCAACAGAATAATTTCATTGTTGGGGTTCTCACAACACGAGGAATTGTCTTCAAGTGTGGCAGTCGCAGGAAGTTTGACAACCACTGTGTAGAAACAAGTCACAGCTGACTGAATCATGCTCGACAGCAGATCGTGATCAGACCGTAGTGATTGTGGAGAGTCGGTATTTTGTGGGTCCTGAATCAAATATTGTAGGGTCACTTCGGACTTGTAAACAGCCGCTTTGGCCATTTTATTTTATGACCCCTTTTGCCAAGAACAGATGTCAATGATCTTTCCAAGCCCACGACGATCCCCTCAGGATGTGGTGTTCATTTCTGACTTTGTCCTGTAAATCGAGAAACGCCATGCACTGTTCCAATCACGGAATCCACTATTTCGGGCACAACCGACCGTGTTTCCCTGAGACACAGGCATGCAAATGCCTTCCAAAACATCTCCAGTCCCCTGTGACGCGAGGGTTAAGCTTCCAGACCGGCTTGAGACCAAGGCAGTAACTTTCAACTGGGGCTCAAGTGCCAACATTTGGCTCCTGGCTAACTCTGCGGAGGCAGGCAACTTCCACGGAGGCTCCTTCACGCCTGGACTCTGAACCCTTCTGCCCCAGCAATGAGCAAACAAGCTCATTGCTGGGGCAGAAGGGTTCAGAGAATCCATTCAGGGACCCTTCGGGACACATGGATAGCCTCTTCTCGCTGCCCTGAAAACCTCCCTTCTTCAGACCCTGCTCATTTGCACTCCCACCCGTGACTCCTGATCCTTCTGCTGAGCCACTGGGTCCCTGTTCTTAAATTCCACGAACCCCTTCCTGTTTTGTCCCGGGTTCTTTCTGCTCACAGGAACTTGTGGCTGATGCTCCCCTTTGCATCTTTGCAGTAGGCAAGATCAAGGAGCCCTCCTCCATTATGGGTCAATGTCAGCTTTTTCACTTACACCAGCTGCTTCTTTCAAGGGTCAGCAGACTGGATGTTCGAACCACTGGAACGGTAGCCACATGTAGGAGCTAGCATGTAGACACTGAGTACTGAATCCAGGCCCCTGCTAGGGCAAGCAGGCATCATAAATGCTCTGGAGGTGATTTTGTAGAAAACAACTCTCCCTTTGGATGCCAGCACATCTCCATCATCTGATTTCTTCATTGCTGGTAGAAACGTTCTGCCACGCTTGTGGACATGGGCCTGTCACCGAGCTGCAACAGTGCTTGAAGCAGAAGCATGGGTTGTCTGTGAGGGGAGCTCAGATAGATCCTATCTCAAAAAACTGAAAGGGAATGAATAGAAAAGACAAGGAAAGGAAACGAAAGGAAAGCAAAGGAAATGTTTGGATCGTACCTCTCCAGGATTCACAAAGTCCTGGGTTTGATCCTGAGCACCCAAACACTTAAGAGAAACAGAAGGTTCTAACAGGGCCTGTGCATATGAGGCAGCAATTCTCATGCAGCGGGCACAACCAATGTGGAGCGTGAAGAACATTGTCCCAGGATTCGATTAAGAACTGCTGCGTGTCAGACATTTGCATTAAGATTCATACAAGTTGCTTCGCAAAACAAAAGTTGCTAATTAGCAACAGAAGAACTTCATTATCGGGGTCCCCACAACACGAGAAAGTGTATTCAAGTGTGGCGGTCTTAGGAAGGTTGAGAACCACTGTGTAGAAATAAGTCACACCTGAGTGAATCATGCTCCATAGCAGATCATGATCAGCCCTTAGTGATTGTGGAGACTTGCTATACTGGGGGTCCTGAATCAAATATTGTAGGGGCATTTCGGACATGTAAACAGCCACTTTGGTCATTTCTCTTTATGACCCCTTTTGCCATGAACAGGTGTCAATGTTCTTTCGAACCCAACGCTGATCCCCTCAGGATGTGGTGTTCATTTCTGAACTTTGTCCTGTAACTCGAGAAGCGCCATGCGTTGTTCCCACCATGGAATACACTATTTCGGGCAAACCGACTGTGTGTCCATGAGACACAATCATGTGAATGGCTTCAAAAACATCTCCAGTCCCCTGTGAAGCTAGGGTTCAGCCTCCAGACCAGCTTGAGACAGATGCAGTTACTATCAAGTGGGACACGTGCGCCACCGTGTGGCAGCAGACTGCCACTGCGGAGGCAGGCAGCTTCCAGGGAGTTGCCTTCATGGTTGCCCTCTGAACCCTTCTGCCCCAGCCATGAGCAGTAACTGCTCATGGCTGGGGCAGAAGGGTTCAGAGAATTCATTCAAGGACCCTTCCGGACACGTGGTGAGCCTCTTCTCGCCGCCATGAGAACCTCCCTTCTTCTGACTATGCTCAGGCGCACCCTCACCCGTGCGTCCTGATCCTCCTGCTGAGCCCCAGGGTCCTCTCTCTAAAATTCCAGGAACCCCTTCCGGTCCTTTCCCTGGTTCTTTCTGCTTACAAGATCTTGTGGCTGACTCTACTCTTTGCTTTTTCCCCGGGGCAAGATCAAGGAGCCCTCCACCATTACGGGTCAATGTCAGCTTTTTAACTTACAGGAGCTGGTCTCTGCAGGGGTCACCAATGTGGATGTTGGAACTTCTGCAAAGGTAGCCACATAGAGCGGCTACCATCTAGATGCTGAGGACTGAATCCAGGCCCCTGCGAGGTCACTCAGACATCATAAACGCTTGCAGGTTTTCTTGGAGAAAAAAATTCTCATATATGATGCCTGCACATCTCCACCTTCTGATCCCATCATTGTTTGGAAGAAGGTCTGCAATGCTTGGGGACACAGCCTGTACCGAAACACAAGGGTGACTGAGTCGGAAGGATGGAATGTATGAGCAGAGAACCAGGAACGATCCTGACTCGGAAATTTAGAAACGAAACAATAGAAAAGAAAGAAGGAAAAGAAATGAAAAGGAAAAAAGGAAGAAAAGGTTCGGGTCGTACCTCTCAAGTATTCACAAAGTCCTGGGTTTGATTCTGAACACTCAACCACTTAAAGGAAACCAAAGGTTATAAAAGGGCCTGTGCATATAGGCCAGCAATTCTCATGCTGAGGGGCTCAAGCCAGTTGGGGCTTGAGCGACTGTGTCCCAGGTTTCGATTAAGAACTGCTGCATGTCAGACATTTGCAATACGTTTGATAGAAGTAGCTTTGCAAAACAACACTTACAAGTTAGCAACAGAATAATTTCATTGTTGGGGTTCTCACAACACGAGGAATTGTCTTCAAGTGTGGCAGTCGCAGGAAGTTTGACAACCACTGTGTAGAAACAAGTCACAGCTGACTGAATCATGCTCGACAGCAGATCGTGATCAGACCGTAGTGATTGTGGAGAGTCGGTATTTTGTGGGTCCTGAATCAAATATTGTAGGGTCACTTCGGACTTGTAAACAGCCGCTTTGGCCATTTTATTTTATGACCCCTTTTGCCAAGAACAGATGTCAATGATCTTTCCAAGCCCACGACGATCCCCTCAGGATGTGGTGTTCATTTCTGACTTTGTCCTGTAAATCGAGAAACGCCATGCACTGTTCCAATCACGGAATCCACTATTTCGGGCAAACCGACCGTGTTTCCCTGAGACACAGGCATGCAAATGCCTTCCAAAACATCTCCAGTCCCCTGTGACGCGAGGGTTAAGCTTCCAGACCGGCTTGAGACCAAGGCAGTAACTTTCAACTGGGGCTCAAGTGCCAACATTTGGCTCCTGGCTAACTCTGCGGAGGCAGGCAACTTCCACGGAGGCTCCTTCACGCCTGGACTCTGAACCCTTCTGCCCCAGCAATGAGCAAACAAGCTCATTGCTGGGGCAGAAGGGTTCAGAGAATCCATTCAGGGACCCTTCGGGACACATGGATAGCCTCTTCTCGCTGCCCTGAAAACCTCCCTTCTTCAGACCCTGCTCATTTGCACTCCCACCCGTGACTCCTGATCCTTCTGCTGAGCCACTGGGTCCCTGTTCTTAAATTCCACGAACCCCTTCCTGTTTTGTCCCGGGTTCTTTCTGCTCACAGGAACTTGTGGCTGATGCTCCCCTTTGCATCTTTGCAGTAGGCAAGATCAAGGAGCCCTCCTCCATTATGGGTCAATGTCAGCTTTTTCACTTACACCAGCTGCTTCTTTCAAGGGTCAGCAGACTGGATGTTCGAACCACTGGAACGGTAGCCACATGTAGGAGCTAGCATGTAGACACTGAGTACTGAATCCAGGCCCCTGCTAGGGCAAGCAGGCATCATAAATGCTCTGGAGGTGATTTTGTAGAAAACAACTCTCCCTTTGGATGCCAGCACATCTCCATCATCTGATTTCTTCATTGCTGGTAGAAACGTTCTGCCACGCTTGTGGACATGGGCCTGTCACCGAGCTGCAACAGTGCTTGAAGCAGAAGCATGGGTTGTCTGTGAGGGGAGCTCAGATAGATCCTATCTCAAAAAACTGAAAGGGAATGAATAGAAAAGACAAGGAAAGGAAACGAAAGGAAAGCAAAGGAAATGTTTGGATCGTACCTCTCCAGGATTCACAAAGTCCTGGGTTTGATCCTGAGCACCCAAACACTTAAGAGAAACAGAAGGTTCTAACAGGGCCTGTGCATATGAGGCAGCAATTCTCATGCAGCGGGCACAACCAATGTGGAGCGTGAAGAACATTGTCCCAGGATTCGATTAAGAACTGCTGCGTGTCAGACATTTGCATTAAGATTCATACAAGTTGCTTCGCAAAACAAAAGTTGCTAATTAGCAACAGAAGAACTTCATTATCGGGGTCCCCACAACACGAGAAAGTGTATTCAAGTGTGGCGGTCTTAGGAAGGTTGAGAACCACTGTGTAGAAATAAGTCACACCTGAGTGAATCATGCTCCATAGCAGATCATGATCAGCCCTTAGTGATTGTGGAGACTTGCTATACTGGGGGTCCTGAATCAAATATTGTAGGGGCATTTCGGACATGTAAACAGCCACTTTGGTCATTTCTCTTTATGACCCCTTTTGCCATGAACAGGTGTCAATGTTCTTTCGAACCCAACGCTGATCCCCTCAGGATGTGGTGTTCATTTCTGAACTTTGTCCTGTAACTCGAGAAGCGCCATGCGTTGTTCCCACCATGGAATACACTATTTCGGGCAAACCGACTGTGTGTCCATGAGACACAATCATGTGAATGGCTTCAAAAACATCTCCAGTCCCCTGTGAAGCTAGGGTTCAGCCTCCAGACCAGCTTGAGACAGATGCAGTTACTATCAAGTGGGACACGTGCGCCACCGTGTGGCAGCAGACTGCCACTGCGGAGGCAGGCAGCTTCCAGGGAGTTGCCTTCATGGTTGCCCTCTGAACCCTTCTGCCCCAGCCATGAGCAGTAACTGCTCATGGCTGGGGCAGAAGGGTTCAGAGAATTCATTCAAGGACCCTTCTGGACACGTGGTGAGCCTCTTCTCGCCGCCATGAGAACCTCCCTTCTTCTGACTATGCTCAGGCGCACCCTCACCCGTGCGTCCTGATCCTCCTGCTGAGCCCCAGGGTCCTCTCTCTAAAATTCCAGGAACCCCTTCCGGTCCTTTCCCTGGTTCTTTCTGCTTACAAGATCTTGTGGCTGACTCTACTCTTTGCTTTTTCCCCGGGGCAAGATCAAGGAGCCCTCCACCATTACGGGTCAATGTCAGCTTTTTAACTTACAGGAGCTGGTCTCTGCAGGGGTCACCAATGTGGATGTTGGAACTTCTGCCAAGGTAGCCACATAGAGCGGCTACCATCTAGATGCTGAGGACTGAATCCAGGCCCCTGCGAGGTCACTCAGACATCATAAACGCTTGCAGGTTTTCTTGGAGAAAAAAATTCTCATATATGATGCCTGCACATCTCCACCTTCTGATCCCATCATTGTTTGGAAGAAGGTCTGCAATGCTTGGGGACACAGCCTGTACCGAAACACAAGGGTGACTGAGTCGGAAGGATGGAATGTATGAGCAGAGAACCAGGAACGATCCTGACTCGGAAATTTAGAAACGAAACAATAGAAAAGAAAGAAGGAAAAGAAATGAAAAGGAAAAAAGGAAGAAAAGGTTCGGGTCGTACCTCTCAAGTATTCACAAAGTCCTGGGTTTGATTCTGAACACTCAACCACTTAAAGGAAACCAAAGGTTATAAAAGGGCCTGTGCATATAGGCCAGCAATTCTCATGCTGAGGGGCTCAAGCCAGTTGGGGCTTGAGCGACTGTGTCCCAGGTTTCGATTAAGAACTGCTGCATGTCAGACATTTGCAATACGTTTGATAGAAGTAGCTTTGCAAAACAAACACTTACAAGTTAGCAACAGAATAATTTCATTGTTGGGGTTCTCACAACACGAGGAATTGTCTTCAAGTGTGGCAGTCGCAGGAAGTTTGACAACCACTGTGTAGAAACAAGTCACAGCTGACTGAATCATGCTCGACAGCAGATCGTGATCAGACCGTAGTGATTGTGGAGAGTCGGTATTTTGTGGGTCCTGAATCAAATATTGTAGGGTCACTTCGGACTTGTAAACAGCCGCTTTGGCCATTTTATTTTATGACCCCTTTTGCCAAGAACAGATGTCAATGATCTTTCCAAGCCCACGACGATCCCCTCAGGATGTGGTGTTCATTTCTGACTTTGTCCTGTAAATCGAGAAACGCCATGCACTGTTCCAATCACGGAATCCACTATTTCGGGCAAACCGACCGTGTTTCCCTGAGACACAGGCATGCAAATGCCTTCCAAAACATCTCCAGTCCCCTGTGACGCGAGGGTTAAGCTTCCAGACCGGCTTGAGACCAAGGCAGTAACTTTCAACTGGGGCTCAAGTGCCAACATTTGGCTCCTGGCTAACTCTGCGGAGGCAGGCAACTTCCACGGAGGCTCCTTCACGCCTGGACTCTGAACCCTTCTGCCCCAGCAATGAGCAAACAAGCTCATTGCTGGGGCAGAAGGGTTCAGAGAATCCATTCAGGGACCCTTCGGGACACATGGATAGCCTCTTCTCGCTGCCCTGAAAACCTCCCTTCTTCAGACCCTGCTCATTTGCACTCCCACCCGTGACTCCTGATCCTTCTGCTGAGCCACTGGGTCCCTGTTCTTAAATTCCACGAACCCCTTCCTGTTTTGTCCCGGGTTCTTTCTGCTCACAGGAACTTGTGGCTGATGCTCCCCTTTGCATCTTTGCAGTAGGCAAGATCAAGGAGCCCTCCTCCATTATGGGTCAATGTCAGCTTTTTCACTTACACCAGCTGCTTCTTTCAAGGGTCAGCAGACTGGATGTTGGAACCACTGGAACGGTAGCCACATGTAGGAGCTAGCATGTAGACACTGAGTACTGAATCCAGGCCCCTGCTAGGGCAAGCAGGCATCATAAATGCTCTGGAGGTGATTTTGTAGAAAACAACTCTCCCTTTGGATGCCAGCACATCTCCATCATCTGATTTCTTCATTGCTGGTAGAAACGTTCTGCCACGCTTGTGGACATGGGCCTGTCACCGAGCTGCAACAGTGCTTGAAGCAGAAGCATGGGTTGTCTGTGAGGGGAGCTCAGATAGATCCTATCTCAAAAAACTGAAAGGGAATGAATAGAAAAGACAAGGAAAGGAAAGGAAAGGAAAGGAAAGCAAAGGAAATGTTTGGATCGTACCTCTCCAGGATTCACAAAGTCCTGGGTTTGATCCTGAGCACCCAAACACTTAAGAGAAACAGAAGGTTCTAACAGGGCCTGTGCATATGAGGCAGCAATTCTCATGCAGCGGGCACAACCAATGTGGAGCGTGAAGAACATTGTCCCAGGATTCGATTAAGAACTGCTGCGTGTCAGACATTTGCATTAAGATTCATACAAGTTGCTTCGCAAAACAAAAGTTGCTAATTAGCAACAGAAGAACTTCATTATCGGGGTCCCCACAACACGAGAAAGTGTATTCAAGTGTGGCGGTCTTAGGAAGGTTGAGAACCACTGTGTAGAAATAAGTCACACCTGAGTGAATCATGCTCCATAGCAGATCATGATCAGCCCTTAGTGATTGTGGAGACTTGCTATACTGGGGGTGCTGAATCAAATATTGTAGGGGCATTTCGGACATGTAAACAGCCACTTTGGTCATTTCTCTTTATGACCCCTTTTGCCATGAACAGGTGTCAATGTTCTTTCGAACCCAACGCTGATCCCCTCAGGATGTGGTGTTCATTTCTGAACTTTGTCCTGTAACTCGAGAAGCGCCATGCGTTGTTCCCACCATGGAATACACTATTTCGGGCAAACCGACTGTGTGTCCATGAGACACAATCATGTGAATGGCTTCAAAAACATCTCCAGTCCCCTGTGAAGCTAGGGTTCAGCCTCCAGACCAGCTTGAGACAGATGCAGTTACTATCAAGTGGGACACGTGCGCCACCGTGTGGCAGCAGACTGCCACTGCGGAGGCAGGCAGCTTCCAGGGAGTTGCCTTCATGGTTGCCCTCTGAACCCTTCTGCCCCAGCCATGAGCAGTAACTGCTCATGGCTGGGGCAGAAGGGTTCAGAGAATTCATTCAAGGACCCTTCTGGACACGTGGTGAGCCTCTTCTCGCCGCCATGAGAACCTCCCTTCTTCTGACTATGCTCAGGCGCACCCTCACCCGTGCGTCCTGATCCTCCTGCTGAGCCCCAGGGTCCTCTCTCTAAAATTCCAGGAACCCCTTCCGGTCCTTTCCCTGGTTCTTTCTGCTTACAAGATCTTGTGGCTGACTCTACTCTTTGCTTTTTTCCCCGGGGCAAGATCAAGGAGCCCTCCACCATTACGGGTCAATGTCAGCTTTTTAACTTACAGGAGCTGGTCTCTGCAGGGGTCACCAATGTGGATGTTGGAACTTCTGCCAAGGTAGCCACATAGAGCGGCTACCATCTAGATGCTGAGGACTGAATCCAGGCCCCTGCGAGGTCACTCAGACATCATAAACGCTTGCAGGTTTTCTTGGAGAAAAAAATTCTCATATATGATGCCTGCACATCTCAGCCTGTACCGAAACACAAGGGTGACATCGTTCCTCTCAAGCATTCACAAAGTCCTGGGTTTGATTCTGAACACTCAACCACTTAAAGGAAACCAAAGGTTATAAAAGGGCCTGTGCATATAGGCCAGCAATTCTCATGCTGAGGGGCTCAAGCCAGTTGGGGCTTGAGCGACTGTGTCCCAGGTTTCGATTAAGAACTGCTGCATGTCAGACATTTGCAATACGTTTGATAGAAGTAGCTTTGCAAAACAACACTTACAAGTTAGCAACAGAATAATTTCATTGTTGGGGTTCTCACAACACGAGGAATTGTCTTCAAGTGTGGCAGTCGCAGGAAGTTTGACAACCACTGTGTAGAAACAAGTCACAGCTGACTGAATCATGCTCGACAGCAGATCGTGATCAGACCGTAGTGATTGTGGAGAGTCGGTATTTTGTGGGTCCTGAATCAAATATTGTAGGGTCACTTCGGACTTGTAAACAGCTGCTTTGGCCATTTTATTTTATGACCCCTTTTGCCAAGAACAGATGTCAATGATCTTTCCAAGCCCACGACGATCCCCTCAGGATGTGGTGTTCATTTCTGACTTTGTCCTGTAACTCGAGAAACGCCATGCACTGTTCCCGTCACAGAATCCACTATTTCGGGCAAACCGACCGTGTTTCCCTGAGACACAGGCATGCAAATGCCTTCCAAAACATTTCCAGTCCCCTTGACGCGAGGGTTAAGCTTCCAGACCGGCTTGAGACCAAGGCAGTAACTTTCAACTGGGGCTCAAGTGCCAACATTTGGCTCCTGGCTAACTCTGCGGAGGCAGGCAACTTCCACGGAGGCTCCTTCACGCCTGGACTCTGAACCCTTCTGCCCCAGCAATGAGCAAACAAGCTCATTGCTGGGGCAGAAGGGTTCAGAGAATCCATTCAGGGACCCTTCGGGACACATGGATAGCCTCTTCTCGCTGCCCTGAAAACCTCCCTTCTTCAGACCCTGCTCATTTGCACTGCCACCCGTGACTCCTGATCCTTCTGCTGAGCCACTGGGTCCCTGTTCTTACATTCCACGAACCCCTTCCTGTTTTGACCCGGGATCTTTCTGCTCACAGGAACTTGTGGCTGATGCTCCCCTTTGCATCTTTGCAGTAGGCAAGATCAAGGAGCCCTCCTCCATTATGGGTCAATGTCAGCTTTTTCACTTACACCAGCTGCTTCTTTCAAGGGTCAGCAGACTGGATGTTCGAACCACTGGAACTAACCCTCATCACTGTTAGCCACTCCTGGGGTCTGGATATGAAGTGTCACATGAAATGGCTCTCATTTTGAGGCCTCATCCATAGCTGGTGGCAAACTGAGAGGTGACTGGATCATTCACCAATGGTTTAACCCATTTAGTTCATATTTCATATGACATATCAGTAGGTGACTAGAGGCACTTTTGTCTTAAGATTTATTTGGAGTGTGTTTGTGTGTGTGTGTGTGTGTGTGTGTGTGTGTGTGTGTGTGTCTATGTGTGTGTATAACCTGTGTGCAGGCATCCTAGGAGGCCAGAAGAAGACGCTGGATCCCTGGAACTGGAGATAAACGCAGGGAGCTGTCAACACGGGTGCTGGGAAACAAACTCGGGTTTTCTACAAGCTCAGTTTGCTCTCTTAATGGCAAAGCCATCTCTCCATTTTTGGGGCAGGGTCTCACTATGCAGCATTGGCTGCCCTTGAACTCACAGAGATTTGCCTTCCTATGCCTCTTGCACGCTGGGTTTAAAGGCATGTACCACCAAGCCCATTCTATTTAATCTTAAAGATTGATATTTTAAGTATCTGAAATAGACCTCCATAAAACATTTTTTAAAATATGGCTTTTAGGGCACCTTTTTGGGTCTGTCTTTTTTTGATGCTTTAGAGTATTTGGTATTACTCATTCCCACCCCCTTGACTTATTCACCAACAGATAAGTTATTATATAAAATAAAAGTAAATTATGGGGGGAAGTGGGGAGAGATTGAGGAGAAAGAAAGGAGAGGAGGAGGAAGGAGAGGATGGGCCATGTTTGGTGCTATATGCCAACATTTCCTAACTGAAATTGTCAATAATCAAGCCTCCAGACCTGTGCTGTTTATTTTAGTAACTATAGGTGGTGATACACCACCTTAATGGTACTAATGGAACTGTCCTGTAAGCTATAAACACATAATGCATCTCAAAGGCAGTATGAAAATAAGGGATATAAGGATATTTCATCAGTTATTAAAATTGTTTGGTTCTACACTGAAATGAAACTGTTTTTGGTATGTTAGAGAAAATACAGCTATAATTAACTTTCCTTAGTTATTAACACTTTGATTGTGGCTACTAGAATTTTAAAACTATATGTATTTCTCACTCACATGGAATTTCTACTGGGCAAAGTGGCTCTTGAAACAATCAAAGGTTTCCAAGAAATAGATAAGAAGGGAATGTTGAATACAACACAATGAGGTAGCAGCTCAAGCATGTTAAGTGTGGGGAATTCTAAAGGTAACAACAGCGACAGGGTAAATGATAGCCTGTTCACATTGTACTTTAAATGAAACGGAGAGGAAGGGAATGGACGGGGTAAATAAAATTGCTCGAGTTAAAGGACAGCCATGTGAAGGTATAGCATATGTGTCTGCATAAAAATTTGAGGCAAAGCCACTACCCGATTCCCATCCATTCTTCACGTTGTTAAGTCTTCTGAAAAGATCTGTTACCAAGTTAGCCCCCTCATCTAATCAACACTATAATACCTGTAGTACTTTGTTGTCTAATGTCTAGTTCCCTAGAACAAGTGCTGTACTGTTTACATAAAACCTCAGATAATGTCACTCTCAGAGACAGGAGAAGAATAAGTTAGTCAGTGACCCAATACTGTCCATAGAAGTCAATATTCTTAGGCTGTTATTTAAGACTACCAGTAACCTGAATATAATCTTAAATTTGATTTTCCATCTCATCTTTTTTAAAATAATTCATTTTTATTTTATGTGCATGTATGTTTTGCCTGCATGTGTATCTGTTCAAAGGTGTTGAATCCTCTAGACCTGGAGTTACAGACAGTTGTGAGCTGCCATGTGGGTGCCGGGAATTGAACTCAGGACCTGCCAGTGCTCTTAACCACTGAGCCAACTCTCCAGCCCCATAATCTTTTAACATTTAATTTTTGGGGGAGAGGGGACAAACATATTTTTATGAGTTGGACTGCATTAAAAAAAATTATGCTAAAGTCCTAACCCCTATTACTTCAAATATGCAAACATTTGGAAACAAAGTCTTTAAAATCAGTTACAGACTTAAAATGAAGTGCCTGGATGGGCCCTGCTCTGATATGATTGGTGTCCCATGAGAGGAAATTTAGAACCAAAGTGGTAAAAAATAGCCATATGTAGGCCAAGAAGAGAGGCCTCAGAAGAAACCTTGATCTCAGTCTAGCTTCCAAACTGTCAAAAAATAAACCAGCCTCTGGTACTTTCCTACTGCAGCCCCAGAGGAATCTGAGGGTTCCTGTTTTACCACCAATGGTGTGACATAAATTACCATAAATACTTAAGGCACTTTTACTAGCTGCTCTCCAGACTCCTACTCATTCTGCACTGCTACTACAAAACACCATCATTTCATATTAGATAGGAGGGCCTTAGTCTTCATAAAGTCTTTAGAAATGGCCAAGAAGAAATTCAAAGTCAGATGTGACTTTTAATTCCAATGGAGTACTACAAAATACTTTCAGTTATTTTCTATTTTATAAAGAAGTCTTCCAAAATTACCCATTTGAAAGAATGCTTCCAGTTGGGCATGGTGGCATACACCTTTAATCACAGGCAGGTGAATCTCTGTGAGTTCAAGGTCTGCCTGGTCTACTGAGTGAGTTCCAGGACAGTTAGGACTACATAGAGAAACCCTGTCTCAAAAAATAGAGAGAGACAAGGAGAGAGAGAAAGAGAGAAAGGAAAGGAGGGAGGGAGAGAGAAGGCTTCCTTTTTAATGAGTTCTTAAAACATCAGAATTATTGACTGTATAAAATCCCTTTCCTTGACTATATGTTCTATCTTCTTAAGATTAAAGTACTTCCTTCTTAGTATTCCACAGAGGCAGATTTTATATTGCTTTGCATCCCTATAAACTAGTCAGACTCAGACTCAGTATGAGAAGACTAAATACATAACTGGCCAGTCAGTCTGAAAGCATGAATTCTAAAGGCAAAGGAAAAATGCAGATCTTAGAGGTTTTTTTTGAAAAGGTGAATGCCAGGTAAAACGCCAGAACAGACTTTTTAGATGACTATATGAATATATATATATATATATATATATATATATATATATATATATATACACACACACACACACACACACACATATATATATATATATATATGAATATATTTTTATATGAATATTCATGTAAGATGCAAGGCCCAAACAACACAAATGAGTAGCCCAGTAACAGTAAAAATGTGATCACTAAAACAATGTATGTTTCCTTGGGAACAAAGGTACAGTTTTCAAAATTAATAAAAACTAGTAACTTCAGTCTGGAAAATATTTGCTGAGGGATCTTTTAAAGAAACAAACTGCAGAACCGAGGGAAGAAAGACCAGTCCCAGGTGTCTTCAGAGATGACATCATATGGGACTGTGAACATATAAACTACAATGGACTCTACAATTTAATACCTGCGGTTTTAGATTTTTCAGGAAAAATAATGGGGTATAAAATTTTGAAATTCTCTACTAATAGAGCAAGGTTACAAATCATGGACATTCTTACATTTAAATATGAATTTCTAGGAATGTAGCAAATATGTATGAGGTAGCAACACTAAAATGAAACACATTTTCCTTCAATGAAGATAATTGTGATTTCACTGACACTCACCCTGTCGATCAAACAATGAATCCGCAGCTGTAGCTTTATTTGAAGGTGCTTCTGAGGTATGATCTATACCCTTTAAAAACAGATGCCATAAATCGCAAAAAAGTCTCTTGAATTTCCATCTCAAGTTGTGTCATGTTGTTTTTGCCAAGAGAAATCTGCTTCAATTGGAGTTATCTCAATTGCTGAACTTTCCTGAGTTTTTCAGTGAACTGATGAAGGAAGTAAAAACAAAACAAGCATTAATATGTAATATCTGTTTACAAAATGAGTGAACAATGAGAAAATAGTAAAAGAAAAAAGGTCTACAATTTTTGGGTTTTTTTGTTGAGACAGGGTTTCTCTGTTGTAAACTCTGGCTGTCCTGGAACTCACTCTGTAGACCAAGCTGGCCTCAAACTCACAGAGATCTGCCTGCCTCTGCCTCCCAAGTGCTGGGATTAAAGGTGTGTGCCACTGCCCAGCTTCTTTTTCTTTTTTGAGACAGTCTCACTATACTCTAGCTGGCTAGAGTACCCTAGGCTGGCTGTCTCAATATCTTGCTGCCCCAACCTTAAGTGCTGAGGTTACTCAGCAACAGCTGCAACCAGCCCAGATAAATGAGATCCAATCTCAAAAACCCTAAACAAAAACCCCAAAACCAACCAAACAAACAATCAGGCTAGGCATGTATGTCAGTTAGTAGGGTGTTTACCTAGCTCAGGGTCCAATCCCCAACACTACACAACTGGACATGTGACTTACACCTCCAACCCTAACACTGGGAAGTAGAGACAAAAGGATCAGGAATTTGAAGACATCTTTAGTTCTCAGGACAAAGGGTAGCAAGAAGGGCAGAGTACAGAGAAGATGCTAAAAAATGCTATTACATAATAACTCATTAAGCAGAAGTTAACAGTTATCTTATTTTAATTATCTTATCTTATTCTCTCATTTAAAATATTTCTGTAGGCAGAGGCAGAAAGAAAAGGATCACAAGTTCCAGGCCAACTTGGGCTATGTAGCAAAGACACTGTCTCAAAACAACAAAGAGGAGTTAGAGAGATGGGTGGGTGGTTAAGAGTATGCACTGTTCTTACCCGGCACCAACCAATCACACTGGGCTGTGTATAGCTGCTAGATATGACACACTCTTCTGGGCTCCATGGGAACCCACATATGCATATCTCTCTCTTTCTCTCTCTCTCTCTCTCTCTCTCTCTCTCACACACACACACAAAATTAGAAATATAATATTAAAAAGAAAGAAAGAGAACCAGAGACAGACAGAGAATTCCCACTTGGGTCTGTGCCCAGGGACCCACTCCATCCTCAGTCACCTGAGCAGAGCTGGGGATACAGTCTCCTCAAGGTGCTCAGCAGACTCTTGCATGGCTTTTTGGGAAGCTGCTTCCAGTTTATGTTCTTCTTTTTATCAGATCTATTAAATCACAAGTAGGAAATCTGCTATTTATAACGAATGTGTACTAAACAAGACTCCTATGTCAAAGTTAGAGGAGAAAGGGCTGCTTGGCTCATGCGGGCAGACACACGAGAGGGAGCTAGCGGCTTTAGGCGCTTCTCTCTCTTTCAGTTGCCTGCAGTTTTCGTGACTGCCTCCATTTAAGCCTCTGGCAGACTGACAATACTGACTTCAAATTTATGTTTCAATATTATGATATTTTAAGGGTTAAATTAACTGATTTGAGATGTTAGCCTATTGGCAGAACTCTAAAATACTATATGCCCAAGCCAAGAACCAGAATTTAACCAAGTAAAATACACTTAGTTCCGTGTATTCCTCATGGAGGCATAAGAAGAAATCAATCCATGACCATAAAGGCATTAAAAAAACCCTAGAGGCACAGATATGAGCTAAATAAAAGTTAACATTTCCAAAATCGTATAATCCAGAAATATAAAATAGAGACAACAGCTTTGAAAAATACTCTTCTACAACTCAGCATGTATGTACCATGCTTTCTTTTATAATATAGCTTAGTCTTCAGTCTTCGATGATAGGAAACCTACAGAAACAGCAAAGCTTCATCTGACCTAAGGATTAATTAACAGAGCCTTGGATTTTAAAGGCCTCTGTTTTAGTCACAAACTAGTTTGGTAAAAGAACTAAGACAAATAAAACTGAGACTCATTAATGTTGGCTTAGCTTACATTTCAACTGGGAAGGAGGGATTTCCCCTTCAATTACTATAGTCCAACCAAACATCACCACCATGATCCAAGAAACTCCAAGTAATTAACTTCAAATACTCCCTGGCTGATAATGCCACCAGCACAGAAGCAAACACGATATTCTCTCTGGAAGATTCGTGACTAACAACTCCCATGTTCAAAGACATATGCTTAGCTGGGCATGATGTCTCCTATCTATGGCTTAGGCAGCAAAGGAAGTGGGATTGTTGGACCAAACCAGGATGCCGCACCCCCACAGAGACTCACAGACTGGATATTGATGCAAATAGCAAGAGGATTTATTCCA
Source organism: Cricetomys ansorgei (assembly GCA_026225945.1). Taxonomy (NCBI): domain Eukaryota; kingdom Metazoa; phylum Chordata; class Mammalia; order Rodentia; family Nesomyidae; genus Cricetomys; species Cricetomys ansorgei. The sequence goes on from JAMJFZ010003696.1 coordinate 40,020, forward strand.
GTGCACTGGGACCGTTCTAACACGCAGGATAGAAGTGGCCCGAGGAGCAAAAAGCAAGCCTTTTTATTTACAGTTCAAATGGTTGCTAGGCATAAACCGAGTTGGGACAAGTCGATGGGTCCCCAGATTGTTTTCCCATTTTGATAGGTAGGGGCCAGTTAACCTTTAAGCTGATTGGTGCTGGCATATAGCAAGGTTGTGGGCTCCTAGAAAATGCAAACCTTAGGGTCTCAGTCAATGTGGGTGGGTGGATACTCCTAGCCTGAGGCTGTGGACCGTCTACGTGGGGAAACTCTTTTAGCCCAAGGCTGCCTTATTTGTCTTAGAAATTGTTTTGGGAACTGTTCTGGGTCACGGTGTTCCTGCCTTGGGCCTATATAATGTGGTTTGTAGTTATCTGAAACAGGGAGGTCTGGAAAGCACCCAGTAATTTTCTTGACGCTGGCTTGTGCTGATGATATGAAACTTAAGCTTTTTGCTTAGGAAGTTGAAACTTAGGCTCAGTGTAAGGGGTCCCGGGCCAGTATAAGCGGTCCAGGGCCCCACATCTCCCCCCTTTTCTTGGGTAAATAGATTCCAATCATGGAATCAAAGGTCATTGTCTGCAGATATCTCCTGATATCATTGTCTCAGCATTAATACTTGTACTGTGCTAGTAAGCACTCTAATAAAAGTAACTAAGTGATTAAGAATGCAAGGGCCAAAAGTAAGCAATAAGAGCAATATTATAAGTGGTCCCATAAGTGTAGAAATTAGAGTTGTAAACCACGGGGACCGATTGAACCAAGACTCAAACCATCCCTGGTGTTGGTCTCTTTCTTTTTGTCTGGATGCTAATCTCTCTCGTACCTTAGCCATAGAGTCTTTAACTACTCCTGAGTGGTCTATGTAAAAACAGCACTCTTCTCTAAGGGCCGCACACAATCCTCCATGTTGGAGGAAGAGGAGGTCCAGTCCCCTTTGGTTTTGTAAGACCACTTCAGAGAGGGAGGTTAGTGATTCCTGAAGTTTGGAAATTGAGTCTTCCTTGGCTCTGATATCTATATCTATTGCATCTCGAAGGCCCTGATAGTAATAAGGTTGAACTGCTAAGGCAGTTCCTCCCATGGCTACTCCAGTAGCAACTCCCAGACCCAAAAGTACTGCCAGGGTCATTACTGACAGGTTCTCTTTTAAACCAGCTTCTGCCTTCCCAGACATCTAATAAGTCACTTTCTGTATGATAGATAAGCCTAGGTACAAGCAGAACCATTACACAATAATCATTATTCTGATTGAGTACACTTAGTTCAATACAGGGAGTTAATCATTTTCCACAGGCCCACCACCCATCCTCTGAGGGGAGAAGATATCTGGATTGTTTTGTCCCGAGATGCTGTAATTACAAAAATGGGTGTGTGTCTGAGGAATTTTGCCTACACATACTCCTTGTCCTGAGGCAGAGGTTAGGGTGATTTTTGCACCCTGCGAGTTCCATCGGCAGGCGGTGGTCTCAGTAGAGGTGGAATAATTGCCGATTATTCCTATTGCCTCATAATAGGGCGGGGCTACATCATAGCACAGCCAACAGGCTTTGGTGGCTCCAGGGTTAGTTGTATTAAGAACCTTGAATGCTTGTTCAATCATGTTAATCAGACTCGAGCCTTCTGGGTTGGGGTTCACTGGTATAGGTGTACTGGGGGCTGAAGGTATATCTGTAATAGTGGTAGGGGCTGGACTTGTAGGCTTATGCTGGGGTTGTGGGAGCAACACTAAGTTAGGGCCTATCCCGGTAGTGGGGGGATTTCTGATTTTAAGCCAGATTGTCATTAAGAGTCCATCATCATAATCATATTGATATAATCTTATTCCCCAATGATTTCCTGTTATCCAATTTCAGCCTAGTTTCCCTTTCGATGTAAATTTGATAAGGAGGGGGATTACAAGTAAATTTAGAACAGGGTCCCTCTCCAGTCCAAGTTCCATATACTTGTTGAGCTCCCCTGTATGCTAGTACAATATTGTCTTGACATTTACTTTGACTTAACCCTGCCCCACTAGAGTTTTTTCCTACTGTTATCAGATCCCAATTTGAGCTAGGATTCCAATAGACCGTTCCTATAGTTTCACAACCCCAGGCTGCACAGTAAAAACTCTCTGAACCCCCACACTTATAAATTGTTTCCCGTGATCTTCCATTTCTGGGGCATATATAGAATGGGGTGGCCCGTAGGTTATTTCTTACGTGCGGATGACTGCAGCCAACCCCAGAACCCCTAACACTTCTGGTTGCACAAGGTACTTTGTCACAAGTTTGTTTTTCCCCACACTCAGGCCTCCCGATTCTTTTGGGATCCTTACTTCCTGAATAATGGTACTCTGGAATGTCCCAGGTGTTAAGGCCCGCTGCCAATTGGCAGAGGTCTGGAGTAAGGTCCAGCCACCAAGTGTAAGGGGTGATGGTCTTGGATATGGACCATACCGTCTCTCCAGTTTGGGAGATAATTTCCCAGGTTAGTTGCTGAGGGGCATGGGGATTAAGGCCCCGGTCACTTTACCTAATGACTGAGCCCAAACCAATACCCAGAGTACCACATATGAAACCAGGAACATCATTATCTAGGATCAGATTTTCTCTGCATCTTAATCTTGAGGGGATGTTCAGGTCTCTGAACCACCCAGCTGGAGTTGGGTTTTTGATCTGCAGGCTTGATGTGTGATGCGTGGAACCAGGCCGCGATGCCGTCCACCTGGACTGCTGTTGATGTGGTCAATAGGATGATGTAAGGTCCCTTCCACCGAGGTTCTAGCGTCTGGGCCCGATGTCAGCGGACGTAGATTGAGTCTCCAATCTGATACGGGTGAGGTGTTGGGAGAGTCCAAGGCTGATAAGCCTCAGCTAGCCGTGGCCCCAGTTCCTTCTGGACGGCTTGAAGACCTCGTAGCCTAGCATACAAATCACTATTACTTATTTGAGAAGGCAGTCCAAGGTCATACATAGTGGTTAGGGGCACCGGGGGGCCCATACAGGATCTCAAAGGGAGTTAAGTTATGTAAGGAAGGAGTATTTCTGACCCGGAACAGCACTAATGGTAGGAGCATCACCCAGTCAGCCCCGCCAGTCTCCATGGTTAATTTGGTCAAGGTCTCTTTTAGAGTTTTATTCATTCTTTCTACATGCCCTGAACTCTGGGGGTGGTAGGCACAATGCAACTTCCAATCAAACCCTAGATACCTGGCCACTCCCTGACTCACCTGGGCAATGAAGGCAGGTCCATTGTCAGAACCTATTACCTTAGGGATCCCAAACCGCGGGAAGATGTCCTCTAGGATCTTCTTGGCGGCCACTGTTGCAGTTCCCTTCTTAGTGGGGAAGGCTTCCACGCAGCCTGAGAAGGTATCTATAAAGACTAGTAGGTATTTATTACCGTATCTGGCTGGCTTAATTTCAGTGAAATCGACCTCCCAGTAAACACCTGGCCGGTCCCCTCGCAGTCTTTTACCAGAGGGGGATTTGTTTGGGTGGGTATTCATATTCTGACAGGCTACGCAATTCCGGACCACATGGTACACCAAGTTTTTGAGCTGTGAAATGATATACTTAGTATTTTTTAGGGTGGCTATTAGTTTCTTTTCTCCGAGATGAGTCCACTGCTGCATCTGCTGTATCATCTGTTCAGCTTCCCTATGGGGAAGTAGGATCCTACCATCTCGATTTATCCATACTTGTAGATCAGTATCTAATTCTTTTTCATAGTCTGTTATCATGGCCGGGTCCTGTACTGTATATTGAAATGGTGGTTCGGGTTGTGGATCTTGTCTGGGCAAGGGGGCGAGCAGATGAGGAATCCATGTTGGCAGGATGGTGGTGCTATCACTGTCCGCTGCCACCTTTCTGGCCTCTAAGTCTGCCATCTGGTTGCTCCTGGCTACTTTTGAGGAGTCTCTCTGATGCCCCAGACAGTGAATTATACTAAATTTAAGAGGCAGGTGGAGGGCGCCTAACAAGGCCATTATTTCTGCCTTGTTTTTAATTTCTTTTCTGGCCAAGGTGAGGAGACCTCGTTGTTGGTAGATAGCCCCATGTACAAAGGCATCCCGTCTGTCTGTATATATGTTGATCTTTTTACCTTTTCCTAATTCTAGTGCTTTCGTTAGGGCTATGAGTTCAGCATGCTGAGTGGAGGTTCCCTCCAGTGACGATTGGGCCCAGATAACTTTTTCTCCATCTACTACCGCTGCCCCCGCTTTCCGCTTACCTTCCTCGATGTAGCTGCTGCCATTGGTATACCAAGTAGCATCAGCGTCTGGTAAGGGAAAGTCAGTCAGGTCCTTTCTCCATCCATGAGCTTCTGCCAAGACTTGTAGACAGCCATGTTCGGGGACATCAAAGTCCGGATCAGGTAGCAAGGTGGCAGGGTTTAACCTTCTTGCGGGGGTGAAGGTGACATGGTCGGAATTCAGCAGCAACATCTGGTAGTGGGTCATCCTCACATTGGTGAACCACCGGTCAGGAGGTTGTCTGACCACGCTCTCCAATGCATGAGGGGCACTTATGGTTAGATTCTGGCTGAGAGTCAACTTGTCAGCATCTTTAACCAGGGCTGCGACCACTGCTACTAGGCGCAGGCAAGGGGGCCATCCTGCTGCCACAGAGTCCAATTTTTTTGATAGGTAGGCCACGGCTCGCCTCCAAGCGCCCAATTTTTGGGTGAGGACTCCCTTGGCTATACCATTATGTTTGGTAACATAAAGGTGAAATGGCTTGGAGACATCAGGAAGTCCCAACGCTGGGGAGGATAGCAATGCCTTCTTGATGTCTTCAAAAGCCGTCTGGTGTTTTTCCCCCCAAGTAAACGGGCAGTTTTCCTTGGTTAGTGAATACAGAGGAGCCGCTAATTCCGCAAAGCCCGGGGATCCAGAGTTGATGGAATCCAGCCGTGACCAAAAACTCTCTCACCTGTCTGGGCGTCTGGGATGCTGGGATGTGGAGCACAGTCTCTTTCCTCACTTCCAAAAGCCACCGCCTCCCATCTCGTAGAAGATACCCCAAGTAACTAACCTCCTTCTTGCAGAGTTGTGCCTTTTTAGCCAAGGCTCGGTACCCCAAGTTTCCAAGTTCCATCAATAGCCATTGTGTTCCCTTGAGGCACTCAACCTCAGTCTGGGTGGCCAACAGCAGATCATCAACATACTGAAGGAGGGTTACCTGTGGATTCTGTTCTCTAAACAGGGCAAGGTCCTGATGAAGTGCTTCATCAAAGATGGTGGGTGAATTTTTAAACCCTTGGGGAAGCCGGGTCCATGTCAGCTGCCCAGTTATGCCAGATTCTGGATCACGCCACTCAAAAGCAAACATAAGCTGGCTAGCTGGGCTCAATGGCAAGCAGAAAAAGGCATCTTTTAAATCTAAGACGGTGTACCACGCTCTCTCAGGTGGCAAGGCACTCAGCAAATTATATGGGTTAGGAACAGTGGGGTGTACATCCACCACTCGTTTATTAACCTCTCGTAGGTCCTGGACTGGCCGATAATCGTTGGTGCCAGGTTTCCGTACTGGTAGCAGTGGAGTGTTCCAGGGGGACTGACATCTTTTAAGCACCCCCAGTTCCAGTAGCCAGTGAATGTGCGGCCTGATCCCTTCCTGAGCCTCCTTGCTCATAGGGTACTGCCATACCATAGCAGGGGTAGCAGAGGCTTTTAATTCTACCAGGACGGCAGGTTGGTACTTCACCAGTCCTAAGCCAGTGGTCTCTGCCCATGCTTTTGGGTAGGTCTTAGGCCACCAGTCAATATTCTCCCCTTTTAATTGGCGAGGGGCTTCGAAGAGTCTATACTTATCTTCTAGTTTGACTATCAGGGCCTGAATGAGCCTCCCGTCGCCATCTTTTTCATGGGGCCCATCTGGTAGAAAATGTATCTGGGCCCCCATTTTGGCCAGGAGGTCTCGCCCCAGCAGTGGGTAGGGGCATTTGGGGATGACCAGAAAGGAGTGGGATACCTGGCCCACACTGAGATCCACCATTCTTCTGGTAGTCCATGAATATTGTTTGTTTCCGGTGGCCCCTTGTACCCAAGATCGCTTTTCTGATACCGGACCCGCTGATTGTAAAAGGACTGAATGTTCAGCCCCAGTATCCACCAAGAACTGAATGGGGTTCCCCTCCACTCTTAAGGTTACCCTGGGCTCGGGGAGGGGGTCCAAACCCTGTCTCCCCTAGTCGCTGCCTTCGCCCAAGGTCAGAACTCTGTGGCTAGGCCTCTTCTCGGGGTTGATGAGCCCCCCCCCAGTTTTTCTTGGGCCAGTCTCTTTCCCAGTGTCCTTTTTCTTTGCAGTAAGCACATTGGTCCCTGTCTACCTGCACTCCTTTACTGCCCATTTTTCTCTGTCCTTCTCTTTCTCCTACTCTTCTGCCCTCCCTAACTTCAGTGGCCAAGATTCTTGATAAATTCTTTTCCTGTCTCTTTTCTTTTTTAAATTCTCTATCATCCTGCTCCTTTTGCTTTCTTTCCTCTTTTTCCTCCTCTGTCTCCCTTCCGTAAAATACCTTCTCAGCTAGCTGCACTAATGACTTATCTTGCAAACCATCTAACTTTTGTAACTTTCTTTCAATATCCCTAGCTGACTGATCAATGAAGGCCACCGTGACTGTTGCCCTATGCTTTTCAGTGGTAGGGTCATAGGGAGTGTACTGAGGAAAGGCCACCATCAGCCGCTCAAGAAAGGCTGAAGGCGATTCCGTTGGCCCTTAGACCACCTCTCTTACCTTAGCCAAATTTGTGGGGCACCACGCAGCCCCACGGAGACCCACCATTAGAGTCTGGCGATACCGTCTGAGGTGCTCCCTACCTTCTGCCGTATTGAAGTCCCATTGAGGGCATGTCAAGGGAAAGACCTCATCTATTTCGTTGGGGGGAGCTGAGTAGGTCTCCCATCTGGTCCTAGAACATTTTTCTGAGCCTCTAGCAGGATTCTCTGTCTTTCCTCGTTCATGAGGAGAGTATGCAGGAGCTGCTGGCAGTCATTCCACGTGGGCTGATGTGAGTGGAGGAGGGATTCTATTAGATTAGTAAGAGCCTGGGGGTTATCAGAAAAAGAGGGGTTATGATTTTTCCAGTTATATAAGTCAGCCGAAGAGAAAGGCCAATACTGGAGTGGCTGATTTCCCTGGTCATCTGGGGGCCCATACGCCCGTAGAGGTAGAGCGGTCGAGTCTGGAGTGATTGCTCACCTGCTTCAGGTTCCTGCTGTGGGCCCTTCTTGATCTCCGTTGGCCAGAGGCGCCGAAGGAACTGCTGCTGCTGGTGGCGGCATGGCAGCTGCAGCCTGTGGAGGAAGAGGTGGAGGATATGGGGGAGGGGGATCTAAGAGAAGTAAATCTGAAACTGGAGTGAGAACATTTTTCTTAGTTGTTGTTTTTTGAGCTTTTGCCAAAGCAAAAACTTTGGCAGTAGAATTACCTGGAGGAGGAAGAAGGGGCCGTATCCAAGGGGGTGGCTGATATACTAAACTCTCCCAAGTTAGAATGTAGGGGAACTGATCCAGGTGACCACCATATTTTTGAAGTATCTTTAGTTTTACCTGTTTAATTCTGTCCATGAAAAAGGACCCCTCCTGGGGCCAGGCAGTTTGAAAGGTCAGCCACTCTGAAGTACAGAGTGTCTGCCAATTCTGTTTTTTAATTTCAACCGATAAACTCTGTGCCCTAGCCTTTACCTCAGTCCAATGGTCGAGGGTCAAAGAGAGAGGAGTCGAAGTCTTTTGTCCCATTGTTAGTAAGTCAGAAAGAACCAGTGAAAGTACAAGACAGCACGAACACACTACGTAACAGATTATGCATACACGCCCAGGAGGAGACTTCCACAGCTCCTCTACAGAAGTCACAGCAGGTTGAAACCAGTCTCTAACAGGCGTCTCCAGATGGAGGAGAGGCCTCACGGACTCTTCTCCTTCTTCCCGATGGAGGAGGATCCTCATGGACCCCTCTCCGAACAGATGGGGGGAAGTCCTCACGGACCCCTCCCTGTTACCAGACTCTGGAGCGTCCTCCAGGGTCTGTGGCTCTTGGTGGGCCAGCACGCCTGCCCCACCGCGAGTCCCACAGCCTCTGGCCTGGCCAGAGGTACAGATTCCAGACCCTCCCATGGCGCTTCTCACAAACAGACAGACAACAAGACCTAATACAGATAGTCAGACTAATAGACAACAGATGCTCGAGCGTACCTCTGATACCTGACTTGTGGGGTCTGGAAAGATGCAGGGTTCCCAGTCAGGGAACCAAAATGTTGGACACCCAAAGGCCCAAACCAGGATGCTGCACCCCCACAGGGACTCACAGACAGGATATCGATGCAAATAGCAAGAGGATTTATTCCAGTGCACTGGGGCCATTCTAAGACGCAGGATAGAAGTGGGCCCCGAGGAGCAAAACGCAAGTCTTTTTATTTACAGTTCAAATGGTTGCTAGGCATAAACCGAGTTGGGACAAGTCGATTGGTTCCCAAATTGTTTTCCCATTTTGATAGGTAGGGGCCAGTTAACCTTTCAGCTGATTGGTGCTGGCATATAGCAAGGTTGTGGGCTCCTAGAAAATGCAAACTTTAGGGTCTCAGTCAATGTGGGTGGGTGGATACTCCTAGCCCGAGGCCGTGGGCCGTCTACGTGGGGAAACTCTTTTAGCCCAAGACTGCCTTATTTGTCTTAGAAATTGTTTTGGGAACTGTTCTGGGTCACAGTGCTCCTGGCTTGGGCCTATATAATTTGGCTTGTAGTTATCTGAAACAGGGAGGTCTGGAAAGCACCCAGTAATTTTCTTGACACTGGCTTGTGCTGATGATATGAAACTTAAGCTTTTTGCTTAGGAAGTTGAAACTTAGGCTCAGTGTAAGGGGTCCCGGGACAGTGTAAGGGATCCTGGGCCCCACAGGATCACCTCAAGTTTAAGGACAGCCTGGTTTATAGCAAGTTCCATGTCAGCCAGGGACACATATTGAAGATTTTTCTTGTACATAAGTAAGTAAATCAGATGTCAAATCAACTATGAAACCAGCATGCATTTAAAACCGATGGTGTGTCACATTAACTCTGATTCACATAGTATCTACTTCAAATCCCCAAATGAACACTGCCATTCCCATCAGGACAATTATCATTTTGTAACCTGGCTCTAACATTTACTATCTGACTTTGAAAAAATTCACTTTAAAAGTGTGTCACTCAAATTTCTTCTCTCCAAAATGACAATGGCAATGTACCAAATGTATAGGAGCTGTCATACTTCCATATCCATATTCTGTCCAATCCAAGGGGCCATCGACTAGTAAACACTTATATAGCCATAAGAGAAAGGATGTTGGGCCGAGTATATGGTACACACCTGTAACCCTAGCACTTGGGAGTGGCACTAAGATCAGTTCAAGATCATCCTTGGCTACCACAGCTAGCTCAAATTCAGGGCAGCCTGGGTCATGCAAGACTTTCATAAACAAACAAAAGTTTCAGAGCTGGCTATGAGGCTGAGTGGTAGAGATCAGGCTTACCTCACACCAGGCCCAAGGGATCGATTCAATCAAACTCATGAATTGATTCATTACTTCATTACTTAATAATGAGCCACTACAGTTATTCAGTTTCAAAATACTGTGGATGCATCCATTTCAGTATATTTTAATTTTATATTTTTGTGGGCTTATTAGAGGCAATGTCTCACTGTGTAGCTAAGGCTAACCTGGATCTCACTATGTAGCCTAGGATGGGCTCCCGCTCATAGTGATGCTCCTACGTTAGGCCCCCAAGTTCTGGGTTTATAAGCATAAACCAGTATACTTGGCTTCAGTATTATTTCCGAAGCAAATGCTTTCTTCCTTTTATACAACTCTTCTTTCAATTCACATACAATTATCTTCCAAAATAATTATACTACAGTGACCACATGGGCCTGGAAAGAGAGGGTCCCTTGTAGCCTAGGGTGGCTAAAAACTCACCATTTAGAGGGTGACCATGAATTTCTGCTCTGGCTGCCTGTGCCACTGGAGTGCAGAGATTGTAAGCATGGCCACTGAAATGGAAAGATCATCTATGGGAAAAGATTTTAAAATTTAACCAAATTCAGATTTGCAATGACAATTATACAATTAACTATTATGAAAGGGACCACTGAAAAGCAATGATGTCTATGTTTTAGAACTTTCAAATTTCATTCCAGAATTAAGTGAGTTGTATCAAACTCTACTAGATTAAAATATTCAAGAAAAATAATGATCACAACACATTGAAAATGCCAGCAGCTCTTTACAGGCTAATTCTGACATCTACACAAATCCCACAAGCGTATTTTATGGAGAATCAAAGCAAAGAGATGAAACTCCCCTAAGTCATAGAACAAACATGACTTTATACACTTAGGCATTTTACCCACTTATGAACTCCAACCAAAACCAAACTAAGCGCATGAGAAGGTGTGCCAGAGGAGGTGGGACAAACCGATGTTGGGCTGGGTTGAGCTCCATGACAGAGTATTGCTTAGCACGCTTAGGAAACTTTGATTCTATCGAGAGTACCATAATACAAAGTAAGATGTAACAAATATTTAAATTAAGGTATCTCATGAGAATCACTTGAAGATCTCAATAAAAGATCTTCTACACTTCAAATAAATATTTAAAATAATTCAACTTCAGTGAAGCCTGATCTCTTCAAAATATTGTTGATATGAAACTGATAATCTGATAATCTTAAGGAAACAAACAAAAGACAGGCATGATGGGATCCTATAATCTCAGCATCGAGGAGGCAGATGCAAGCAGATGGTCTATGGCTGCCTAGCTACCCAGCATAGCCAGTGGCAGAATCAGTCTCAAAGGGTGAGGTGGGTGCACCAGAGAGGAGTGACAGTAGAGGTTCATCTCTTGCCTCCATACACACACCCACCACATAAACACATGAACATGCAAAAACAATCTATACAAAAAAATCAGTAGGCGTTTTAATTTACAAATTGCCATCTTAATGTGTGTGTGTGTGCGTGCGACTGTGTGCATGTGTGTAAGAAAGAGAGAGAGAGAGTGTGTGTGTGTCTGCGTGTGAGAGAGAGAGAGTGAGAGAAAGAATGTGTGTGTCTGTGTGAGTGTATGTGTGTGTGAGAGAGAGAGACAGAGTGTGTGTGTGTGTGTGATGTGTTGGAGAGTGTTTGTTTTGTTTCTGATTTTATGAGCAGTTTCTGATAGGTTGAAAAACAGACTAAGGGCCTGGAGAGATGGCTCAGTGACTAAGAGCACTTGCTGTTCTTGCAGAGGACCTGAGTTCAGTACCCAGCACCCACAGTGAGTGGTTCACAACCTTCATATCTCCAGAATCAAGGGATCTGATGCCTTCCTGTGGCCTTCATGGGCATTAGTCCACATATAAACAGATACAAACATAAAACAAATAAACAAACCTTTAAAAAAACTAAAAATATTATTCTTTTGGTTCACATACAGTTACCTTCCAAACCAATTGTACTGTAGTGACTACAAGGCCTTATTCAAAAAGTATATTTTTATATGAGACAGAGCATTACACAGTATAGCTGGTGCACACTCACTATATAATGGAGAAGGACCATGGATTTCTGGTCTTCCTGCCTCTGCCACCTGAATGTGCAATAATAATCGGCTACAACTGTAACCAGTGAAGACCTTTTGCTCTGAAGTATGAATCAGCACTCTGTCCCTGGTTCAATTTTCATGCTTGCCCATCATCATCCACTCCACAGAAGTATCAATAGCACCACCCCTGTTAGGCATTACAGATTATTATTCAAGACCGAGGTTTCTGTCTTCAAGGATTACATATTTAACAAACACATGAACATTTATTAGATGCTAAGCACTCTTTGACAATGAGACCACAGTATCAAAAAAACAGACCCATTCCCTCCTAGCGTCACAGTCTAGAGATTTAGTCTCCTTTTTTACCTGTAAAATGCACAGTATTTTAGGCCTTACAGTCTTTGTAACAACTACTTACGTAACTACTTTCTACGATTGTAGAAAAACAGTGACAGGTAATAAGTCAATTAGTAGCCTATGTTCAATAAAGCTTTATTCACTGCACAACTCCTGGCAGACATAACAACTAGTCTGACAGGAAGAGGCAGAAAATAAATAGAAGACATAACAAAGTATACACACTATTAAATAGTGAATAATTCTATGGAAAAACAAAAGACCCCATTAACTTGTTTAAGGTTTAGAGCATACTGTACTAGTAAGGCAAGGTGAGTCTCACTGTGAAAGATGACTACCTGAAACAGGAACAAAAGTGCTCCAAGAACAGAGTGAGAAAGCAGGATGACTGTGCATGGCAGCTACCACCTCTAATCCCAACATAGGAGGCTAAGGTAGGAGAAATGCTAAAGTTCAGACAACCAGCCTGGTAAGTAAGTTCTAGATCAACTTCAGCTGAGTGTGAGCCTGTCTAAAACAAAACCAAAGGTGGGGGGATGGCTTGGCATTTAAGAGTGAGTGCTGCTCTTGCAGAGGACCTGAATTTGTTCCAGGTACCCATATCTAATGGCTCACAGCCACCTGAAACTCCAGCTTCTGGAGAATCAAGGCCCTCTTCTGGCTTCCACAGGAACGTGCACTCATGTGTTCACGCAAACACACACATACACACACACACACACACACACACGCACACACGATTAATTGATTAAATAAGTAGCAAAATAAAATAAAGGCTAGGGAGAAGGCTCAGCAGTTAAGGAGTGCTTCCTGCACAATCATGAGAACTGGAGTCCAGAACCCAGCACGCACATAACAAGCCTGGTGTGTCATGTGCACACACGTGTGTGTTCATGTTGTTCATGTATGCACACACACACACAACAAATTCAGTATTATTTGATTTCTAAGTATAGTAAGGAAACATTACAGTTTTTAAGTAGAATTTGACTTTATTTGTGATTTAAACAAGAGCTAAGCTTTTTTATAGTATTCTATTTACAATAAAGCCATATGGAGAAATAGAGAAAATAGTTAAAAGCTAAAATGAGAAATTAACTAGGTAATTAACTTGCAGAATTCAAAATAAAATCAACTGGAATTTCTTTGGTGTTTTGCTTTGTTCTGTTTTTTAAGACAGTATCTTGAGATATATATTTCTGTCTCAGCCTACTGTGTGCTGTGATATGGTGTAGTAACTTTCTTCAAATTGAAAAAAATCCTTCCTTGAGTAACCAGAGACTCAAGATATTAAACTAATGAGTCCAGGAACCTGACTTAGATTTACCAGGCCCCTCTCCTAAGTCATAGGAACAGCAAACAATTGCACCAGCTCAGGATCTGGAAGAGACTCTGATCTATTGAGAGGCCTGCAAGTTCTGCAGAGATCGCTAGGGCTCCAGCCTCCATAAGCCATCATTTGGGCTAAGGTGGGTATTTCTGTGAGGCAGCTAACTTGAGTTGTCCCTGCTTCTGTGAGTAACCTCTCACCCACATGATTCAAATGTTCCATCCTTACTTTTTCTGATGCTGAAAAATACTACAGCCTCTGAAAGATTAGCAATTTTCCCTCATGTTGCATTTGTATTATGTTGTTTAAAATTAACATCATTGTTTAAATGAAATCATTGATAGACCAATGCTGCCAGAGGTTAAGTTATAGTTATACTATAATTACAGAAGATATTATGTGGTATTATGTGAGAAAGGGGAAGAACTTAAGACTGAGCCAAATACTGTAAGTATTAAATTTACAGATTTACTTTATTTATTTGGTGGTACTAAGCACTGAACTGAGGAACTCATGCAGTCTATACCACTGAGATATATCATTAGCCCTTGCTATAATGGTTTTCTTTCATTTTGAGGCAGGGTCTCACTAAGTTTCCCAAACTGACTTTGAATTTCCTCTGCAGTCCAGATAGTTTTTGAATTTGTAATCCAACTGCTTCAGCTTCTGAGTAGCTGTGATTACAGGCTTGTAACACCAAGCATAGATATACATACTCAATTTACTAATATATATTATTTTTTATGTATTTCATTCACTTTTTACAACAAAGAGATAAGTAAGACACTTAAATAATAAAACAGTTTTTATAAAATGAGGAACTCATAATACAGAAATAGACAAATTCTACAAGCTTCAAAGATTTTCATGTGTAAGGCATAGAGAATTGTAGAACTAAAAAACCGCAGAGGAAACAGTGAAAGGACAATAAAATTCCAAAAATAAATCTACAACAAACATGGTAATTAGCTATGTGGTGCCACGAAGCTGTGGAGTTAAGGAATTCTTTATTAATATTAATATAGTAATCACACTACAAAGACAAGAGATGGAACATTTTGCATATAGATAAATTTACAGACAAAGAAAAAGGAAGAAGAGTTGGGATATGAGACTTGCCTGCTTCTTACATTATTTCTACTTCAGAGAAATAAAAAACATAAAATTTTTCCAGAATTTGCATTCCCTTTTTGATTATCTTTAACTCACACCATGAATGTTACAATCTTCTTTTGTCCGTCTCTGAAGCAGCGTAATTAAGCTCATCTCAAACCTTAACTGACTACCCCATAAGGTAAGAAAGATCAACCACCCAGATGCTGTTAGAGAGTAGCCAAACATCTGTAAGATTTTCAGTGCTCAACTTAGCTAAGAGTCTTATCTTACCTGGCTTTCCTTATCCTGGGCTATCAGTCAAAGGGCTTGCTGGCTCCTGCCTAGTACTAACTCACAGCACCCATGGCAACAGGTCCTGCTGTGTTTTTAGAAAAGGCTGCATTGCTTGTCAACAGTAATCATTGATTTCTCTATGAGTTATCTTTTTTAAAGGAATTTACATGGTAAATATTGGTCATTATCAACCAAAGGACTGAATATCTTCTGGCCATGTAAGCAAAAGTTCTATGCAGAAGACCCACATGAAGTGAAGATCTGCCAGTCCCACCCACCAACAAAGCCACAACCTAATCTCTAAGAGAGTGCCAGAAACTCTGTGGTCCATCAAAAGCCCTCAAGTAAGTAGCCTGTTCCCCTGTGTCCAGTGCTTGGAACTTAATCTTCCAACTTTCAGGGTACAACAAGAAGATGTCTATCTGATTCTCAAAGGACTTGACACTGGAGAAATGTAGTTTGTTATCTTAAACTTCTACCCTTTACAAAAATGCTTTCAGCATTTCCAGAATTGTGCAATAGTTTATCCAGTGCTCATGGAAATAGCTTAAAAATTATATCATTCATTTTAAAAAAGGGCAAAGTGTGGTGGCAGTTTTATAAAGAATCTTTATGATATCTATATCTTTGTAGACAGATTAGAACAAACTAATTTTAAATAATATGAAAAGTAATATATTACCAATTCTGAAATTATCTATATTGAAAAATATTGTTTTAAATCCCTAAATCATTAAGAGCAGTAGAAGTTGCCCTCCTATTTGGCTCAACAATTCTATGTAATCACAGAGCCAAAACTTTTCTATTCCTGTATAATTGTATACGTGGGTGGTGATGGCTAGTTCTTATAAATTGTTTGAGCACTTGAATATCACAAATTACAAAATGCCACTGGAAGAATACAGTGTTCACCAAAAACATGTTCCCAAGTGTAAGATTATCTGATTCCCAGAAAAAGAGCCCATTACAGTAACATTAAGGTTACAACTGTCAAAAGAGAAGCCAAGATACACTCAAGCAAGCTTTTGCTGAAAAGCTAATGGGCTCATCTTTAAAACTTTATTATGTTATGAAAGCAGGGTGCTTTCGGAGCCTAGAATATAAAAACTGATCACTGGTAAGTTAATACTAAATTGATTTTGTAAATGTTAATATGAGACAAAATTCATTATCTACCTCACTCAGATTTGTAAGTTCTGTTGATTTTAAGTCACTTTACTGACCAATGAAGACATTACACACATCTATACTGGAAGAACCTTACTCTTCAACAAATCATGTAAATTCTATTTGTCACTTTTTGAATTCTACAACACTTTAGGGTTTTGAAACAAGCCAGTGACATCTCAGATCTACAATAACCTAATGTATATTAAACAGTATCCCATAGCAAATCCAGAAAGTAAATCCAAACTTTAAACAGATATAATTACTTACAAAAATAAACTGCAAACAATTTCAAGTTTTAGGGGAAATTTCAAGAAAGGAGGAAATTCTGGGACATATTAGAAATTGTAAATAAGTTATCTAAGGTTTGGTAAAGTAGAACTTATTACAGGAAACAAGAGCTTTGCAGAGTTCAAAGAGAATGTGTGCAGAGAAAGGGGGAGGGGGAGAGAGAGGGGAAGGAGGAGAAGGGGAGAGAGGAGGTGGTGAGAGGGAGGAGGAAAGGAGAAAAAGGGAGTGAGGCAGGGAGGGAGGGAGGGAGAGGAGAGAGGGGAAGAGAGAGAGAGAGAGAGAGAGAGAGAGAGAGAGAGAGAGAGAGAGAGAGAGAGAATACATGTTTACAAAATCCAGAGAAGGATATTGGGCTTATGGGCTTATCCCCCTAAGATTCTCTGCCTTCTCATTTGAGACAAGGTCCCTCAATGAACCTGGAGCTCTCCATTTTTCAAATGCCCAGCAGCCATCAAGCCCCAGCAATTAACCTCTCTCTGCACCTGACATAGTCCTGGGGTTATGGGTGCATACATACAGTCACACACAGCTTTTTGGTGGATGCTGGTGATCAGAATTTGGGTCCCCAATCTGTGTATGAGTGCTCCTTCCACTGAGGCATCCCCCTGCTCCAATGACCTTGTAATAAAATGCAAAAGGAATTGTTGAAAATTATATTGTACAACAAGAATCTGGTAAAGTCTCTGCTACATAAATGAGATGTATGACGTGCATGGGATGCAGAGAAGTTAAAAATAATAACTACCTAACTTGCCATATTGAAATTAGTATAACAGAAGATGAACAGATTGATAAAAGGGCTACAGGAGTCATTGATAAGGAACCTTCATAGAAGCAATAATATATTTGGGAAAGAGCCAAGGGAACAGGAAATCAAGTCAACAAAGGGGGGGAACCTGCTGTTTTCCTTATCTTGCCTTTGGAAGTTTCCATCCAGCTGCAGAGTTGATGTTCTGCAGGCTGCTGGACCATATTCTAAGAGAATACATGGCCACGTTTTCCCAGCCAGCATGAGGAAGAAAAGCAGCTTAATCAATGTGACTTTCGTTTCATGATCTGCAGATGGCAAGTTCCTTACTCCCCTTGCACTCACATCCAACTATTGTCAAATCCCATAAAAATAAATCTTAGAATAAGTCAAATGCAATGGATTTGCATTTGCAATTTGACTTCGGACCATTAGTGTGTGGTGGATCACGCCCCAGACCCAGCTGTGCTGATGGAATTGCTCTCCAGTGATGCTGGTGTCCTCATTGTCAAACAATTGTAACCCAGCCTATTACAAATTCCTGACAACTCCTGCTCACATCTTTCTTCATAGAACCCTCTCTTCTCTTAGCGCCTATGATTTCAAACTCTACCTCCTCATTTTTTTTCTCATCCATTCTCTGATTTTGTTGTTGGTTTGTTTTGTTTTATGGTGGGGCCGTGGGTGGGGATTTTATCTTTGGGCAATTTAATTGGCTATACGCATTCAAAGAAATCATTTTCTAAATCCCCAGTTCTTTCCTCTCCACTGATTACTTCTGGTTTTCCTTCTCTTTGCTGCTTCACTTCCATCTTATGACTGCTTACCTCTTGCTGATATTTGAGCACCCTTCCTCCTTAAATCAAAACCATATCTTCTCTGCCAATAAAATAGCATGTCCTAACTCCTTTCTATGGCAACCCAATGACTCTGACCCAATGAATCTTCCCAAAATCACATGGAACTTGTTAAACCATGGCCTGCTGTCCCCAGTCCCTAGGGTTAGCCATTCAATTGCATTTCTAATCAGTTCCCAGTTGAATACAATGTTGCTCAGACCAATGTGCACCCAGCAGTTACTACCACCCCCATACCCTGGTCATTAGTTATCATTTCTAGCTCATCAAACCTTAGCTGAGACTCTCAGCAACTCAGAACTAGACTCCTGACTGGTTCTACTGTCCTGTCCCTATCAGTCCTAGGTTCCTTTAGCCAGGCAGTTTAGTTTCTTGATAAAAACTTGCTTGCTGACAAGTTAATTTCTCACAAGGCTCATAAGGTGATTATATTATGAGGGTGCCAACTTCATAAAAGGATGGATTAATGAGCTCCTAACTTCAGGAAGCTGAGTCTGGTAGGAGGAAGTACAACACCGACTGTGTGTTTCTGAAGACAATCTCACATCCGCACCTGGGCTGTTTAGTAGGCTTTGTGTTCTGCCCACCATGAGATGAGCCACTTTGCTCCACTGCACACTGTTCCTTTGTGATGTTAGGTCTCACCAAGCCTGGGCCTAGAAGCAACACAGCCAAACGACTATGGACCAAAGCCTGAAACAACAAACCCACAAAAGCCTATCCTCGTTTAAACTGTGACTAATACTCTCTTACCCATTTGGCTTACTGCAGAGAGGCACTGTGAGGATTTAGTAAGATACAACCAACCTGTGTTCTTGAAACTTGCCATAAACAAAGTCTCTGATAACCCTCAATTAATCAATGCTGAACCATTGCTCCTGAGGAAAATACATTGTTGGATTCCTGCTAGCCTCAGGTCACAATTTGTCACATGTTCCATGTGCAATGTTTGTTGTTGTTGTTGTTAATTCTTTGAACATGTATTCCTACTGAAATATGTTTTATTGAAGACCTAGTGTTCATTCACTAAGACTGAACTTATGGCCCAAGACATTCTAGGCCATGCTGACATAAAGTCTGACTAGTTTTCCACTAGGTCACACCAAAGGCTTCTGACACTTGGGAACATTAACAGAATTTTAACACAGAGTTTCAAGCC
The DNA here is from genome assembly GCA_026225945.1 of Cricetomys ansorgei. Classification (NCBI taxonomy): domain Eukaryota; kingdom Metazoa; phylum Chordata; class Mammalia; order Rodentia; family Nesomyidae; genus Cricetomys; species Cricetomys ansorgei. Next base: position 58,889 of record JAMJFZ010003696.1, read on the forward strand.
ATTTGAAATAGTAAGGTTGTCAAGGGAATATCACAAAAATGGGAAAGGAAGGGCATTAACTAGACCACACAAAGGACACTTGTTTACAGACTTTCCCTCATTCAAAGTCACCTGGGAAAGTACACACTTCAGAGAGCAAGATTTTACCACATTGTACAAGTTTGCAAATGATTACAAATGCATTATAGAGGTATAAACATTGTAATCAATTTTAACCAGTAGGTGAGTTTGCAAACACCAAATCCATGAATAATAAGGAGTCGCGTAGCTCAGTGGTTCAGCAGTTGTTTAGCCTGTAGAAAAGACCATGATTTCAGTCCTCAATATTGACAAAAATAAAAACACAATAGAGAGTACTACTCTATTACAATATCAACGAACAACCTGAGTGTTGACTCTGTGCCTTAAACTCTTCAAATCAACCTTACACAAATCAATATGCTTAAAACCCTCAAACCCCCTCAGGTAGGAAATACTCATATCCCTATTTTACAGTTGATGAAACAAAGGCACTGAATTAAATACTTTTCTTGAGAAGAGAAGAAATACTATACTCTCTTTAATAGCTAGCATTTTGTTAGTAGCTCTACTTAAGATCTAGTATAGCTACAATTTGTATCTACATTATTCACACACAGGAAATGTTATCCCCAAAGTAATGAAACCCAATGAATTGGAATTTGGGGGTGAGGCTTTGTAAGGTAAATATGATTGGCTGATGTAACTAGGGTGCAGTGCATTAGCTGCCTCATGAAAAGAAGAGAAATCTAGGCTAGGCTAGCAGTTCAGTCCCTTTTGCCAAGTATTGCTGCTATCTGCTACCATACACTGAGAAGGCCCTGGAGACATGGCAGTGCTGCACTTGACATTCTAGCCTCCATCCCTGTGAACTAAATAAGCCTCCAACTTTTACAAATTGCCCAATCCACGACCTTCAGTTTTCAGAAACAACAGAAGATGAACTAAGACAAGCTCTAACAAAGATTCTCTCTCGACCAAACTCAGGTTCCTCTGAGGCTTCAACCTTGTTTTACAACCACTTGAACAAACACTAATATTTCTCAAGGCCACATCCTCAGAATGCCCCTATGCTCTCCCTTAATGCAACTGTGTGAGAAAATGCAAGATTGCCAAAATGTTTTATCTGTTTCAGCAGCGGCATCTTCCGTCTCTCAAACACTGAGACAGGACAGAATCTTAGCTTCTGTCATTGCCAGCTTGCAGACACAACTGACCTGAGTTCACATGCAGTGAAGGACTCTTGTCATGCTCAGCCCTTGACTCTCCCAAGCTTCTTTCATTCCTTCCTTGTTCATTATTCGTCCCTTTAAAACACTCCTTCAGCTCTGTATAATCCAAAATTGACTCAGATCACAGTGGACTCTCCCCCCACTGCAGTCATAACATCCTAACTGTCCCTAACATCCCAATCTGCATCTGCTTTTGCTTCACTCTGACTGTTCTCCAGCTAATTCTAGAAAAACTGGGATTTGTGCTCAGGGAAACTGTCCCACAGCCATATCTTCTGTGAGTTAATTTTCTACAACTGCCCAAGATTTGCCTTTTGCTCTGTCTCATCACTATGACCATAGTATATTTATTTATTCATCAGAAATTTCTCTGGGTTCCCTCAATCTGCCATGCTCTGTGTTAGACACTGGAAAGGAAAAAGAAAGTACAGACAGTATTTAAGGGGATCAATCCCTGTGCATAAATCCTAGGATTCTAGATAGAGGGCAGGGCCACAGTAGTTACAGTGGAAAGACTCCAAAAGGCTCTGGAGAATGAGGCATTTCATGAACTGTCTAAAAAAAAGAACAGTTAAGATGGAAATGTTTAAGTAACAGTAGTCACATCCTTTTTATAAAAGGGCTTTGGGGGTGTATAAAAGACATGCAAGTGTAGATAGGAAGCATACTGAACTTTTCAGAAAAGGAAGTCTTTATTATTGTTGCTAGCCTAGACCAAGCTGAATCTGTAGGAAAGACATTGAGAGATAAGGCCAAGACAGCAATGGCAGGAGGTGGACCCTGTATGTCAAACTCACAGGCCTGAAACTTTTTAGAAACACAACAAGCAAGTCCTTGAATAAATCTAGGCAGATATCAGAGGTAAACACATTTGTGTTTTCAGAAAGATAACACTGGGTCAATGTGCAGGAAGAGATTAGAGGGGGTCAAGAGTGGAAGTGAGGAGACCATGAGGAGACTGTGGCTACAATCCAGATAACAAAGGGCTCTGGGCTCCATCACTGCCCGGTTGCATGCAGTGGACCAGAAGTCACAAGCAAAGGTCAAGTCTACATCAGAAGAGAAAGTTTAGCTGCCTGTCAAGTCAAATGGACAAAGCCACCCTAATGCCAAGTTCACTTCCACTTCTGAGTCTCTATTCTCTTCTCCAATGGGAAAGCTACTCTTCCCACACTTGTGCCAATTAAGTCTGTCAGGGAACCACCTCCCTAAGAAACTGTTCTTCAATACAGCCTCTCTACAACTCGTTCATTTATTTAATTTCTCCAGTGTTCTACAACATATGCTAAATATCTTGGCAGTTACGTTGTATCTTGTAAGTTGATTTATAGATATATGGAAAAGCTCCAGCCTATAACTAAACTGTTTCTTTTGTTTTTTTAGTTCTTTGAAAATATATACATATATGTGTGTGTGTAGATAAATATAGATACTATTTTTACTCTTTTGAAATTTAAATGTAACCCCTTTATTAAATCAGCATAATTCCTAACTATATTCTAAGTATTTTTTAAAAACCAGATGGAAATTATTACAGATAACCACAACCAATCAAAAGCAGAGAACAAGTGACTTAATGGTATCCAGCAACAACTGAAGCACCCATAACACAACTCCTGAACCTAAGGCTTGAGGATCTTAGCAATGTGGCTGCCTAAATAAGACCTGAACAAAGAAGACACCAATAGACATGCTAACATAAAAGGACTATATTGTCTTCTGCATCTTTACAAATTTTTCTATCTCATGTAAGCACCCTAGTACACAGCAAATCAAGATTCTTGATCATGGGTGAAAAGCATCCTTTAATAAGCAAAGAGTCTCCTCAGTTCATATTCTGTCAGACTAGCTTCCTTAACTGTGTGCCTATCTCACATTAACAATGTTGCATGACATAAACTCATTTTACACCATCTAAAACACAACAGAGAAAGCTGGCAGCCCCATTGCATCTTTAAACTCTCACCATTCTGGATTAAAACTAAAATACTGTGTGGCATCCATTTCTTTCCCCCCAGGTTAAACACACAGTCTAACTGCTTCTCAGATGTTGACTGCTTTTCATTTTAAAAACCAATACAAGAGCTGGGCCTTGTGGTAAACACCTTTAATCCTGGGTTTGGGAGGCAGTGGCAAGAGGATCTCTATGGGTTTGAGGTCAGCCTGATCTACATAGTGAGTTCTAGGCTAGACAGAGGTATACAGTGAGACCTACCTCAAAACAACAACAAGAACCTGAAATAACAGTATCTCCTTTTTCTATTGTTAAAATACCTATACTACATTCTGATCTCCTTGGAGTTTCCATAAAACAAAAATGTCCTTCCAAAAAAGTTTCATCTTCCCGGGTACATGGCATGGTAAACTCTCCCTCCAGTCTTACCAGTCTTATGGTGTGTGTGTCTCCGCCACAGAATATCTGTACTTCTCTTCCTTCCTAACCTCCTGTACCTCCTGAGACCCACTGTCTTAACATGGCTAAAGTGTTTATTGAGCACTTAAAATGGTCATAAGCTGAGGTGGGCCTGAAGGATGACTGACCCACACTTTCTGAATTACCTCCCCTTTCCTTTTGATCCATTTCTCTTACACTGGTTTTATTTTGGTTATTTATCCAGATTTGGGACTGTTTCTAATACTTTCTATAGTTATAATTAACAAATATTAACTGCTAGGGACCCAATTTTTAATTCCATGTTATTATCAATCTTACCAAAAGCTTGAGATTTTGAAAATCATAATGTTATTCAAAATTACACATTTACATTAGAAAGCTGGTAAGAGGTTTAGGAAAAGGTTGCAAAATAAAAATTCTGTTTGGAATTTCAAAAGCAATAAATAAATAACAAAAGTAAAGCCAGGAAGGCAGGGCTAGAGAAACAGCTTAATGGTAAGGATGACAAGCTGCTCTTACAGAGGAGGGCAGATCCATTCCCAGCACCCACATCAGGCAGCCCACAACCAGTGGTAACTCTAGCTCCAGGGGATCCAATGCCCTCTTCTGGCCTCTGTGAGTGCTTGCACACATATGGGTACAGATTCCTGTGTGCGCACGCATACACACACACACACACACACACACACACACGAAAATGAAAATAAATCTATTAAAAACCAACTGGGTGACAATGAAGTAAAACGTGCCACATAACCTATCTGTAACTTAAAGCAAAAGTATTCAGAGAAAATAATTGACGTTCATCCATTTCTATGCTACAGGGTGTAAAAGGTTCTCATTTCCACTGTAGCTTAAATATCACAAAGTGTTTATTAAAGGTGAAAAGTTCCCTTTTAACTTTATGACACAATTGTCTAGACAATACAGAGTTCCCACAGCATATTACTTGAACTTAAAATAATCCACAAATACTCGGCAAGGTGACACTCCTAGGAGGCCAAGGCAGGAACTGGCTTGAGCATCAAAGTTTAAAAGTACCTTGACAAAGGAATTTTTTTTCAGTCATAGATATGCGAAGAATGTAATGTTGTCTTAAAAAAAAACCTCCTGGATTCTATAAGACTATTAACAGAAGCAGCAAAAAAGTAGCTACATTTGTTTTCTTGCTTGTGAGTGCAGCATGTGTTCATTAAGCACCTGACTATCTGAAAGCACAACAGACAACATGCAAACCCTCACACTGCAAAAGAGATTCCATGGTCACTATTTTTTTTAGTTTGATTTTCTTTTTTTGAGAGACAGCGTTTCTCTGTTGTAACTCTGGCTGTCCTGGAGCTCACTCTGTAGACCAGGCTGGCCTTGAACTCAGATATCCATCTGCCTGTGCCTCCCGAATACTGGGGTTAAAGGCATGTACCACCACCGCTAGAATAACTTTTAAAATGAGCTTCTCATTTCATCCATTAAATGGTTTTGATATAAAATAGTCACCTGTAGATTATCCACAGAAAAGTAGAATGTTTCATCGTAGAATCTGTGAGAAACACCTATTCTCAAATCTTAGCTTACATGTTACGGCTTTTGTAAATTTAGGGGAGTTGCTTTTAGCTCCTTCAAATATCATTTTATCAGTAAGCATCGAAAACTTGCTAATTGTTTTAAAGTATTACTGTAAGAACTACAGAGGTCAAAAAATAAGTATGCAAGAACTGAACCTAGGACCTCTGCAAGGAGCAGTAAGTGCTCATAACCACTGATCCATCCCTCCAGATCTACTACACTAGGTTTTTGTTTGTTTACCATTGTATAGCTTCAAGGTTTTACTACTTTAGCTTTCTTTCTCTGGTTCATATAAACTAATAATTGGAGCTAATTAAAAAGCCAAGGCCTGAGCCTATCAGGCATTTCTTGTGCACCAAGGTCAATACAGGTCTCTCCTCTGACAAAAACCACAGCAATGAACAGAAAGCTAGAAAAGTTAAGACGACTCTGTCCTTAAGAGGAGCTTTATTTTGACCGATAAAAACCCAACTAGCTGGTATTTTGAGGAAACCTTGAATGCCATTCGATTCTAGGCTAACCTCATAGCCCCATCTCGCTTCGAAGGGGAGTTCAAATTTAATATAACAATAAATTTATTTTAAAAAAGAAATCAGTCCTCACTTTGAAGAGTTCTCAAAAGGCAGCAATTCTCAAGTTCAGGAGAGAACACCATTCCCTACATAATCTACACATGCCACTACACATTAACCAGAAACCAACATAGGTTTCGAGATCAAGTGAGAGTCCTCGCATTCTTTCATAAGCCGGACTGAATAGAACAGAATCAATCTCCTTCCTGTTGGTGTACAATGTAGGCTAGCTTATATTTTAATATCTTCTTACCTGAAACGATTTTCAAAAGCATAGTTGGTTATAAGTATAAATAATTTCAATAATTCCTTGTATAGCCAAAAGAGTAAGTGCTATCCACAGTCAATGTTCTATGAAATGTTTCATTTCTCCATATTTTAAATTATTCATTTCTGGGCATATATGCATGGCTGCATATGTGTCAGACATGTACACATGTTTGTGCATGCATGTGGGGACCATAACTCAATATCAAATGTCTTCCTTAATCACTTTCCACCTGTTCAGTGTCTCTCACTGACATTAAAACTCACCAATTTGACTATACCAGTTAGTTTCCATGCTCCTCCTGTCTCTGCCTCCCCAGCGCAGGGATTATGGATATAGGTAGTAACAGACAAAGGGGTCTAAAAGGATAGAATGTCTCAATCTCTGAAGCAATTTAAGAGTTGTGGGGACTTAATAACATAGTTTTTGCCAACCATGCACAAAGGCCATGTTCCCATCCAGAGTAGTGTAAAGGTATCTGACTAGATATTAGAAAGGCCATGACAAATTTGTTTTAAAGAGTACTCCTGGGACTGTGCTTAGGCACAGCACAGCACAAACATCTCCTGAGGTGGCTCGAAGCTTCTCCTTGAGACAGCAAATGCAGGGACCAACTCTGGCTAGATATAGAACGATATAAGTCTGCAAAGCTTATACTAGGTCTGAATGGTTTTGAAAATACAAATGGAAAGAAGCATTTCCTTTTGCCTGAATAGATTTTCCTGTGAGCTAATACCAGGTCAACCCAGCCATCTGTGCAGATAGGAACACCAATCACAGATCTGTCACTGTTTTAAGGCAAATAAGGGAAATGGGGATTTGCCATCCTAGTAATATCTTCTTACCTGCTGGACACCGTTTGAATATTTTTTCGGGCTTTCCAAAATAGAGGATTGAGGTTCTGGATTGGAAAGGAAGCAGACAGTCAAAAACTTAGAGAACAAAATTTCCCATTTCCTCAGTTAAAAGCTAAAACTTTTGCTAAATATATAACTTTCACACTGAGTACCAAAACTATGCAGTCTTTTTTATAAGCACAACATGAGAATATGACTGCTTTTCAGTATAACAAACATGTGATGACATGTATTAGTGTCATTAGCTATTTTGCAAACAGCAGAAGCCCTATGCTTTTCCCCAAAAGTCACTGCTAGGACTTTCAATTGCATTATTCACTTAATCACAATTCATATATGATGAATTTAAATACTTTAAATACTGACACATTCAGTGCTGGCTTCAGTGAGGGATGATGAATACTGCCACCAAGAGGCAGAAGTCAGAAGGGATTCTGAAGGGATTTTCTACCTTCAGTCTTGTCATTTGAGATTCTCCAAGGTAACAAATTCATCACATTGGAAACACATTAGGATAAACAAGCCTTAGGTTTTTGTTTAAGCTAGAGGGCAGTATCTTCTATGTGAAGCTTACACGAAAATTTAAGAATATAAAAATATATAAAAATTAAATATAAAAATATAAATATAAATAAATAAATAAATTTATATAAGTATAAAAATTAAAAATCTCATCCATCCTCTGCATGTACAGATGCAGAGGATGGAACAGAAACCACGATGGCAAAATGAACACTTTTGTCCATTAGGGACAGACGTATATACTAGACACTGCAAACAAGGCAGAGCAATCCTTGAGCATCAATATCACAACTGATCACGTGACAGTGCTACAGAAAATTGAGAGTACAGAGCATAATGAAGCTGCATTGAAAGTTTTCTTTCTGCTCAGATGAACATCACAGCCTTAGCACAGGCTCATTGGCCTTGGATCATCTGCTTATGCTTCTGCATCTCTGTATATACCCCATCTGCCCCACTAGCTCACTATGCTCCCGCCTCCATGACCACCTTCTAACATACAAAACACATACCTTTAGGGCCCCCAAGGCCACAGGAGCTGTTATCTCTATCCAGAACACTTGTGCTTCCTCATTCCTACAAAGTCACCCTTCCATGATTCCTTGATCCCTTCTCTGAGATGTTGCTCAGGCCTCCCTGTGTACTCCATTATAACTGCACCCTCATGCCCCCCAGGACTCTCTGGTTCCCAGCCCTTTCTTACTTCATAGGATATGTCATCATATCCCATATTGCATAGTTCACGACCTTGCTACTTATTTATTACTCCATTTTATCTTTTGAATCAAGAAGGTTCCCTGAAGACTTGTCCTCAAGCTGGTCATGTTATTGGGATGCTGAGAGAACTTTAGAAAATGAGGCATAGTAGGTCACTGTGAGCATCCTTTAAAGGGAATAATAGGATCCTATACATCACATTTCTCTGCTTCCCAGTTGTTACCCAAAGGTAACTCTGATTCACCGTGGATTCCCCCCAACAATGGTGTACTTCACCACAGATACAAAGTCATGGACCCAAGTTAACACAAATGGAAACCTCAGAAGTCAGGAACCAAAATGAAATTTTTTATCCTTTAACTTGATATTTATCATGAACTTTTTATAATAATGAAAAACTTAGTAATACACTCTACCATAACATACACTCCAAGGAAGCAGGTACTTTTGTCAAATTCTCCTGATGTACATAAAGGACAATGCTTCCCAACAGTAAGTCTTTAACAGAGTTACAAAGTAGCTATAAGAATGAAAACAAATGAAACATTGTATCAAGCCACAAAATATTTGGGCACTATATTTAGGAAGTGTAAGGCTTTCTTAAGAGGTAGTATAGATCTGCCTTCTATCTAGTTATTTCCTGAACCTCAGCTAAGATTGTATCTTTAAAAACAAAAATCAGAGTATAGTATGGAATAGTCACTTGCCACCAGATGTCAGGTGATGAAATATAAGCAATATGGCTTTAAAATGCAACCATTGTCCCCCAAAACACTATTTCATCAGGCTAATAAAAAAGAGTATTCTCCCTATGTTGAATTTGACACAAGAGCCATCTCCACTGAATAGAGATCTTTTGTCTAAAGCTAATCAAGTTAATAAAGCAAACCCACAATCTGCTTCCATTTCTTCCACTTCCTCCCAAACAGAGACTCACAGACAAGTCCTGGCTTAGAACACATGGAGGGATGTATCTTTTCTTCTTCTTTATACTTGAATAGTAAGTACGGTAAGGACAAACAGATCTCCTACTTATACTTTATGATTTGTTTCTCTACATTAGATATGTACAAAGGATTCCTAGGATTTTTTCCCTGCAGTTTTGTCCTGGTAAACTGTCCACAAAAGCCAGCTTCCAGTGCTGACTAGTGAGTTCACTAGAACAATATAATCAGAAAGATGGTCATAAGAATGACCATCAACCAGATATTATGAACCCCTACATTAAGATTCTCAACTTCCCTACATCTGATTCAGCAGTTACCAAGACTGGGTTCATTTTCCTTTCTATCTCTGTCCTTTATTTTTAAATCTCTTTTGCTGAAACTATGTGTTAAAACATCAAAGAAAAAAATCACATTTCAAAATACTCTGCAAAGTCCCAACCTAGGCTGTAATAATCTAGAGGGTCAGATGTGAAGTACATATAGATTAACGCCACTGAGGAATAAAATGAAAATAAATGAGAACAAGTAAGAGAGCAAATTAGTATGCATAGGAAGAAGGAAATTACCAGAATAGAAGAGAGAGAGAGAGAAAGGTAGAAAACAAAAGTGTGGTGCACTGGGTAAGAAAAGATCCCAAGAGAAAAAAGGAAATGGTAGGTTTATGAGTGACAGCTCAATATCCACTCACTAGACAGTTGAGTTTGAGAAGTCAGCTTAGTTCAACCTGTGCTGCATTTCTCCACACACACGACTTCCCCTTTGAGAAAGCGATACACCTGTTTCTAATTTCCCTCAACCTGGGACCCAAAGGCATTTTCCACAATCACTTTCAACCTGTGGGGATGAAGGAAGGGAGAATGGAGGGAGGGGAAACAACTTGTGATGTATTGGGCAAGAGAAGAATAAAAAAGAAATTTAAGCATGATGTCACTACACAATAGTATGTAACTATCACCTAGGTACATGTAAATAGTTTTCAACTAATGATAAATATACTATCAAAACTCACAATTGATATAAAATATCCATTTACAGGGGTTTTTCTGTGATATTGACATCTCACTCTTACATTTGATTCACAAAAAGGAGAGAAGGAAGTATAATTCCTTGGGAATGAGAGCATTCTTTGTGTTTTTTCAAATGAATGCTACAGAATAAGAGTGGAGAAATGACACTAATATGCTTTAGACAAAGAAAAAATGCTCTGTGGTCCTCGGGTAAAGAAAAGATCAATTAGAGAAAAACAACCTGGTGACTTAAATTACTTTCTATTTACCTCAATCATCTTCTTCACAAATGCACATTTTAAAAGAAGAAAAATTATTGTATTGAAAACTACTTGGTCTGGCATTTTGCAAGCTATGTTAATCTATGAATTGAAACATCCAGTAGCCATCTCCCTATTCTGTCCCTACCTTCATCAAACTAAAACTCAGGTGACTACTTTCCATTCATTCTCAGTCAAGTGCTTCTCTAGTAGCCTAAAGCTCTGTAATTCCTTTAAAGTATTTCCAAATATCACACTATAATGTTAGCAAGTCAGCTAAAAAAAATTGAAAAATAAACAGTAAAGCCTGGTGGTGGTGGCAGCACACTCCTTTAATCCCAGCACTCGTGAGGCAGAGGCAGGAGGATCTCTTTGAATTTAAGGCCAGCCTGGTCTGCAGAGTGAGTTCCAGGACAGCCAGAGTACAACAGAGAAATCCTGTCTCAAAAATAAGAAAAGAAAGAAAGAAGGAAAGAAAGAAAGAAAGAAAGAAGAAAGAAAGAAAGAAAGAAAGAAAGAAAGAAAGAAAGAAAAGAAAGAAGAAAGAAAGGAAAAGAAAGAAGAAAGAAAGAAAGAAAAAGAAAAGAGGAAGAGAGGGAGGGAGAGAGAAAGAAAGAAAGAAAGAAAGCAAGAAAGAAAGAAAGAAAGGAAGAAAGAAAGGAAGAAAAAAGAGAAAAAGGAAAAGAAAAGAGAAAACTAAACAGTAAGGGCATTGAAATATGATGCCAACCAAGGATGCAAACACAAGATAGAAACCATTGTTCCGGGGGCTCTCAATGAAACTGCGTACAACTATTGCATCTATACCTAGGAATTTCAGCCAGTAGTTTTTTAGACATTCACATGTATGTTAGGGTCAATTCCTTTACTTGATTCCTTTCTTTTTTAAAACTAAAACTGTCTATATTAACATGTTGGATTTTCAGACACCATTATTTTAAAACTCTCTTTTCTCTGAAGATTTAGATGTGTGGAAGTCTATCTGCACTTTTGACCAAACTGCTATATGTAAATGTTGTAGAAAACATAGTCATACATGGAACAATTTTCTACATTCTCTCCCTCACTTGAGGTTTATTTTTTATTTTTGGTTTATGCCAGCTAGTGAGTACTAAGAAGTTTCTCAAAAACACAGCACTTGAAAAGGGAAATTTAAGGCACTGTGTAGACTCCTATTTGGTTCACTTCTAGAAAGAATGAATTGATGACACACATTTACAATGAGACAGAGATTTAAAAACAACAACAACAACAACAAGAGAGAGAGGGTCCTCTGCAAGTACCCACTGTGGACAGAAGCCCGACGAAGCATTAGCAGAGTCATTGCTGGTTATAAAGAAAACTCATGAGGAAAATAATAACGTGAGATGACTTTAATAATAACTATAACAATAAGACCAAACCCTTCCTTTGGCCCAAGCCAATTCTGTCCTCTAATTCTTTACATGAACTCAGGCACTACTCAGAATTGTGTTGTGCAGTGGATGCTATTCTCATTAACATTTTATAGATGAAATGAATACAGTAGTTTGGAAACTTGCCCAATATTTATAAAGCTGAAGTAGTGCAGAGCCCAAGATTCATAGTCTTAGATTTTGCCCTTTTACAACAAGCCAAAATTAAGCTTCTTTGGTCATCTTTTTTTCACTAAGACAGTGCACATGGTCAAGCACTCAGAAGCCCTGAAACCCATAGTATAATTTATGAAAAATCTGGTGTGGAGAGATCTGTGAATAGAAACAATGCTTCATTATATATCAGAAGATGGTACTCATTCCTGGTCAGTCCTCCTAGAGAACCTGACTTATATAAAGAAATCATCATTCTGTTGAATTTCTCAGAGTAACACTGATCCAAGTTTCATATTATCTTCCAAGCCAATAATACAAAATAGTTTAAGACAACAAAAGAAAAAGTATGAAAAAAAGAAACTTCAGAAAAAACAGATTACATTGGGATACTGTCCAACTATTTTAAAATGATATTTAAGAAAATATAAATTTCTATTTTCTTCTCCCAGTTATCTATAGGAAAAGAAAAACATTTTAAAAGTTTAAAGAAAACTTGAAGCATGGAGGCTCAGAGAAAAGGGAAAAAATGTCCCCTTGTGCTTGGTAGTCTGTGGCACACATCTTTAATCTCAGCATTGAGGAGACAGAGGCAGGTAGACCTCTGAGAGTTTGATACCAGCCTCATCTACAGAGTGTCTTCAAGGATAGCTAGAGTTACAACAAAAACTCTGTCTCAGAAACAAAGAAAAGAAAAGAACAGAAAGAAAAATTCATCTTCTCTTATCCCAAACAGGATGTAGAGCTTCAAGTTGGTGGTGGGTGGGTATCTGTAGACAATGGTTCTGAAACTTCAGTAAATGCAGAATTTACTGGAAAATCCCACCCATTGTAGCTGCTACTCTTCTATATTCTAGCTCAGCAGCTTTGGACATGGCCGTAAGAAATTTCAGTGCCAGGCTTCCCACTGATTTTCTTAGGGTTGCCTTCCGAAGATATGCTAAAAGAAAAAGGAGGAGGAGGACGAGAAGGAGATCAATGAGAAGGAGGACAGGATGAGGAGGATAAAGAGGAGAAGAAGGAGAAGGAGGAGGAGAAAGAGGAGGAGGAAAGAGGAGGAGAAGGAGGAAGAAGGGAAAGGAGGAGGAGGAGAAAAGAAAAAATACCTGCAAGAGACCATAGACTACCCAGCAAGCATTGCAATTACACATCACATCACACAATCTTGGGAAGCTGGCTGTCCTGTATCCTACCTGAGTCAACATCCTTGGGACTGTGCTCTTCATCAGGAAGCCTGGACAGTGACCATATGGATGATTATTTCCTGGGAAACTGACCTTCACTGAAATCCATCGAATGTGTGGGTTGACTAACAGCAGCCCAGGTGTAAAGCTAGTCTTGCTATATTTAAAAAGGTATTTAAATGGAAATGTTG
>JAMJFZ010003697.1:0-50000 GCA_026225945.1 Cricetomys ansorgei
GGGGGGCGTGGGAAGATGCACTGTGGGGTGTCTGTCGTCTTGCCTCAGGCATGGATGACGTCCTAACCCAGGCCACTCAGCAGGATCTCACCCACTGACCTTTGACGTGTTGCTCTGACTTTCAGATTTTTGACAATGAAGCCAAAGACCTGGAAAGAGAAGTATGCTTTATCGATATCGCCTGTGATGAAATTCCAGAACGCTACTACAAAGAATCTGAGGTAAGTGATCAAGATGGAAGCAGTTACGTATTCATTCACCCATTCACTCATTCATTCATTCATTCCACGGTGATTTATGAAGCACTTCCCACTCTAGGACTCTTCCTTTAAAGGACATCTGTCTTTACGCCTACTTGATTTGGTCTGGACATCTCACTGGGTTCTTTAAGATCGATTTTTTTAATTGAATGTGCATGCGTGTTTCTGTTTACCTAATGCATGCAGTGCCTGCAGAGGCCAATAGAGGGCATCAGATTTCCCCCAGAGCTATCTTTTCTGATGGTTGTGAGCTGCCATGGGGGTGCTGGGAACTGAACCCAGATTCTCCGGAAGATCAGCCAGGGCTCTCTGCCACTGAACCATCTCTCTAGCAGTCTCTGGCTTCTTTAAGGCAAGACTCAGAATGAAGTCCCAAGCCCGCCCCTAGACCTACCCGCCACTTTGTCTCCATTTGGCGTTCCTTCTCCTCCCAACTGGGTCATCATCCCACTTGACAGCAGGATTCCCGGGGCTAACTGTCCAACGCACTGGCCTTTCTGAACACAGCAGCCTGTCTGTGTGAGGGCACACGCTGCATTGCCTTTCTGTCTTTGGAGTTTAACATAAAGAAAATCCTCAATCAAGCTTCGAAACTTTGATGGCTCTCGTTGGCCCAGAAACCATCCTCTCAAAATAGCAGGCACCTCCCTGAGGGCTTTCTGTTCTCGGCTGGGAATACACGATGAGCTCCCCGTCCTCTCCGGCTTGTCCCCTGCCAGAGTGTGCCCTCTGCCTTGCTGGTCTCCTTGTATGTCACTCTCGGTGCCACTCATCCTCTGTATCCTGTTAGTATCTCATTAATGGCTGCTGATGGAACTTGAGCGACCCTCTTGTAAACAGTGTCCCAGCCCTGGGATGACAAGACATGCAGGGCTATTTTTGTTGTTTAGCTACATTCGGCCAATCATAGTATGTTTGGAATCAGGGCCTCAGACTTGTCCTTGAGCTGTAATACATGGACCTTGAAACTGTTCTCTCAGATTCATTAAGGCTGATTGAAGATGCCACGCATAAACCCATTAAAAGTGAATTCTGGGCTACCGAGATGGTTGTGTGGTTGAAGGTGCTTGCAGCCAAGCCCTGACACCTTGAGTTCAATCCCCAGAACCCACAGGGCGGAAGGAGTACAGACAGACTCCCACAAGTTGTCCTCTAATCTCTATACTCATGTCACGTGCATGCCCGCCTGCTTCACTGCAGGCTGGAGTTTAGGAGCCTCTCTCTGTCCCTCGAAGGGTCGGGGAAAGGCTGATCTTTGAATCACTCTGTGTCACACACAGTCGTCCAAAGACTGTCGGCTTTCTTAAACTCTGCAGCCAGGCCGCACCCGTGTGCTTTAGGAAAAAAACAAAGTTGGGGCTGGAGAGACGGCTCAGCAGTCAAAAGCACGGATCGGGTCTTCCAGAGGACCCACGTTTGACTCCAGCACCCGCGTGTGGCGGCCCACAGCCGCTTCAGTTGCAGGTCTCACACCCTCTTCTGACCTACAGGCACCGAACGCACACGATGTACAGATATACACACAATCGAAACTTCCGTACACATTAAACAGATAAATAAATAGTAATCTCAAAAAAAAATTAAGAAAGGAAATAAAATTTAAGGGGCTACATACGTTGGTGAGTGCGTGGGAGGTTGAGGCGGGGGAGTTGGAGGCCAGCCTTGGTGTCACAAAGAGATCTTGTCCTGGTAACACCAAAGAGAAAGAGAGGGCCACAGATAGAATCGGGGGGAGGGGATGAATACGTGAAACAAAAAAAGAAATTGTGGGGGTTTTGTTAGTTTTCTTGTTGCATTTTGGGTGGGGGGCACGCACACGCCGAAGCACACATGTGGAAGTCAGAGGAAACCTCTTGATTGGTTGATTGGTTTGTTTTTTGTGTTTTTTGTTTTTTTTTTGAGACGGAGTCTTAGCCTTGGCTTTTATTATAGTTTAGTGAATGTGTTGGAGGCCGGAGGTTGAGATCTGGTATCTTCCTCAATCCCTCTTGACTTTATTTTTAGCATCCGTTTTTATTGTATTTTGAAGTGTGTGTGTGTGTGTGTGTGAGAGAGAGAGAGAGAGAGAGAGAGACTGCGAAGTCCAGAAGAAGGCGTCAGTTCTGGAGCTGGAGTTACAGGTGTATCTGGGTCATCCGATGCGAATGCTGGGAACCCAGTCCAGGTCTCCTGGAATTGTACTTAACCACCGAGCCGTCACAAGGTCTCTCGGTGAACCTGAAGCTCACTGATTGGCTACACTAGCTGGTTACCAAGTCCCCTTAGCACCGGGGTTACAGGCTTGAGCCTCTGTGCCTGGCTCTTTTACATGGGTGCTGAGGATTCAAACTCAGGTCCCCCTGCTGGTGTGGCGAGTCCTTTACCAGCCAAGCTGTCTCCCCAGCCCCTGAGCCTCTGTCAAAGCTCAGCCCATGTGACTTCCCTTCAGTGAGCTTTCCCCAGGACATCGCCCCCCCCCCCCCAACTCCTCTCTGGCCTGTGGCTTCTATGCTGTGTAATGCTTTAAATCGCACTGGCTTAGTCTAGCCCATGCTAACTCACAACAGCCATCGCACAAGCTTCACAGAGACGAGAGCTCACGTCATCTTCACTCTGCTCTGGTATTTTACCAGCTACTTGTACCACCAGCTCCGGGCAGATGCTCACTGACAGTTGTCGAAGGAATGAGCGAAGGCCAAGGGCTTTTATTTTTCCTCCCAGCAGCAATAATTTCCGAGCAAGTGCCACCCAAGAAAATAGATCTGTTACCACTAAACTACCAGTTGTGAATCAGAGTTCTTTTTTCTTAGTCTGAGGCTCGCTGCCACAAAGGCTTGTCGTCAGTCTACCCCTGCAGCATCCTAAGTCCAGACACACTCTCTATGCAGAAAGCAAAGGGCTGGTGGGAAGAAGCTGGTGGGAGGTTTCTTTGGTTTAGAGGTTCAGGGGGCTTTAGGAGGGGGTGTGTTTTTGATGCTGATAAATTCAGATCAGGTTTTTCTAGAGCGTGCCTCTGCACAGGCCTGCTGTCCCACACACTGTCTGTCACCCAGCCCAAAGGAGGGGATCAAAGCTTTCCTTTTCTTTTCCCATTCACGCCTCCCCCCACCCCCGGAAGCTTTGAGCCACACAGTCAGGAATGCCTTTCTCATTAAGGGGACTGGGGCTGGGAATTTTCCACTGGCTGGCTTCTGCCTGACAGCCTTCTTGCCACCACTGACCAAGGATTCAAAGGGATACTTTTGGGGACTCAGGATCAGCTAATAGCCCAGCCTAAGGCTCTGCTTGATTCTTACCCTACGGGTTCCTGTCTCCTACCCAAATCCACGCCCTGAGCAACAGCTCCCAAAACCTCTTAGACTCAAGTTTTATTCTTCTTCAAGTTTTCAATGTTTATTTATGTGTATGTATCTCTGTGCTTATGTATTAGTATGTGTGTGCGTGTCACCTGTGTGCAGGTGCCTTCGGAGGCCAGAAGAGGGCGTTGGATCCCTATGAGCCACCTGAAGTGGGTGCTGCGCGGTAAAGGCTCATAACCACTGCGCCATCCTTCCAGTCCCTCGGGTTTCATTCTTACGTCAATTAGACGGTCTTGAAGAGCAGCCCTGTGTTGCATTTTCTTTTTACTCAGAGCAGAGCGATGGCTCCATGGGTAAACTGTCTCCTCCGTGAGCATGAGGAACTGGATTGGGATCTCCAGAACCCACATAAAAGCCAAATGTACTTGGGACAACAAATATCTATAACCACAATGCAGGAAGCAGAGACAGGCAGATCCCCAAAACTCACTGGCCAACCGGTAGAGACGATCAGTGAGCACCAAGCTCATTAAGGTAGAGAGCGGTCAAGGAAGACATCCCGTGTGGACCACTAGCCTCCACCTCTGCACACATGGGTGAGCACACATCAATGTGAATTGGGTAGGGGGTGTCAGAGAGAGCAGCACTGTTAAGCAACACCGACACAGAGACCCAGCTGTCTGTGGTATTCAGAAAGTTTTTTGCGCCAAGTCACATGCCCAGGTCCATCGGTGCCAGCAGAGGGGGGGTTAGGATGAGCTCTGAGCAGCCTGCACTCGCTATGAGGTCGATACGTGGCTTCTCGCTTCTGCCAAGATTCCCATCCTGACTCTGATGCTCTGCCAAGATTTCAAGGTGAAGATCCCAGTGGAGGAAAGGGGGACTGTGCAGAGGACACAGGCTGAGAGACCCATCCGTAAAGCTGGGGTGGCAGTTCCGGGAGTATCAGAACCAAGCCTAGCTTCCAGCCTGCAGAACTGGTCCATCCTGGGCAGCCTCAAAGTCAAGTTCACAGAGGTCTCATATGAAGCCAATGGTGTTGATCAATGCTGCATCTGGTTCTCTTGTCTAATCATTTAGTGTGCTGGGTCATAGGCTTGGCTTCCATGATGACTGTGCCCAGAGAAAATGATATATTTATTGGCCTCTTCTGTGCAGCCTCAACTCCCCCCCCACCCCCGGCAAGAAAGTGGAGGTGACCCGGGCATGGTGGTGCACCCTGTAATCCCAGCCAGAGGCAGACAGATCTCTGTGAGTTCAAGGCCAGCCTGGTCTACATAGTGCATTCCAGGACTGTCAGGGCTACATAGAGAAACCCTGTCGAGGGAGGGAGGGAGGAGGAGGGGGAGGAAGAAGTGGAGGGGGAGGAGAGGGAAGAAGTGCTGGGGCTTGTTGTTGGTAGTGGTGATACTTTTGTTGTTCCTTGTTTGCTTGTTTGTTTGGGTTTTTTGTGGTCTTGTTTTGTTTCTAGATGTATTTCATTTTATGTGTATGAGTAGGTTTTTGGTTTGGTTTGGTTTGGTTTATTGAGACAGGGTTTCTCTGTTGTAACACTGCCTGTCCCAGAACTCACTCTGTAGGCTGGCCTTGAACTGAGAGATTCACCTGCCTCTGCCTCCCAAGTGCTGGGATTAAAGGCGTGTGCCATCACCGCCTGGTTATGTATGAATGTTTTGCCTGCATGTATGTAACTACATGTGCCCACATGACCACATGACCACATACATACAGCTCCCCCAAGGGGGCTGCAAGAGGGCATTGGATCCTCTAGAACTGCAGTTACAGTTGGGTATGAGCCACCATGTGGGTGCTGGGAACTAAACCCAGGTCCCCTGCAATAGCATCAAGTGCTCTTGACTGCTGAGTCTCTCTCAACTCTCCACTACCCTTTGAACTGGGCTTTCTTATTACAGCTGACAGGAATTTCTCTCCATCATCTTAGGGAATGCAAAAGTGATAATAAAGCTTAGTCATTCTAGTGGGCAAATTTAGATTTTGAACTTGAATATCGATGAAGAAGAATCACACAGAGCTCAGCCATTAAGAGCATTTGCTGTTCTCACAGAGGACCAAAATTCAGTTCCCAGCACCCATGTCAGACGGCTCATGCCTGTAACTCTAGCTCCTGGGAATCTGACACCCCACTTTGCCTTCCACAGGCACCTGTATGCATGTGCACACACACTCACATGACACACACACACACACACACACATCGCATACACATACACTTACACTTCTATACACATATACACACACTCACATACACATATACATATTCACACACACTCACACACACAGACTCACATCCTCACATATACACACATACACACACACATACACATACTCACACATTTTCACGTACACACATACTAACACACACATACACACACTCACAAATACATACACACACATTCACATACACACACTCACAAATACATACTCACACACTCACAAATACATACACACACACTCACACACACACACTTACATACGCATACACACACACACACTCACATACACACACTTACATACCCATACCACACACACACACACACACACACACACACACTCATATACACACACATAAATAGAAAGAAGGGAAGGAAGAAGAAAACCGTCCCATGAGCTGCCCTGGCAGCCTGGGGCGGCCCCTCACGGGCTACAGTGGCGCATGCAACAGGCAGAGAGGATCTTTAGTGGAATTTGATTTAGGACTTTCTCCTTGGACTGAGGTGAATCTTAAAACTCGGCCTCCGGGTCCCTGGATGATAGTCTCCCTGGCCCAGAGCAGCCTTGGCAGCTGGCTCATCGTTCACGGCGGTCTCAAACGTCTGTTGGCTCCACTCTTAAGGGAGAGCGAGGAGCACAAAGAGAGACACATCTAACTTTCCCAATAACTGTCAAGGGTGACGGATTAAATGCTGTTTGCTAAGGACAGGCCCCCAGAAAGGGAACAGAGGCGCCAGATGAGTAAATGGTGCCGCCCTTAGCTGTCCCCTTCCAAACCTCTCAGCTCTCTCAAGTTAAAAACATTTCCGTTTGAATCTGAGTCTTGGTGGTTGAGAGGGCTGAAGACTTTCAGTTATTTCCAAAGGACCGTGTTGGACTCCTCTGCCTCACGCTGGGGACTCCTGGTTGAGTTCAAATCGTTGTTGTTGCCTGAGAGGACCACAGATGTTTCGGGATGGGTTCCCAGTGCCTCCTGGGTAATAAGAGGAATCACAGTTTGCTCAGTGTCGGGAGAAGAGAGAAGTGTCCATGGCCACAGCAATCCCCTGTGAGAATTGTGGGACTCAAGGGTAGGAAGCCAGCGAGGGAAGGGTCCCCAGGCAGCTGCTGCATTGCAGGACCTGGGACTCTGCTATCACCAGGGTCTGGGATGTTAGTGCTGCTAGAATCCAAGACCTGGCTGGGGTGTGGCTCAGAGGTGTGGTGTTTGTCACATCTAGCGTGTGCAGGGCCCCTGGTTCCATCCCTAGCTTAGAAGGAAAGAGAGAAGAAGGAAGAAGGGAGGCAGGGAGGGAGGCGGGCGAGCAGGCAGGCTGCTCTCGGTCGTCACTTCTGGACATAGCCTGAGCAATCATTCTTAGACAGCCCTGAGAGCATGTCTCAACACAGACCTGTTCCTCGTTGTCTTCAGCAGCTGGTATACCTATGCAGATGTCATTTCCCCAGGGGTCATCATAGGTGACCCTCTGCTACATAGCAGGTTTGAGACCAGCCTGGGTTACATGAGACCTTGTGTCCATAAAGAACTACTCTCCCATGACATCCCAGAACTACTATCCCTCATCCCATACCAGGTGTTGTTAAAGTGGGTGTTTGTGGTGTTTATCCCCGAGCGTAATTTAGAGGTGGCGTTATTTTAAACTCTACATGACCCTCCTAATACACTTTATCTTACTAGCAGTATGGGTGTACCGTCTTCCTGCGCCCCTCACACATCTGGCAGGTGTGAAGTGGCTCTGTAGCTTGCCATCTTTTCTGACAAGGGTGCTGGGAACCAAACTCAGGTCCTCTGCAAGAGCAGCAGGTGCTCTTAACAGATGAGACATGTCGCCAGCCCCCCTGCATCCCAGGCTGGCCTGAAACCCCCTAATCCTCCTCCTACTCCAACTTCTCAGGTGCCAGGACCTCAGGCATGAGCCGCCACGCTCAGCTCACCGTGCTCTGTTAACTCAGTGTGCTATTCGCCGTCTGGGGGACATTGAAGGTGTTTCTGTTCTTTCCCTAGAAGTAGTCATAAATCTCTCTGGTTGTTCCCGTGTTTCCGAAGAGTAGGTCTTTCCTCTGTGTGTATCCGTGTGTGAGTGTATGGAGGCCACAGATCAACGAATCTTCCTCCATCACTCTCCACCTCATTCTTCATTCCATACATTTAATGTACGTGTCCATGGGCGTAGAGGCCAGAGGATAACTTGTAGGAATCGGTTCTCTCCTTCCATGTGGCTCCCCAGGACTGAGCTCAGTCTTCAGGCCCAGCAGCAATGCCTTTATCTAGGGAGCCACCCCATCTGCCCTCCTCCACCTTGCTTTTGAAGATAAAGGCAGACAGAATGATCTGTGTCCAGAATCCCAGCAATCAAGAGGCAGAGACAGAAGGGTCTCTGGGGCTCACTGGCCAGCCAGCCGGTGCAGCAACTCTGTTAGCTCCGGGTTCTACGAGACCCTGTCTTTAAAAAAAAAAATAGAGGACGATTGAGGAGACACCTGACATAGATTTCTGAACTACATATGCTTATGTGCTCACTTACACGTACAAAGAATCCACCGGACCAAGGAACAATTGAGCTTGTTGTAGAGGGACCATGTTAAATGACTCGCTTCGTCTTTGGCATACGGTAAACATTTGTCCTGGTTTCATTTCTGTTTCTGTGATTAAAATACCCTGCTTAAGAGCAACTTAGAGGAAAAGGGTTTTTTTTTTTTTTTTTTTTTTTTTTTTAGCAGAGACGTCCCAGTGGTGGGAGCTCGAGGCATCATAATGTATCCACCGTCAGAAACAAAGAGCAACAAGTGCACGCAGACATGCTTGCTTCTTCCTTTCTCATACAATTCTGGACCTACTGTCTAGGGAATGACTCCACCCACGGTAGGCTGGATCTTCAAGACAATCTGCCACACGTGAACCTGATCTAGACAATTCCTCAGTTGAGACTCTCTTCCCAAGTGATTCTAGGTTGTTCCAAGCTAACAGTTAAAAACTAATGATGTTGGAGAGGTGGCTCAGCAGTTAAGATGCTACTACTCTTCCAGAAGACTTGCATTCCGTTCCTAGCATATACACAATGAAAAATGACCTAAGATGACTTTCTTTAATAAGCCCTAATCATGACAGCGTTTGCAAAGGACTTCCTTCTGCTTTGACTCTTGCTATTGATCTGCAGGAGAGCTGCAGAGCCTGTGGCCTCAAGGCAAGCATGTGCCTTTGGCAGGTGGCCGAAGTAAATGGTGCTCTGGAAGTTTGTTTGCATGCACGGTGCTTTTCAATCAGCAGCATGAGTGGGGAGGGGGTGGTGCTGGGGGCGGGGGAACAGAAGTGTGATTCTGATGACAGCCCCAGTTCCTAGACTCTCAAAACCTCAGCAGGTTCATCATCAAGACACTTCAGAAACTCAAGCCATTTGTGCTGCGTAGTTACCAAAAAATGTGTTCTTACTCCTCTCGTGGTTTAACTTCATTCCAAATGCCATGTGTCTGATTCAGCATCTCTGAGAAGAAGCCTTAGAGCTTAAATTCACTGCTATGCCAAGTTTGGGCAATCTGTTCCTTCAAGTCCCAGGATGGCATAGTCTATTTTCTTATGCTACAGCAGAACACCACAGACCAGTTAATTTATAAACAATAGAAGTTTCTTTTACTCACAGCACTAGAGACCGGGAAGTCCAAGAGTGTATTGTTAACATCTGGTGAAGGGTGTGTGCTGCTTTACACGTGATAGATGGGTGAGAAGCCATTCGAAGCCTAGGACTTCTCTGTTTACTGTGTTCAAGTTTTTAGAGCATCCTATTGATACTTCATCTGGGAGGCAGAATAGCAATGTAAGCCCCAGAGCTTGCCTGTTATCCTACCAAAGGGGAGTCGGTGTCTATGCTAGTTTTTTTTCTCCCTGTGGCTGTAACAAAATACCTGACAAAAGCAACTTAAGAAAGGAAGGGTTTATTAGGACTTGCAGTGGAGGGTGCAGTAAGTACATCCCAGCAGGGAAGGCATGGCCCCCGGGGTATGAAGGAGCTAGTCGCATTGTACCCATAATCAGGAAGCACGGGGAAATGAATGCCAGCGCTCAGCTCAGTTTCTTCCTATGGGCTGCAGGGTGCCCACACCTGGAATTATAACCACCCGCATCTGCAGGGAGTCCTTCCACCTCGTTAGCCTAATCTAGGAATGCCCTCAGATTTGTTTCCATGTTCGCTCTAAACCCGTCAAGTTGACAGTCCAGTTTGACCAGCCCAGGACCTGTCAGTTTCATCCTGCCTGATGGTAGTCTGGTAGCTCTGCAGACTCAGGAGAGTCTTCTCCAGTGGCTGTGAGTGTTGATCACAGCGTAACATACCTGCACTTGTCCCCCAAAGTTGGCTTCTTCTGACTTACAGCTCAGTAATGTCAGTCCACAGCTCTGTGAGGTTGGCAGTGGCACACACGTGTGCCTGCACACACACACACACACCCCTGATCCACTGATTGCCTCCTCTACTTCAGACTTCAAGTCCAACTGTTCAGCTCCTGCATCAAAGCTATCTGGGGAGGAATAGATGCCTCTCTTCATCCTTATTGCTGAGGGGACCCGAGAAAGACATGCAATCAGTAGCCCACTAACACAGGCCTTTGACTGTTGGGCAGGTCTCTCACCAGCTGGCCAAACCCAGCCTTCAAGGGTCGGGAGCTAACTTTTGAGAAAAATAAACCCAACGTGAAGGTGTTTGATCTGGCTGTATTATTTAATCTGAACAATATGAAAAAATAGATGTTATCCCCATTTTATGAGTATACTGAGGCTCAGGAAGCCCTAAGGACTTGGAAGTTTCTGGAAGTCTGGACTCAAGCCTTAATGTGCAATTGGAGAGATGGCTTGATGCTTTAGAGTGCTTGCTTCCCTTGCAGAGAACTCAGGTTCAGTCCCCAGCACCCACACCCAGTGGCTCACAACCGTCTGTAGCTCCAGTTCCAAGCTGACTTCCAGCCTCTGTGGGCACTGCATGACACGGCACACATATATGCACAAAGGCACGCATACATTTAAAAATTTGTTCTTGAGACAGGGTCTCAATATTTAGCCCTGGATGGCCTGGAACTCACAATATAGACCAGGCTAGCCTTGAACTCACAGAGATCTACCTGACTTTCCTTCCAGAATGCTGGGATTAAAGGCATGTACCTCTATGCCTAGATGCCTACCCAGAAAAATGTAAAAAGAAAATCTTTAGGGCTGAAGAGAGGAACCCAGCAGTTAGAACTCCTGCTCTTCCAGGCTGTCTGGATCTGGTTCCCGGCACCCACACTGCATGCTTCACAGCTGCTTGTAACTGTAGTTTTAGGAGATCCATTGCTCTCCTCTGACCTCATATGCGCTCATATGCACAAGTACACACACACACACACACACACAATTTAAGAAATAATAACAAATAATAAAAATTTTTATGGGGATGCTGGGAATTGAACTCAGGACCTCTGGAAGAGCAGCCACTGCTCTTAACCACTGAGCCATCTCTCCAGCCCCATAAAATATTTTTTAATGGATAAATAAGGCAGAGAAGAATAGAGAAAGACACCCAACATCCACCTCTGGCCTCCATGAACACCTACACACACACATGCACATGTGCACGCACACCTGCGCACACACACACACCCTTACACAGAAAGAATGTTTGTGAGTCCCTGACTGGACGTTTGATTTAATAAACTTTAGCTATCCACGGGCCAGACTGTATATTCTCAATATAGGTCAAGGCTACTGATGATCCTTTTTATAGCCTGTGTCTGAAGAACACTGCTAAAATCAGAGCAGGTAAGGACAATCTCAAAGGCAGCCCAGGTTCAAAGGTTGCAAACCATTCAGGTCCTACCTGGCTTCCTAAATGGAGGAGCTTGGACCAAGGGTGTTAGGGTTCTGTTTTCTGGCCTCCTGGCCTCACATCTTGTAAGAGGGGGTTCTTCCCGGTGTGTCCTTGAATCATCTTGTTGACTGTAATTAACAGTCATTTCGCTATCTGTGTCAAAAGGAACTGGGTTGAGTTATGTAACAGGGTGTTCAGAAGACACAGTTTATTATACTAGACCTGGGAACCAGGCCCAGTGCAGGGAACAAGAGGAGTTGTGACCCTTCAGTCTCAGGCAGCTGCTAATCGCTGAGGTCGGGTACTTCCTGGGCCTGTGAGGAGATTGCATGTCACCATCATCCATTCTCAGATCACCCATCTCTAACCCCTTCCTACATGGGGATGGGGCAGTCCTGAGTTGGTAGCCACACACTTCTTGCCTAGCCTTAAAACCATACAACGGGGGTCTTCTGAGACAACTGACTACAGCAACCGGGAGCATCTGCAGACTGTCAGCTGAACCAAAAATACGAAGATATGAACCCTCCTTCTGTCCCATACTGCCATCATAGAAGACTAGGGAAGAGGCTGGGGGGATGGCTCCATGGATAAAGGAGCTTGCCACCAAGCTCCCAATGATCTGAGTTCAATCCCTGGGACTCACATGGTGAAAGGAGAGCACCGACCACATCCCCCCCACCGTGATTTACTGTACCGCTACACAACAGGCCCAAACCAGCAGGATCAAGTGGCCATGAGCTGGAGCTCCTGGAGCCGTACGTGAAAAAACAAAACACTTGTTGTAAGCTGTTCAGCTCAGGTGTTTATGTCACAGTAACAGAAAACTGACTCATACACCTGCCTCCCCACGAAGTCAGTCCGTTTCACTGAACTGGATTCTCTCTTAATCACCAGTCTTACTGTTTAAAAGTCTTTACAGATCTGGCTCTCCAACCCTCCTCTCTGCTTCTCAGAGATCGTGGATGGGACTTTTAATCACTTCATTGCTCTAATAACCAGCTCCATCTTGTTTAAGGGGCTCCAACTCAATTCAGCTCAATAACACCAATTAAGGCATGAGATGGAAGGGTTGTAGAGAGTAAAGACAGTCCAGGCTCAGGAAAGTCCAACAACCACAGGAACACCATCTCAGGAACCATAGTGCAGAAGTGTATTTCCAGTTATATTTAAAATGGTTGCTTTGTGCACTGTTGGGTGAGGGGCCGCCTAGGCCTTGGCATTTTGTATTGTCTGCAGGCGTTGGCTTTATGTCAGTTCCTCATGATCTGCTCGTGCTATCAGTAGAACACCTGAGGAGCTGAGGGATCAATAAAAACCTCTGAGATGAGACACTCAGGGTTCCATCTTCCAGTATGGCGCTGGCTGTGACAGGTGGTTCCCTCTGCTGAGGTCTGGCAGGGTCTGCACCTGTGAAAGCGCCTCCTTGTCTTCTTTGCTGAGCCACACCATAGATGTACCACTACAGAACCACAGGCAAGGGCCAAATCTGTTCTCATTACGTCACAAGGATTAAATGAAATGGCGTGCAAAGAGCTTGGCACCAGCTCTGGTACAGAGCAAGCGAGCCCTTAACGCACAGCACGCGCGCACGGTGATTTCCCCTCCTCCCATCCTCGGCTTGCCTTTTAGTTTTATTTTTCCTTAGTCTTTCCCCTGACCCCTAGAAGGCATCAGTAGCGGTCTTTGTGGACTGTTGTTGTTTATTCAAAATTCCCATTCTCACGCTCTCTCTCTCGGCAGCATGGTGAGTTTTGAAAGTTGCTAGCCCTAAGTTTTAACTGGGACAGGTGTGAAACACATGCCGACACCCCCCCCCCCACGAGAACTTTTGTCCCCTGGCTTTCCATGTGCTAGACAGAGCTTAAGAGCCAGCTTCCTCCAATCAAGTCACTTTGCCGGGGAACAGCATAAATCGCTGCGTTTGTGGCACAATCTGGCGGCGAGAGCAAAGGCTTTAAAAATAGCCCTTTGAGCATTCGCTGCTGACAAAGCAAGAATTGACCCTTCTGGCCATGATTTCCTTTTGGACTTTTTCTTTTCCTCTTTGTAAACTGATGCGTCGCGGTCGACCTTAGCGCTCAGGCCCATGTGCTCTGAAAGCTCCTGAGTCTGATACTGTTTAAAAGTCTCGCTGAGCCCTAGATCACCAATCCCAAGGTTCACCCGTTTCGAGGGTTCCGTTTTAGTCACTGGTCAGGTAAAGGTGCTTGCTCACCAAGCCTGATCCATGGGGCCCGCACCGATGGGAGGAGAGAGGCAACTCCTGCAAATTGTCCTCCGACTTCCACACTTGCACCGTGGCGTGTGTGTGCGCGCTCACGCACACACACGATGAATAAGTAGATGATGGGTGGACGGATAGCTAGACGATAGATGAGTGACAGACAGATAACGTGTAATAGAAAGGGATATTAACGTTCAAGAAGCCCTACACTAAATTCTGGGCTAACTTTCTTCCCAGTGAAATGGCCGTTCATTGGAGGAAAGGGACGCCAGCACTCAGGAGGCTGAGGCAGGAGGCTCGCGGGCCCCAGAGCAGTGTGGGCTACACAGCAAGACTGTGCCTCAACAAGCCAATTACAAGCAGTGTTGTCAGCTGCGTTAGTTACTCTTCCCGGTGACAAAATGTTCGACGAAAGCCTCCTAAGGAAGAAAGATTTCATTCTGGCTCCGAGTGCGCAGGTCCAGGGAAGCCACGGGCGGCAGGAAGGTGAGGTGGCCCGTCACATAGCATGCACAGTTGGGAAGCAGAGAAAGATGAACGCTGGTACTCGGCTCTCCTCCCTTTCACAGTCTGACAATTCGGGTGAATCTCCCCACCTCAAACTACTCTAGAAAAGTCCTTACATACGTGCCCAGAGGTTTACCTCCAAGGTGATTCTCCATCCTGTTAAGTCGACAATATTAACTATCACCTTGGAGTGACTCTTCAGGGAAGGTTCCAGCATGTAGGGGAAAAAAAACCTGACACGGGATTTGTATCCTGTTAATTCCTCTCTGCTTTGGGGCTGAGTATTATTACATAATATAGCAATTCCTGGCTGGGGTTCCCATTTAGCCTTTTTATATTTAACATTTATCCAAAACTTATCATTTCAATTAGCAGGGCAAGCCCCTGTTGGTTATTGCCCTTTGTGGTTCTGACTGAAAGTGTAATTAATCATGGAGACTTTATATCTCAGTTTATGGGGCTAATAATATTGCTTCCAAGATGTGAGCTCTCCTGCAGCTGGGCCAAGATCTCCTGCGGGCTTCTCTTTGCACCTTCCAGATGTGAGCTTGATTATAAGCCACAGAGAGACACAATTTCCCATGCGCTGCCCGGATGCCAAATCCCTCAGGGTCACCTCTGTGTTGGCTTATCCCAGTGTGTGAGACGGCAATGCCTCCAGGTACTGCTGACCTAACGGAGGGAAAGCCCTCTTCAGATGTGCCAATTGGAAAGGGTGGCCAGCCAAGTCCTGGGGAAACAGCCCTGCCACCAGCTCAGACCTCTCTGTATAGCTGAGCTTTAACTGCAAGGCTTCAATCATCTGCCTGGCTTGGAGAATATCAGCAGAGCCAGAGACTTCATCGTGGATGAATCAAGAAGCCCCCGGCCAGAAGAGCACACTGTCTCTCCAATATCTAGGCAGCCAGCCGCTGGGCCAGAGGAGCCGAGCGCATCCCTACGTGCAAAAGTCTTGCGGAGAGTTTCCACACTAGCCGTTCCACGTAAGCCAGCAGGTCCAGCTGCAGATAGAGTGCTATTGGGGAAGCTCCCCGGCCAAGTGAGTGAGCTGTAGGAGAGACCCCAGAAATCTACACGGCTGGCCCTGTGAAAACCTATCTGATCCAGTTCGGATGGGAAATGTTGTTCACAGGCTTATGGGATTCAACCGCTGGTCCTCAGCTGGTTTGGGGAGATTGTAGAACCTTGTGGACATAGAGGCCTCACTTGTCAAAGTAGATCACTAGCGGGCAGGTCTTGGAGTTGTATTCACTTCTGGTTCTGGCCTGCTTTCTCTTGGTTGGCCAATCTGTGAGGACCCTCCCACCGCCATGCCTCTCCCACCATAATGGACTGAGACCCTCTGAAACTGTGAGCCAAAATAATCCTTTCCTCCCCTAAGCTTCTTTTAATAGATATTGTATCACATGACAAAAAAAAACTTACAGTCTTCTCTGACCCTTGGTACGGGTTAATTGTGCCAATCAAAAAGATAGAAGCCGGGTGTAAGGTGCACTAGGGAGGCTGAGGTGGATAGATCTTTGTGAGTTCCAGGACAGTTGGGGCTACATAGAGAGACCCTGTGTCAATGAAAAAATAAATAATAATCTCTCAAAAGTCTCACCTGCAGGACTTCATGCGAACTGGAACCAGAGGACTAAGATAGGTTAGAGTCCTTAGGGGAGGCCTTGACCCCATATGATTGGTGTCCTTTGTATGAGGACACAGACAGAGCAGCGCAGAAGGAAGACGATGTGGCACTCATAAGACACAGCCTGTGATCACTCCAGAGGCAAGCTTTATAAGCCAAGGAATGTCAAAGATGCCCAACAAACCCCGAGATGCTGAGGAAGAATAAAGCAGCAGGGATAACACCTTGAACTTGGACGTGTTTCCATACTGTGAGACCGCAAATCCCTGTCATCTAAGCCCTCAGTCTGTAGTCCTTCCTTACAGCATCAGTCTGAGGTCCTTCCTTACAGCATCAGTTTGTGGTCCTTCCTTACAGCATCAGTCTGAGGTCCTTCCTTACAGCATTAGTCTGCGGTCCTTGGTTACAGCTTCAGTCTGCGGTCCTTGGGTACAGCTTCAGTCTGAGGTCCTTCACTATAGCAGTTCCAGGACACAAAACACCTAAGTGCCCCATTCAGGAGAAGAGCTCCCCCAGCCCCAATTTGAAAGGTTCCAGAAAGGGCAAACATCAAATGTCTAGGGGTGACTTTGATCACACCCAAACGAAACTGGTATGTCCCCTTTCAAGTGTTTGAGATGAACGCATCCTGTGTCAGGAAGTACCTTCTCAGTGGGTTCCATGTTAGGGAAGAGGCATCTCTGGGTGGCATCTGAGTGATGTCCTCGGGTGAAGCTCATTCAACAAATAACCCATAGCCGGAGCAATCTGTCTTCCTCTCTGCTTCTCCTAAGAGAAAGTGGGAAATACATTGTGTCTGGGCACTGGGTCTAGGACCCAGCCAAGTGTTCCACTAATAACAACTTGTGTATCGGTAACAATTGTCATCCCTTCTCTTGAGGCCAGGCGTGGTGGCATAGCCTATCCCCCAGCACTCGGGAGGAAGAGACAAGCAGATCTCGTGTGGGTTCTGGGCCAGCCTAGTAGTCTACATGAGACAACCAAGGCCTCATCGTTAGACCGTGTCTAAAACAAAAACACAGTCTTCTCTTGAAGTGTAGACCCGGAGATAGGTACCAGCTTCCAGAAAGCAAGAATGCTCAGCCAACCTGTCACTCCCCAGAGGAAACTTCCATCCTGTCCAGTGGTCACGTTTGTGTTTGAGCTCATTTTCCTGCATGACTGACTACAGAATTAAAGATAGCCGGGTGAGCCAGCAGCTGCCTGCCTTTCTTCTGGCGAGAGTTGAGTGAACCACATGGTAGGCTCTCTGGAGCTGTTTGGGCTTTATATCTGTGTCACTTACAGAGTGACACAGTGACAATGTTGCCAACTTTCCATATTCCATGGAAACATGGAACATGGCAGTATCCAATCTGAGCCTCTCAATAAAACCACAGGGGACATGCGAACACCATTCCACAGCGTGGATCTTTTCTGACTACGCCCAGATTTCAAATGACACATTCTGTCCTCCCAAGGTAAAGGTTCCATCTTTCTCCACTCAGACTGCTGTAACAGGATACAGTAGGTGGGGTGGTGGCTCTGAAACATTTCCTTTCATAGTTTGGAGACTGGAAAATCGAGACTGTAGCAGACTTCACCTGGAGAGACGAGAACAAACGTCCCTCCCACCCCAGGTAGAAGAACACCAGTGACAGATCAAAGAAAGAGATCCACCCAGATCTTTTAGTGACCCAGTGAGTTGGCTGAGATTACTTATGGGATGGAGTGAGAAGTTACTTAGAGGGAGACTCAGGCATCACCAGAAAGCCCGTCCCAGTGTGGGTTACGGCTCACTAAAGCTGGTTTCCCTGAAGCTCCCTGCACAACCTGCTCCACCCGCAGAACAGGCTCTTCTCTGCAACAGTTGTTGCTATTTACATAACCCAGGTTTAATGAGTCCTGTAAATTTTGGCATTTCCTGAGCCCTGTAAGTTCCTTGAGTTTCCTGAGTTCTGTATGTTGCCTGGACTTCTCTTCTCTCTCCAAGAGGGAATGTTTCAATTCAGAGGAAGCTGCTACACAGGCGGTGCCATGAGAGGCCCAGTTCCTGGTTCCTAGAGGGTGACTTCTTCTTGTCCTCTCAGCATAAGGGCCCCAGGGGCTCTCCAGTCTCTTACCTACTTCTCCCTGTGGGGAGGGGCAGGGAGGTGTGCATGGAGGGTTGAGCACCTGGGCCTAGTGGTAGGGGGTCAGTACTAGATAAGTTGCTGATCATTTCTAAGCTTTGAGTTGCTCATCTGTTTATTTGTTTATTTATTTATATTTTTGTTTTTGTTTTTTTCAGTACAGGGTTTCTCTGTGTGGTCCCAGCCGTCCTGGAACTCACTCTGTAGACCAGGCTGACCTCGAACTCAGAGATTCACCTGCCCCTGCCTCCAGAGTACTGGAATTAAAGGTGTGACCCACCATACCCGACTTTCCTCATCTGTTTATACCTAGTGGTAGTGGCTACACCTTGGGAGGTTCAGAAAAACTAAGTACCCAGACTCCGCCCGAGTCGGGTTAGAGCCACTCTCTGAGACCTTGACATTGCTTTGCCTGTGCCTCTTCCCCAGAGGTTTCTGTTCTTGGAATTAAGATGAGGAGGCTCTAGAGGGTTTTCTGGCTTCTGGTTCCTACAGGCCATGTGTTGTAACCGGGCAACTCCAATCTTTGCCTCAGTCCCCAAGTGACCATCTCTTTGAGTCCTTCCATCTGTCTCGTTCAAGGACACTTGTCATTGGACTTAATCTAGGATGATCTCATCTCAAGATCCTTAGCTTAATTACATCTGCAAAGACCTTGCTTTCCAGTCACATCAACCCATAGGTTCTAAGGGTGAGAGCGTGTACATAACATATCCTTTGGGGAATCACCAGGCCAATGCACAAAATTTTCTGGTTGTTAGGCTCCAGCAATCAGGAGGCTGAAGCAAGAGGACTGCCACAGTTCAAGTCCAGCTACAGAATGGGCTACAGAAAGAAACTCTGTCTACCGACCCACCCCCCCGAAAAGATCAACAACAAAAACAAAAATAACAGCCTAAAGTAAAACCTCATGTCCTTTTGTAAGAAGCTAGTAACCACAGGCTCACCAGAGCTATATAGTGAGACCCTGTCTCAAAAACTGAAAAAAAAAAAAAAAATTAAGCTAATAGCCACACAACAGCCAGAGGAACATAATAAGACCCCATCTAATAAATGAATAAATAAATAAATAAATGCTAAAAAAACAGGGTGAGGAGATGGCTCAGTGGGTAAAGGTACCTGATGCCAAGCCTGACAATTCACGTGGTGGAAGGAGAGAGCCACAGATTACCTTCTGACCTCCGTGTGCATGTATGGCACATGTGTACACACGCACACGCACACACACTCACACGCACACAGAATAAGTAGGTGCAAAAGGCTAAAGCCCTGAGGTCAGCATTTCAGAGAAGCGTGACATTAGAAAGAAAGGAAGAAGTTTATAAATGTCATTTTAAGCTTGGGACCAGGGACGTCGCTCATTTGTGATAACCATAAACGAGGGCCTGGGTTTCATCTCTAACACTGTGGGGGACGGAATAGGCAAATGTAAACGTTAGCCAGGCGATGGGGACCCGCGCCTTTAATCCCAGCAGTCAGGAGGCAGAGACAGGCGGATCTCTGAGTTCGGGGCCAGCCTGGTCTACCGAGTGAGTCCAGGACAGCCAGTGCTAAACAGAGAAACCCTATCCAGAAAAAAAGAAAATTGCATGGCATGGTGGCTCGTGCCTTTGATCCCAGACAGACAGGGTTTCTCTGTGTTTTTCTCTTGAAGTAACTCTCTCTTGGAAAACAAAACAAAGCAACAACAACAAAAAATTAAATGTACGAAAATAAGAAAAAACTTACTTTTCTGTCCCTACCCTCCTCCTAAAAAGAAAGAAAATCTGAAATGGAAGTTTGAAATAAAATCATGATCATGTTTTCTCTCTCTTTCTTTTTTGCCTTTTTGAGACAGGGTTTCTCTGTTGTAACCCTGGCTGTCCTGGAACTCACTCTGTAGACCAGGCTGGCCTCGAACTCGCAGAGATCCGCCTGCCTCTGCCTCCCGAGTGCTGGGATTAAAGGCATGTGCCACCACAATCCAGCGCCGTCTTTTTTTCTTTTTTTCTATAAAGAATAAACTATACCCGATGGCACAGGCCTGGAATTCCAGCTCCGCCGGTCTGGGTGCTGTGAGGCCCTTCCTGCCTAGAAATGAAAAGTGAGAAGAGAGGCTGGGGGTGCCGTTCTCGGGTACAGTGCTTGCCTGGCGTGCCCCAGACCCCGGATTTAATTTTCAATGAAAACAGAGAGAGAAGTGGGGGGGGGGGAGCAATTATTTAGTAGTGGAATTTGAATTAGGGCCAAGACTTGAAGCGTCTTGGAGACAGTTCTGTAGGTTATGGTGTTTGCAGTCAAGCCCGACAGACAGCCTGAGTTCAATCCCCAGGACCCCAGAAATCGAGACACCCCCCCCCCCCCACTGTGTAATTGCGTGCATACAAAAATAAAATTTTTAACCAAAAAAAAAAAAAAACAACCCACGAGGGATATATCTAAAAACTAACTCTCCATTAAAAATAAAAATAATGGTTGTAAGGCAGTCCAGCTAACGCATGAATGGAGCAGTTCAGATTCTGGGGTTTAGAAAGAGAAGTGACAGTGGAAGGAAAGTTATCCAAAGTGGGTGGGACTGGGGGGTTCGGGCAGATGCAGTTGGTGGGCAAGGAGAGCGGGAAAGGGGAGTTCACGATGCCAGGCTGATAACTCAATTCATACGTGATGGCTTATGTGGGCAGGTGCACACACAGACACACAGACACACACACATACACACAGATACACAGACACGCACACAGACACACAGACACATAGACAGACAGGCACACATACACACAAACACACAGGCATACAGACACACACATACACACACAGACACACACACACAGACACACAGACACACTTTCACACACAGACACACATACACACACACACACACACACACACACACATACAGGAGCACCTTTTTCTTGGCTCATTGTTATTCAGATAAGTTCAGCTGACATTCACATCTGCTCCAGAGTTTCAATTAAAGGTGTCCTTCAGTGATCCCTCCTGTCCCCACCTCCAGCACACAGAATGTGAATCTCTAATTATAGCCCGAGTTTCAGATTTACCAGATGAAATCCTCAGCTGTAGATATGACACCAGCCTTTTTTTTGGGGGGGGGGCCAGGGGGAGAACACATACTGTACCCATGCAAAACACGATTGTTAATTGCTTCTTTGGCATTGAGCTTTGAGAAAATCACCCTTTTGGCTGTTTAATATTAAAAGGAAATGTGGCAGAAAGAACTCAGAACTCAGGCTGTCATGAAGGATCTGTGATCTGGAGGTGAAAGATCTCATTTTTCTCACGTCTTGGTGTCTTTATCTAGCAAATTGAGGACATAAGACCAAATTTTCACTGTCCACTTAAAAATATTCTATTCTGGAGTTGATGAGATGGGTCAACAGGTAAAGAAAGGCACTTGTAGCCAGCAGTGGGGGCGCACAGCTTTAATCCCAGCACTCGGGAGGCAGAAGCAGGGGAAAAATAAAAATAATGGTTGTAAGGCAGTCCAGCTAACGCGTGAATGGAGCCAGGCTGTACCGTGGTTGAGGCATCTCTGTAGTTTTGGCTATGGAAACAATACTTTTCTGGTCTCCTTCTGAACTGAATCTTGTAGGAAGGTCTTGCATTTCCCAAGTATTTTGAGTCCTTACCTTTCATATCTCTATGTCTTGTTCAACGTGTGGGGATCGATCGTGGGTCTGGAATGTTCGCCCATGTTGTACCAGGACTGTGACTATGAGACCCCCAGTGCTCCAGGGGGCTGACAGTTGTGTTGTGTTGTGGTGGTGACCAAATGGATGGGTGGTTACCAGAACCTCTGGACTACACAAGATGGGGTCCAGAAGAAAGAATAGCAGAGATAGGCAGCACAAAGAACTGGCTAGGGGGTAGCTACTGATGTCTTCAACTTGAGCTGACGACATGGCTCAGTGGTTAAGAGTCCTTGCTTGCTCTTGCAGAGAACGCAGGGCTTCAGGAACGCTGGCAAGCGCTCGACTGTCTCAACCACCCAGCCTAATATTGTAGTTTTATCTTAAGCTGATGATGCCCCAGACAGAGTCTCAGGAAAAGAGCAGTTGGGTCAGAGTGTCTTTGGAACCACAGAGCCAGGAATGAGGGATAGAGGAGCTGAAGGGGAAAGACCAAAGCTCTAACTCCAAAAGAAAGAAAAGATCATTTATTCTGAACCAAATATTCTGAGTGACCGTACCTGGGAACACGAATTAAGACTATGCCAAAAGATGTGTTCCACATCACATTATAATCCCAGACGGTCGTAAGTTAAGTCATCCTCCAGTTACATTCTTGGGAGCATGAGGTAGGCGGGTTACAGCAAAACAGGGAATCTCTGCCGTAGGTCTCAGATGCTATCCGAAGACATTCTTAACTTTGGGTTTGGGGGAAGCTAGTGGTCGGCTGGAAATACATTCCAGTGGCTTTGTGTCATAGTAAAAGGGTATCAGGCTAGATACAGAAGTGTGCACTGAATATCTATCAGGGGCACTGAAGATAGCCCCGAGGTAACTGTGGTTCTCATCCACCACACTGTAACTCTCCATAACCAGGAAGTTCTCATCAATCAGCCTTACAGAATGTTCAGCACAGGGGGGAGAACTTCAGGTCACCGCGTTGACTCTAGAGGCCAAGTGTGGGAAGTGATCCCAGAGGCAGTCTGTGTGGGTGTATGATGGAGGTCAAGGGCAGCCTGGGAACCCTCTTCAGAGGCAGCCGCAGGTGGTCTGGCAGAACCCCAACCAGACCTGAGTGATGGGTCATCTGAGTTACAAGGGCTGGGCTGCCACCACCCCAGCTTTGGGTTCATGCCTTCCCCAGTCTGCTTCTGTGTATGTGTTCACATGTGGGGTGCACACGTGGATGCACATTCGCTCATGCACAGAGAGGTCAGAGGTCTCTGTAAACTTTCCAATATCCCCCTGCCTCTGTTTCCCCGTCTCAGCGCTGGACTTGCAGCTGTTTATGCGAGCCCTGGAATGCTTCACCAACCAGGCACCGTTTCCCCAGCCCCACATCTGCATGTGTGTGGGAGCATGGAGGAGAGCGGACAGTTTCCAGGAGGCCGTTCGTCATCTTACGTCTCCTGCCT
The DNA here is from genome assembly GCA_026225945.1 of Cricetomys ansorgei. NCBI lineage: Eukaryota > Metazoa > Chordata > Mammalia > Rodentia > Nesomyidae > Cricetomys > Cricetomys ansorgei. The sequence continues at coordinate 23,160 of JAMJFZ010003697.1, forward strand.
GCCGAGGCAGGGCTCTCGTGTTTCTCCACTGCACAGTGTAGTCCAGGTTAGCTGGCTCTGGAACTATCAGTCTTGTTTCAGTCTCCATCTCCCCAGAGGCATGCTGGGATTACAGATGCTCACCACCCCATCCGGCTTTGTATGAAGGTTCGGGGAATGTAACTTGGGTACTCAGGCTTACAAGGCAAGTGCGTTTACTTGCTGAGATATCTCCCGGCCTCTGCAGCACATTTTCTTGATCTTCACAGGAAAGGGTTTCCCTGTTAACTATCTCCACACCCTCCCTCTCTCCAGTCCCTAGTCACCATTAATCTACCTTCTGTCTGTTTGGATTTTGCCCGTTCCAGACATTTCATATAAATAGCTAATTTTTTTTTTTTTTCTTTTTGAGACAAATGTTTCAGGTAGCTCAGGCTGGCTTCAGACTCAGACACATCTCAGGAGCTGAAATTGAATTCCTGATCCTCCTGCTTCCGCCTGCCAAGAGCTGGGATTACAGGACTGTGCTGCCTCGTGGCACTAAAGTTTTAACATACCATTTGTTCGGTGTTTCTCTTCTAGGATCCTAAGCATTTCAAATCAGAGAAGACAGGCCGGGGGCAGCTGAGAGAAGGCTGGCGTGACAACCATCAGCCTATCATGTGCTCCTACAAGCTGGTGACCGTCAAGTTCGAGGTCTGGGGCCTTCAGACCCGAGTGGAACAGTTTGTACACAAGGTGAGTGAGCAGTCCAATCCCCAGGGTGCAGACAAGGTCACTGTCATCATTACCAAGTTGGAGACGTAATATTTGTCCAGTGCCCCGGTGCTGAACGGGTATCAGGCACGCGTTATCTAGAAAATACTTTTTAGATGAAAACTCATCTTCGGTGTGGGTGTAGTTTTCTCCCACCGCCCAGTGTAGTGGTTTGATATCTCACTTCTTGTTCTGTGACCTCCACATCTTACCGGGTGAGTATATTTTGAAAGCGGGACTCCCAGAACGTACAGCTCACTTTGACAATCAGGCTAATCTACCTCCAGGCAGGGGCAACTGGCAAGGACCCAGAAGGCTTATCTTCGGGCACAGCTCCCAGGGATAATTCTCCCCTGGAAGAACTTGCATACGTAGGCACCAGAAGTAGAGGAGGCCCCAAGAGGCAGAACAAGAGGGAGCTCGGCGTGGGCCCATTAGGAGGTACACCTCAGCGCCTCTGCTCACTTCCTTGTCCTCTCTAAAGAACGAGGAGCAAGCTTGGAGCAAGATGCCAGCCACCTACTCGCTTCGGCAAACAGGTTAACTCAGGTGCGGGAACCAGCTTGGTGACGACACCAGTTTTCTCAGGGTCTCAGACAGGATTCTTCCCCACGTGACTCTGCCGGGCAGTGAGATGTGGAGCAGTGCCCTTTGTAGCTGCTCTCATTCACATAAGGGTAACTGATCGGGCCAGTGAAACGGCTCAGTGGTAAAGGCGCTTGCTGCCAAGCAAGCCTGACAACCGGAGTTCAATCCCCCAGGTTCCACACACCAGAGGGAGAGAACCAACTCCCACAAGTCATCCTCTGACCTCCACATCGTGCCGAGGCCTGTGTAATAATGAGCTCACACAACAGTAAATAAGTGTTGTAAGTCTTTAAACAGCAAGGCTGTGGTGGCACAGGCTTTTAATCCCAGCGCTCGGGAGGCAGAGGCAGGCGGATCTCTGAGTTCGAAGCCAGCCTGATGTACAGAGTGAGTTCCAGGACAGCCAGGGCTAGCTAGAAAAACTCTTGTCTCGAAAAAGGCCAAATAAATAAGGTAAAAATAAGATAAAAAATTTCAAGCAGCACATAGAGAATTCTCAGCATCACGGGGCTAGGATGTGCGTCTGTTGATAGACTCCTTGCCTAGCAAGCATGCAGCCTATGTTACCCGGGACTGCGTGAAGCAGTCTTGGTGGCACACACCTGGGATCCCAGCACTCTGAAGGTGGAAGCAGGGATATCAGAAGTTCAGATTCATCCTCAGTTGTGTAGTGAGTTCAAGGCCATCCTGAGCTACAAAAGGTATATATAAGATCCTTTTGTTTAAAAAAAAAAACTCTTATGTTTCTTTTTCATATAGTTTAGAAAAGTTGGCTCTGTGTTTTTCTACTAAAAACTAACAAAGATTAGCTTTCCAGAATTCCTTTATTGACACCATTGTTTTTCCTGCAGACACTATGTTTTTTCTCACTTAGCTGGACTTGTACCGGGGCCATTTGACAATAGCAAGGTAGCAGCATGTTCTTGTATTTTGAGATGGAGATCTTACTATACTGCCAGGGCAGGCCTCCAGCTCCTCCTGCCTCAGTCTCCCCAGTAGCTGGGATTTACAGGTGTACATTTTGCATCTGGCTAGAAAGTTTCACTGTGGAAGTTAAATCTGTGGAATGGATGGCCCAGTCCCGCACCCTTCCCCTCCCATGCCGGTGGTAAGAGCAGGCTCTGTGACGGATCTGAGGGCCTTCCTATTTTCTTACACGAAGAGCTTGTAAGTTCTCTGCTGGGCTCCATACACATCCCACCAGCCAGGAGAGGGAACATGGTAAGGTGAAGAGAAGTCAAGTTCAGAGACTGCCCTGGTTGTGTTTCTGATGCTGTGATAAAAGATCCCAACAAAAGGAAACCCAGGGGAGAAAGGTTTATTTTAGCTTACAATCCAGGCTGCAACTCATTGGTGCGAGGAAGTCACAGCAGCGTGAGCTTGAAGTAGCCAGTCACATTGCAGCCACAGTCAAGAGCAAGACTACTGCTCAGAAGGCTTTCTCTGCTCTTATGCAGTTCAGAACTTAAGCCTAAGGAATGGTGCCACCCACAATGGGCAGCCCCCCCCCCACACACACAGCAATTAAAGCAGGCATGGGGGTGTACACTTGGAAGGCAGAGGCAGGCAGATCAATGTGCGCTCAAGCCCAGCCTTGTCTACATAGCACATTGCAGGCCTGCCAGGGCTACACAGTGAGACCCTGTCTCAATAAAAAGAAAACTCCTTCACAGACATGCCCATAGGTCAACCTAACCTGGGTAATTCCTCATTAAGCCTCCCTTCCAAGGTGATTCTACACTGTGTCCAGACAATGATAATCACTGTCACACAGACCTCTTGTTTTCTTCCTGTGTCCTGACCGAGCAGGAAGTCAATCACAGAGTGAATGTGCCACGGCCTTAAGTCTGTGTCAGCGTTGTGCTCTCATTCATGTCTACGTTCTCTCACCCTCCCCTCTCTCTTTCCACCTCCTTCCCTCCCTCGTTCTCTCTCCTTTTGCTTTTGTTCTTTTAAAAAAAAAATGAGATTTATGTATGCAAGTGATCTGTCTACATGTATGTGTGTATGTGTGCCACAATCGAGCCGGGTGTCCGGAGGTCATGAGAGGGAACTGGATCCCCTGGGACTGGAGTTGTAGGTAGTTGCGAGCCGCCATATGAGTTCCTAAGCAAGAGCAGCAGGTGCTCATAACCACCGAGCCAGCTCTCCAGCTCCTGGTTTTATTCTTTTAGAAGCAGGGTCTCACACAGCCAGGCTGGCCTCAGATTCACTGTGTAGCCGAGGCTGGCCTGGAACATCCAAGTGCTGGAATTACAGGTGTGTCCACACGCCTGCCTCCTTCCCTCCCTCCTGTGGTGGTGGTTGTTGCTTTGTTGCTGTTGTTGTTGTTGCTGCTGTTTTACCCCAAAGCATCTCCTCTGATTGGAGAACCATCCGCATGGTCATGCATCTTTTCTCCTCCCATAAAACACGTTTAAATTGCCCAGCCCTCGTTTCATTTATTTCCTTAATGATGACTCTGGCTAGTTCTGAGAACCCATTTCTTTAAAATACCTGTGAGGAAGATGCTTTGGTCTTAAGTATTCACTCCCTTGCCCAACTCCAAACTAATTGAAGTGTTATGGCCCCCTCAACACACCTGCTCGGCTAATGAGGGAGTGTTTACATGGGCTGAGGGGGGTGTGTGTCTATAAAAACCTCTGTGCTTTAAGAATCTACTCACAGTGAGGGGGCTGGTATTCAAAAGCCAGCCGTTAACACGTTATTGGAGCCTTGTTGCCAGCCACAGCTGCTTAACACGATAGGGCGATAGGGCGGATTTGCGGGTGCCTGGATGCTGTGTTTTTTTGATTTCCATGAATTTGACACAGTCAGCACTCAAGTGTGTGTGCCTGCATGCTATTCCTTAGATTCGTTACATGTCTCCACTTCCAAATCATAAAAGGACCTCGCCAAACACCCAGAAGCCTAGAGGAATAAACACTTCATTAGAAACGCTTCCTTTGTTTCTGCAAACCCACCGAATTAAAACCCTTTGCTCATCTAAACACACTTCAGCCTTCCGTGAGGGGTTTCTGACAATCACTGGATTTGTTTGGCAAGGAGGACGGTGGGAACGCTGGAGGCAGTCTTGAGCTCCCAAGAAATGTAGTAAGGAGTATTAATGGGCTGAAGAGGTGGCTGGGGAAGTAAAGTGCTTGTTGCCCAAGCAGGAGGACCTTAGGTTTGGATCCCCAGCACCACAGAAAAGTGAGGTCCAGTCATTAGCACTGGGGCAAGTGAAGCCTAATGACTAATAACTAATGTTAGTCAGCCAGTCCAGCCAATTGGTAAGGTCGGGTCCAAGGAGACACATCATCTCAAAAAATAAGATGAAGCCTGGCAGAATGGTTCAGTGGATAAGGCACTGACCACCAGGCCTGTTGACATACATGATTCAGTCAAGACCCATGTGGGGAAAGGAGAGAACTGACTTCTGTATGATGTCCTCTGACCATCACACACATGTGCCATCTCACACACACACACACACAGGTTTGAATAAGGTAGATAGCAATAGAAGACTGCCTCCAACATCAGCCCGCTGCCCTTCATGTGTACACACACTGGGAAGTGCACTCCCACACAAGCATATCTACACAGAATGAAAAGGTATCACATAAAATAAAAGCACATAAGTTGTATTACACATGCCCACAAACTACCATATAGATAGATAGATAGATAGATAGATAGATAGATAGATAGATAGATACATGGTATCTTCTTTAGCCTTCTATCCCAATTTCCCCATAAGAAACAGTTGCAGGCTGTAGGCTATGCATGTATGAGAACCTGAGTTTGGACTGCACATACCTATCATCCCAACTCTGAGAGCAGAGACAGGCAGATTCTGAGAGTTTGCTGTCCAGTTAGCCTAGGGAAAAACAAAAACAAAGCAGTAAGCTTCAAGCTTCCAGTTTACTAAGAGACCCTGTCTCAAGGCAGTAAGGCAGCGAACAAAAGAGGAAGACGTGTGGTGTCCTCCTCAGACCTCCCCATGGGCATGTGAATCTGCCTACACACACTGCACACACACACATACACTATACACTCTCACTGTACAAAGACACTGCATACACACACTACACACACTGCACACATACACTATACACTACATGCACACTACACACACTGAATACACACTACACACATACATACACTACACACACTGCACACACTGCACACACGCGCACACATACACTATACACACACACTGTACATAGACACTGCACACACACACTATACACAGACTGTGCACACACACTGTACACAGACACTGCACACACATACTACACACACTGCGTGCACACACTGCACACACACGCACACATACACTATACACACACTGTACATAGACACTGCACACACATACTACACACACTGTGCACACACTGCACACACACACATACACTATACACTCGCACTGTACACAGACACTGCATACACACACTACACACATACACTCTACACACACTACACACACTGCACACACACGCACACTGCATACACTGGCAACACACACACACACACTGTACACAGACACTGCACAGACACTACACACACTGCACACACACACACACACACTACATACAAGCACACTGAAAAAGAAAAAAGAAAAATCTGCCTGTGAAGCAAGTGGTTCCCAATTCAAAGGATCTTGGCAACTGTAAGTTTCTTAATCCTTCTGTCCAAATATACTGGCAGCCATGGGCTGAGATACACAGGTGAGGTGTTCTCTCTTTTCTTTTGGTGTGCTTGTGTTTACTTGTTATTATTGCCTGTGAGTGTGCTACCACATGCTACAGAGTCAGAGCACAACCTTCAATAGTTGGTTCTCTCCTTCAACCGTAGTTCCCGGAGACGGAGTTCAGTCATCAGGTTACACAGCAAGCCAGGCTGAATGTGTGTACAAACTAGACACTCAGCATCTAGACATTCAGCAATAGCTGGAATGACTTCTCTTGTATAGTCTCCTTGAAATTTAACTAGTACAGAGCCTACTTTTCCTTTGAAGGAGGGTATGCCTTGATGGAAATGAACACTTTGCTGAGTAGCAAAGATCACTCTTTAAGTGACTTTTCCATTGCTGTAAAGAGACACCATAACCAAAGCATCCTATAAAAGATAGCATTTAAATGGGGGTTTACTTACAATTTCGGAGGGTAAGTCCCTTGATCATCATGGCAAAAAGCATGGCAGCAGGGAGACAGGCATGACACTAAAGCAAAAGCCGAGAGCTTATATCTTACCCGCAAGGCATAAAAAGAGTTGACTGGAATGACATGAGTCTTTGAAACATCAAAGCCCATCCCTAATGATGTACCTCCTCTAACAAGGCCACACCTCCTAATCCTTACCAAACAGTTGCACCAACTGGGGACCAAGTATCATGCACAGGAGGCTATGGGGATCATTACCATTCAAACTACCACACTCACGTAATATTCTCCTTTCTCTGGTGATCTTCCCTGTACCCGAATCCCATGCAGCTGCCCCTCTCGGATGCCCATAGGCCTGAGCAGGTGTGTTGGGGCTGTCAGTAACACCTCGTTCCATTTGGAATTGAGCAATGAATGTGTGTGACCGAAGCATCGTTCTTACACTACATGAGACACAAGATTAAGAAAATATCCTCGTAGGCTTGATTTTCATGTAATAAAAAGAAAAAAAAAACAGTAAACTGTTATTGAAAGAGATACAGGGCTGGAGAGATTGCTCAGCGGTTAAGATCACTGGCTGCTCCTACAGAGGACCAGGATTTGGTTCCCAGCACCCACATGGTGGCTCACAGCTGTCTGTAACTCCAGTTCTAGGGGATCTGATGCCCTCTTTTGACTTTCTCGGGCACTGCATGCATGTGGTGCACATCCGTACATGCAGGCAAGACACACTCATACGCACAAAAATAAATGGATCTTTAAGAAAGAGATGGAATAAGAAAGCGGAACAAATACTTCATATTATTTTATTTTATCATTATTATTTGGGACCTATCTGTGTACATATGGGAGAAGGGGTCCGCTTGCTCATGCATGCCCTTATAGAGGCCAGAGGGTGACACGCCGCAGTGTCTCCCTCCCTCTCTGTCTCTCTCCCTCCCCCCTCTCCCCTCCCCTTTTAATTTTTCTCCTAATTTTTTTTTACCACATTTTAAAAATTTATTTAGCAGGGGAGGAGGACATTTGAGTGTCACGGCACACAGGAAATCACAGGCCAACTCTCAGGAATCTGTTCTCTCCCACCGCCGTTTCTACCAATGGAGACCCAGGGACTGAACTCAGATAGGCAGGCTTGGCAGGAGGCACCTTTACCCTGTGCCTTGTCTCACTGACCTTAGCTCATATCTTGAGACAGGCTCTGGCTGGCCAGAAAGCCCTGGGGGACCCCCATTTCCACTCTCCCCAACACTGGGGTTACTGGCGTGAATAACACATCTGATTTCTACACGGGTGCTAAAGATCCAAACTCTGGCGCTCTTGAGACGCAGCCAGCACGTCACCCACTAAGCCATGTCCCCAGCCCTCGGCTCCCAGACGGCCTTGATCGTGCCTGCTATCATTTTAACCTCCTTCTCTCACTATTCAGGTGGTCCGAGACATCCTTCTGATTGGACACAGACAGGCCTTTGCGTGGGTGGATGAGTGGTACGGTAAGTCAGATGGCCCAAAATAACTTGGAGAACAGTTTCGTAACACATTGACTTGGCTTTCAGTACGCCCGGCTTCAAGTGCAACCTAGAAGGACAACAACAAAGGGCAGGCCACCGCTTCCTGTATTGGAAACAGCTCTGTCCGGTGAGCCTGATAAAGATGTAATGATAGGAGCTTGGTCTAAAATAACCACAGAACTATTGACCAAGTAAGACCTCAGCACGCTTGATGCTTGTCTAGAGGATACACAGGGCTCCACTGTTCTCTGTGGGATGGATTTCAAGCCCAATTTATCCCAAACTTCAACATCATCTGAAGCATCTTCTTGAGTAACAGTCCCCTTGACGCAGGGAACACTTGAAACAGTCCCTCGTCAGACACACACAAACTCTCTAGGACATCAGGGACAGACGGGGGTTCAGGTGCTGGATAATCCTAAGTGAAAGGATTGTCTGGCTTTCTGCTTTGATGTCACACAAAGATCTGAAACAAGTTCTGCACACTGTCAGTAAATGAAAACAAGGTTTGCTTGGTACCTTGATGGATGGACCACCCTCCCAGGATGCTCAGCACTGCAGCAGTACCAACGTGAGTCCTCTGCCGTCCACGAATCAGTCATCAATCAGGTGGCTTGTGTCCTTGGCTATAAATAGAAGCCAGCACGCCCAACCGGTGACTTGGGATAGAGCCGACTCTATGTGTCTGTTGTCCCTAAGTCCTGTTATTTGTCCTGGGTGTATAACCTAGATTGTATTTTGGTCTTTTTTTTCCACCCTTATTCCACCCACGCCCTTGGTTTCCACAGTAGAAGCCAACCCTTTCCCCCAAACCCGTCTTAAAGTGAAAGGCTTCCCCGGACCGAATGGACAAGGGCAGTGTTGGTTGTTCATGCCACTGGCTGCTTCTCGGCACTGTTTTTTAAAAAGACACGGTCCCTACAGACTCCGTTGGTTTAGCTTTATGCTTCTGTTTTCCCAGATCTGCACCTGCCGAGGAGTAAGTGTGTCTTCCTGGTTTGTCCAGACGCCCCTCCCTGTTAAGTTATTGTCACATACCTGCGGGATTTTTTTATGCACTTTACTGTCAGGGAGACTCTCTAAGACCTGTCTTTTATAAGACAGGAGGATGGAGAATATCCTAGGATTATTTCCTCTGTTCCTTAGGTTTTTCTGGGTGTTTTAATTTTGTTGTTGTTTTTGTTTACTGGGAAGCAAGCAGGAGGAGTACAGACCTTTTCCCAACAGCACCCCCCCCCCCACACACACACATACAAACACACGAAACAAAACAGGTTAAATAAGTAAGGCCTGTCTTCTCTAGAAGCGTACAGAGCTCACGGTTCCCTTGTCAACTCCTAGGAACCATCACCAAGATAGTCAAAGAGTGACAGGCCTGCATTGACTAGAAGTTTAGCCAAAGGACAGGCACCACGAGGACCCCAAACCTGCCCCCTTGATGAGCAGGAGGCAACGCTCTCAGCAAGGGTTCTCTAGCCCCAGAATGCTACCAAGGACTTTTCAGAAAAGAAATTTTAAAAGGAGGGCTGGACTCTGCTCAAGAGGGCAAAACATTACAAGCCTGCCCTTCAAAAAAGAGAGTTTGGGGGCACCGCGATGACTCGGGGGGGGGGGGGTAAAAGTATTTGCTGCCAAGCCTAGTGACCTGAGCTCAATCTCCAGAGTTTTAATGTGGTAGCCTTTACCGCATTAACAGTAAAAGGAGAGCGCTGACTCCACAAAGTGGTCTGCTGACACCTACACAAATACAGAGAAACACATTGTAAATCCCAAATCCGATCGAGAATAAGACCACCACAATTGGGCCAAACTTGAAGCAAACAAGCTTTAATTAAATACTGGCCAGGAAGATAGGCAGTGACCAGGACCATTCTGAGGTTCCCACGGAGTGAGCCTGCAGTCTCCAGAGCTCCCACAGAATGGCACCAAATCACGTGGCACAGGTGCTTCAAAAGACAGAACCTCTAAGGCTACGCACTTCCCACCAGGTCCAATCAGTGGCAAGCATCTATCCTGATGTACAAGCTCCAGGCACATCAGGTGCAGTAGGGTCACCCTGGGATCTAGACACTCCCACAGTCCAAGAGGTTATGTCCTCGGATTATGGAGACTCAGGACTGTCTCACCTGAACAGCCCCACCTAGCATCCCAGGAGGTTGCCTGTGATTCTTTGAAAGATACCTTAGACACAGTAGCTGAAACGTAAAACATAACGTTTGTTCTCACATCGTATCATGCACACATATACAATCATAGACAAAGAAGCGTGTTTTGTTTTGTTTTAAAGAGTGAGAAGCCCAGGCGGTGGTGGCGCACACCTTCAATCCCAGCACTTGGGAGGCAGAGGCAGGCGGATCTCTGTGAGTTCGAGGTCAGCCTGGTCTCCAGAATGAGTTCCAGGGCAGCCAGAGTTACAACAGAGAAACCCTGTAGAGAAAAAAACAAAGGTGTGCGGGGGGGGGGGGGGGGAGCAGGCAGGGGAGAGATCGACAACCAATAGAGGAGGGAAAATGAGATGAGAGACCACCAGTCGGGGAATATGGAGGGCGGACCCCATCTCTCCCATCTGAGCCAAGCCTGCAGCAAGAAAGAGATGACTTACGGGCATTTAATTAAGAGAGAGAGAAACTTGCCCAGCTTGTGCAAGGTTCCTTTAGAACGTGCAGATTATTACAAGAGTCTGAAGCTAGAATAATATATTAGATGAAACACAGGCTCTTCAGTCCAAAGGTATTTAAGAATTCCTACCTATTTACTTAGGGTGGTAGAGGAAGGCAGTCAACAACTCAGGGAGTCTATTGATCACAAAATCCTCTCTGTGTCCGAATTGTGTTTGGAAAGCATAGGCCTTGGTGGATGTAGACCATCGGGGCACCTGTCCACCCCACAGTGGTCTCCACCCCTGTGTCCTCAGTCACAGTCCCAAACAACCCAAACAAGCAGCCTTTTCAGGCAGCAAGAGGGCTGAGAACCACACCATCAATTCGGTGTAAACCCTCGCAGACCTCTGCAGCCCAGCTGCGCCGCGCTGGCCAGGAACACAGTGGCTCCTTCATTACCTGACGCAGATTCTCAGGAAATTAAATGAATAGAAACAGGCCCTGCCACAGAATGTCTCCTCAGCCACTTACTGATTCAAGGTCATAAGGGAACTATGGGTCTTTCAGATAGATGGGCATGTTATTATGAAGGCAAAGTCTAAATCAGGATAATCCTTCAGTTAGGGTACTGGGGTTGCTTTTATTTTGCTTCCCCCCACTTTGGTCTTGGACTGGCTTGGTGAGGCCCTCATTAGTAAATATGGGTAAGGTCCCAAGTGAAGAAGTCTCCTGTGGGGAGCCGCAGTTTACAGTCTGATTCTCAAAGCCGGGTCCCTGAACCAGCTTCCTCTCCATCTCCTGAGTATTTGTTAGAGACGCTCATTCTCAAGCCCCCAGCCTGCTGTGGTTCCAGAAGCCCTCCAGGAGATTCTCAACTGCTGGCCCACAGCCTGGGATATAAGCCAGATTGGCTTACAAGGACAGCTTAAATAATTCATTCCAAATAGATTAAACTAGAAGAACCATAGATGTCTTCAGGGCCAGCCGCTAAGCTCTGGTGCCTAATAAGAATTAGAAGAAGAAATAAGTACCCCCCATTCTGGGCAGACCCTGCAGATGCTATATCGCTGGGTCTGGTTTGGGCGCCATTCACCTCCTGAGCAGCGTGCTGGTGCTGTACATACTGTCCATCCCTAAGCTCCATCTAGGACAGCCCTGGGTCCCTCAATCTCTCTTTGGAATTAGACTCACCACTTCCAGTGCTTAATTGTGAGTGGAGAAAAGACGTTGTCGAGGGTGGTGATCTTTTCTCACCCAGGGATTCATTTCTGCATCTCTTCTGAGTTCCAGCATTCTTGGAAGTCACGAAATTATTTCCCTGAGCAGCTTTCATTCTGCTCGTGTTCATTGTAAAGTATGAGCAGGTCCATGTTGGAGGAGTTGAGTTTGCTTTCCAAAGCCCTGATTGGTCTTCCTCCATGAGCCCTGAGCCTCTCTGCATGACTAGAACACTAATCAGCTGAGCAACAACACATTCGGGAGATGGGGTGAGAGGGGAGGTGGATAAAAATAGCCAGCCCAGCTTCGCAAAAGCACGGATTTGCTTCTCAAATCTGACAGTGTTTTCAGAGAGGCACATTGAAGATTGCCTCAGGGACCCTGTGACTGAGGGGGACCTCACGAATGTCTTTGAAAACCTGACTATTTTTTTTCCCCCAAAAAATGTGTGGGAAGTTGAGTTCTGGCTGGTAGATGAAACGGTCTTATGAAGTGACTTAGAAGTTGTCCAGAGTCCCTGGAGAAGGCCTGATGAGGAGAGAAACGAGCTCAGGTAGAGAAATGAGCTTGCCAAGCACTAGCCCAAGCTGAGGGCGTTTACCACACCAGTGGCCCCAGGTTTCCCCAGATCTGACCCTGAGCACGTCTGTGTGTTTATGCTCATTTTTCTAGGAAGAGAACTTCTAAGTTCACATCACTTTCATTTTCAAAGGCATCTATAAGCCATTTTCCCGCTTACATCCCAACACGCACACCCTGAAAGAACTGAGCATGGGGGCACCAGTATCAGTGACTCCGGCACTTGGGAGGCAGAGGCAGGAGAATCGCCATGAGTCTGAGACAAGCTTTGGACTCCATAGGGAGTTCCAGGCCAGCAAAGGCTACATAGCAAAAGACCCTGTCTCAAAACAGAGGCTGGAGAGATAGAGGGCTTCCAGGTGAAAAGCACTTGTCCCTCTTGCAGAGGACTGGGGTTCAGTTCCCAGCATCCACCTTGTTGTTCACAGCCACCCCATAGCCCCGGTTCTGGGGGGTCTGATGCCCTCTTCTGACCTCTGTGGCCAAGCATACATGTGGTGTATAGACATACATGCAGGCAAAACAGCCACATACAGTAAATAGAATGTTTAAGAAGACAAACAAAATCACAGCTGTCAGTCGCCATTCTCGACCTTGGTGACTGAATTAGGTGGAAAGAGTGTGTGCCAAGCCTTGGGGACTGGCTGATTTCAATACAAAGATAGTAGAAGCACCTAAGCTTTCTGTAAAAAGCATGTAGTAGGTTAAAATTGTTCTAATAAATTGTTTTGGGGTTGTTGGTTTGTTTTTTTTTTTAAGTCCCTGCTAGGCCTAATGGTGCATATCTACAATCCCTACACTCAGGAGGCTAAGACAGCAGGAGGATCATGAATTCCCGGCCAGCCTGGGCTACATAGTGAGTTCCAGGTTAGCCTAGGATACATAATGAGACCCTGCCTCAAAAACAACAATAATAACAACGAGAATTTAAAACCGAGTCTTCCGGATGGACGGCCACCATTTTGCTGGAGCCAGAGACATGTCCAGTCCAGTTCGTAATTAAATCTTCCGAGACCCAGATACTTGTCTCAACCTCAAATTTGCCTCAGAACGGTAAAGGAACTGTCTCTGTTTTGGCCTCGGAGCCTGAAAGTGGAGAGATAATATAGGCCAATAGAGCAAGAACCTCTTGCAAGTGTGTGTGTGTGTGTGTGTGTGTGTGTGTGTGTGTGAGCAGACCTCTGACTTCCTTGAATCCATCAATCCCATCAATCTCATACCTACAGCCATCTCCAGAGGTCACAGAACTGGTCAAAGGAGCTACGGTGAATTAAATACTCCTCTTCTATAATTCAGTACTATTCGGATCCATCCGAAATGAGAAAGTCAGAAAACAGCTTTCAGAAGTTAGTTTCCCCCTTTCACGCTGTGGGTCCTGGGATCTGAACTCTGGTCGTCAAGGCTGGCAGCAAGCAACTCTACCTGCTGAGCTATCTCACCTTGGATTCTCTTTATTGAACACAATCCTGGCATAATTTGAATGATTACATTAATAAATAGTAATTTTTAAATATTTTATTCAGGGGCTAGAGAAATAGTTCAGCAGTTATGAGTGCTTGCTGTTCTTGCAGAGAACTGGGGTTCAGTGCCCAGCATGTCAGGCAGATCACAAGCACCAGTAACTCTTCTGTCTCCATGGGCACATACACACGTGCATACATACACAAGCATCCATATAAATAGAAATTTTAAATTAAAAAAAAAAACAATACTAAAATGAAGCCAGGTGTGGTAGTGCACACTAAATAGTACAAACACTCAGGAGGCAGAGGCAGGAGGATTTCTGTGAATTCCAGGCCAGCTTGGTCTATAGATCAAGTTTCAGGACAGTTAGAGCTACATAGAGAGACCTTGTCTTAAAAATATAAATGAATGAATGAATGAATGAATAGCCTGGGAATATAGCTTAGTTGGTAGTCTACCTGCCTAGCATACATGAAGCCTTGGGTTCAGTCCCCAACACTGAATAAACAGTACACAGTACCATAATCCCAGAATTCAGAAAATGGAGGCAGGAGGAACAGGAGTTCAAGGTCACCCTCAGCTACCTACCAAGTGTAAGTCATATGCCAAATGAGACCCTGTCTCAAAAATGTATAAAATAATAATGGCAATACTGAGCGCTATGGTTCACACCTTGATTCTAGTATTTCAGAGCTGGAGGCAGGAGGACCAGAAGTTCAAGACCAGCCTTGGCTACAAGAGACCCTATCTTTTTGGTTTTTTTGAGACAGGGTTTCCCCATTGTAACTGTGGCTGTCCTGGAACTCACTCTGTAGACCAGGCTGGCCTAAAACTCACAGAGATCTGCCCACCTCTGCCTCCTCCCAAGTGCTGGGGTTAAAGGCGTGCACCATTGCCACCCGGCTTAAGAGACCCTACCTTAAAACAACAACAGAAAGATACAAAAATGACTGAATCGATAGAAGATTCATAATTGTCACAATTGGAGTTCATTTTCTTCTGTCATGTGAGTCTTTAGCTGGTGATTGGGAAAAATGAAGAAACAGTCTCGATTCACAAATCCCCTGGGACAAAAGCATCTTCACCAACATTAAGTTGGTAGCAGAGGGGACTTCAAAAGCACTGTGTGCAAGTGGTACGCATGCATGCAGGCAGGCAAAACACCTATGTACAAAACACAACAGCAACAACAGTAATAATAGAGAGAGAGGAAGACACCCAGCCTCGACCTCTGGTCTCTGCATCTGGTTGTACACATACATGAACACAGATGCACGCCTACGCTGTGCACACAGAAAGGAAAAAGAAGAAGAAATGATGGCCTTTCAAAATCTCTAAGAAGTCATCACCTAGCAGCTCATTTGGCGAATAATTGCCGCAGGCTTTCTTGCATTTAGAATTTGTCTGAAAGCCAGCAAGGTGGCTCAGTGGTTAGGGTTAGTGTTTGCCTCCAAGCTTGACAACCTAGGTCAATACCAGTTCACACGGCAGAAGGAGAGAACAGACTCCTACAAGTTGTCCTCTGACCACACGTGTGTGCTGTACAGCATGCAGATTTGTGAGCACACACGTGAATGAATGAATGAATGAATGAATAGCGTTTGAAAAAAACTTTAAAGTTTGGCTGATGTGCTCAGAAAGTGCTTGTTTCTGGCAAGTGATCTGAACGTAAATTGCTGGAAGTTAATCTGATCGTTGAAAAATCAATCAGCAATATGGATGAATTGTCTTCGGAAGTGTACCTGTCATCAGTCGTGTGCAACTGAATTTTCTTTAAAAAAAAAAAAAAAAAGGAAATCAAGATTTGGATATGGATTTTGAGATACCATCCATTGCAAAAAACAGCACTGTTCATTTAACCAGATAACCCAAACTGTAGCTTTTTCACCTCATCAGCGTTTCCAGAAATTACCGGTGAGGACTGAAGTGTTTACCTCACATTCATATGCATTTATGGTAGGTGGCAATGTTTCGAGGTTTAGAGAATTCCCTTAGTTGGTAGCTTACCTAGCATGACGCGCCAGCATCTTCCAGCACTTGAGAGATGGAGGTAGAAGGAGAGAGTGAGAGAGCAGGAGAGAGAGAGACAGAGGGACACAGAGAGAGCCAGCATCATC
This sequence comes from Cricetomys ansorgei, assembly GCA_026225945.1. NCBI lineage: Eukaryota > Metazoa > Chordata > Mammalia > Rodentia > Nesomyidae > Cricetomys > Cricetomys ansorgei. Next base: position 39,113 of record JAMJFZ010003697.1, read on the forward strand.
CAGCACTTGGGGGATGGAGGTAGAAGGAGACTAGAGGGAGGGAGAGCGAGACATATTAGAATTAGAGGCTACCAGTGTCTTTAAAATGTAAATGATGTTTTTCGGAGTGAAAATGATAATCATTAGCAGATACCGAGGACCTTACCTACGGGATATCTTCTACCTCAGTCCTGTTTTGCTTTGTCGGTTTTGTTTCTGTCATTGTGTGCCTACCACCAGGCCCTTGAATCGTTTTCAATCCTTCACCTCGAACAAGGCCCTGGGGTCGTCTTTGCTTCTAAACCCTCCCTCACACCCGAAGGCTGATACATCTCTGAAAGTCCAGCGTTAAGTCCTGTGTTAAGTCCCTCCCTTCACAGCGAGCTGATTACAGAAAAAGAATGGTTTCTATGGAGATTCAGTAGGGTAAAACAGTAAACTCCTTGCCTTCTTGGTGTTTTGTTTTCCCACTTTAGTGGCCCAAAGAAACTGCTTTCAATTTTAAACTCATAGTTAAATGAGATCTCTTGGTATTCGTGTATTTCCAGGTATGTTTGCATTTAAGAAATACTGATACTCAGTCATTGAAACCGTGGAGTTCGGTCTTTGTGGAATGTGTTATTATTGATTAAGACCTCCTCTGTCTTCACCGTAAAGCTGCATTCTTCTATTGCTTGTCAATAACCTGTCTCCTACAAGAAAAGCATGCTCCCTGCTTGGCCAGCCTGCTGCTTAGCCTTCTCGGTACTTCCATTGCTTGTGGGACAGTGTTTCTGATGGATGATTCCGGCAGGTGGGAGGGGCATCGGCAGTTCAGTGAAATAGCCCAGGCCTAGATTTTGAGCTACGCTCCACCTCAGCCCCAGACCACATCGAATTAAACCATGAGCTCTGGTAGCTCTGCCCTTTGGAAGCAAAGAGAACCTCACATGACACGAGGATAGATATAAAAAGACATCAGGTCACACGATCCAGAAAATACTTAAGGAAAAACTCCAACTGGGAATGCGGACTGCAAATCTCCCGCTAAGCTAACAAGTGCTGGGGTGGCAGATGATGTTGTTGTTGTTGTTTTATTATTATTATTGTTATTATTATTATTATTATTATTAATTATTATTATCATTGCATACTTTCTTGATTGGTGAAAAGCCATGAAGTGAAATCTCTCCAAGACAGTGATAAAGGGTTTCAGGCTGGAAGAGTAGCTGGTAAAATATTGCAGAATACCAAGAGGGAGGGAGGGAAGAAGATTAAGGGGATGTTTACAGTGAGACTCATAAAATATCAATTTTATGTATTTCAGTTGCTAAAAAAAAAGATATTTCTTGGTTTTCTGTTTGTTTGTGTTTGTTTTTGCTCTTTTGTTTTCCTTTGAAGTGTTTGTTTTGTTTTTAAGACAAAGTCTTGTGTAGCTCAGGTTGGCCATGAAGCCGTAGCCCTCCCGCCTCAGCCTCCCGAGTGCCAGTATTGCAAGAATAATAAGACAAGGGTTTCCCAACCTGGTCACTACTGACATTTGGAATCAGATCTTTGTTTGTTGAGAATTAGGGATCCTGGAATATGGAAATGTTCCACAGCATCTCTGCCCCCCTCCCCCGCCCCACTAGAGAGATGACAATAAAACACCTTCTCTCCATTGTCCCAAGCAGAAACCCACAAAACTGAAACCCGCCGAACGCCATTATGGATTAAGAGCTCATTATCCTGAAATACTGAAAAATTGTAGACTCTAGTCAAACATGGTGTTGTGTGCCATTGTATTTATAGATCAGTGTGGGTGGAGTAGTGTCAGCCGTTAGACGAGACTCAGAGACCCGCGCTTTCTGGCCCACTGTATTCTATGAAAAAACACATCTGTGAGAATCGTACCAAATCTCGCACACACCGTCGAACGCGCTGGGTCTGCCCTCCTCAGCCTGTCTCCTACCATAGCAATGAAAGTGTCCTTGCTGTTTTCAAATGCACTAACTTAAAGACACCTTAGATTTCTCTAGAAAGTTCTACCTGAAGGTAAGTATTAAACCAAAAACACTTGGCTCCTCTGTCCCCCGAAAGGGATCTTCTAACAGAACTTTAGGAGATCTCAGGCTGTGCATTGCCCCCACTGGCTAACACTTTGACCCACCCCTAAACGATCTCCACTTTTAGCTCGCCCTCACCCCCTTCTTTGGCTGGTTTACCTAACTTTATGATTTACCCCATAAAGTTAGTCAGTCACCTCTTTGACCACCGCTGGCTACTGCTGTCTTTCCCTAAAGTGTCCCCATTCACGTTTGTGTTTAATAACGGAAGTTGCCCACGTCTTGACTTCTTTCAGATATGACAATGGATGATGTTCGCGAATACGAGAAAAACATGCATGAACAAACCAACATAAAAGTTTGCAATCAGCACTCCTCCACTGTGGATGACATAGAGGGCCATGTGCAGACCAGTGTATGTAGACTGTTCAAGGCGCGTCGCCCACCCGCCCTTTGCAGGACAGACACGGAAACCCATCCCGCAGCCCCTGCCAATGCCGGCTTCCCAGCCTTCTGTGAGAACACAACTTCGCCCAGAGACTGCGGGTGAAGACGCCCTCCCTGAGTCTTTGAGTGGGCTGTGTCACCTGTGTCTTCCAGATCTTTCCGTTCTTTAAGGTGGCTTAACTTTGTGGCGAACCGGGTCATAAAACCCGGGGACACAGAGAATGGAAACATTTGGTAAAGCCTGCCACATAACCCACACCAATCATAAAACAGCGTAGGGGTGACGGTGGGTGTCAGATGTAAAGTAGATCAGAGGTCATACTTTCTGAGGCATAGTTAACACCCATTTTCATGAGGGTCTTTGGTCACTAGCTGTGTCAGGTTTCCTGGCCTTTGAAAGTCCAGAACTCTTTCCGTCAGATTACCCAATCAGGTCCTTCAGACTCAGGCTAATCTCAAGACCAAGGAGCAGTTCATGCACACACACATGCCACGTGGTGGAGGGGTGATAAGCTGGGATTTATGGGTGCTGCATAGTAGCTCTGGCCTGGAACGTAGCGAAGACCCTAGAGAGCCCTAGGTTATCAACAGCCTTGGATTACGGAGCGCTGACTACTTGGTGTAAGCCAGAATTTAAATATAGTTATCTCTCAGTCAGTCACGCTAATGAAGAAGAGTATAGGTAACAAAGGATCGATCACTGAACCCTTCTGTGGGTCTCGGCCAGAGCCGTGATCTCTCTGGGAACGGCTTGACTTCTGGGGTCTGCCATGCCCAGGCCCTGGGTTAATATATATGAGATGCTTTAAAACTCAAGAATACAGTTACTACATGGCTTGTACTTTTGTGTGATGACTTTTTTTAAAAAAGAAATAAGAACATAGGGTCTAGAGAGACGGCCCAGCAGTTCAGAGCACTTGCTGCTTTTGCAGAGGACCCGGGTTCAGTTGCCAGTGACCACATCCAGTGGTTCACAGCCACCTGGAACTCCAGGTCCAGGGTATCCAGTGCCCTCTTCTGCCCTCAGCAGGTACTGAATGCGCATACACACACACACACACACACACACACACACAAGTGCACATGCACACACACGCATAGACGCACACACTCTAAATAAATAAATGTGTTTTTTTTTAATTATGAGAGTGTAATTACAGAACTTTAACTGGTGGCTAATGTGACAACGGCTTTAGAATTGAAGACTTTCTGGTAGCCTTTTGGAAGCGTTTGGTTACATTTCTAGAGCATGTCTGTGGACCGAGCCTCACCGGGCTAGTGCATGGCATTGGATGCTTGTGGCTGCCTGTGTGCCCCGGCTCTGTCTCCCCCCCCTCTGCTGCATGCTCTGATGGGGTCTGCAGGAGAGCGGAGAACGTTGGGGCAAGATTTGCTGAAGGTTTTCTCCGAGTTTGATCAGATACCTCCCCACTTCTCCTCTTCTCCTGTTCTAAAGATAGGAATGGTCTTTACGGAAACTGTTTCCGAATTTTCCGTTACTTTTGATTACCTTTCCTCTCAGGAACGTCACAGTGCCCATCAACGGCTCTGAAAGCAGCTCACTGTAAATATGATCAGACAAAGAGAGCTGCCCTGCTTGGAGGGACACGGGATGCCTGAAGGGCACTGAGCACAACTATTTTCAGGGTCTAAGCCAGGCATGGTAGCTGAGAGCTGAGGCAAGAGGGTTGCCTTGGGTTGGAGGCCAGCCTGAGCTACAGTGCGAGACCCTGTCTCGGGGTGGGAACTGAGGAAAGCTTACAGCCATTGCATGTTTCTTTCTGTTTTGATTCATCATTATCAGCTGAGCCAGCTCACTGCGTAGAGGAAGGTGATGATCCGAATGGGCCCGTCTGCCAGAAAGTCCCACATATTCTCTGGCTGCAAACCACCTGTGGTCACCATGATTTCAGCATTACGGTTGTCTCATGGTCTCACCCTCTTTCTTTGGAATTCCATGAGATTGGAGGTCATTTTTTTTTCACCACCTTACTTTTCTATCATAGCGAAAAGATGGTTAAAGTCAAGAGGCTATTTGCATCACAAATGCAAATGGATAAGCCAGCAAGGTGGCTCAGCAGAAAGGGCCCTTGCCATACAAGCCTAGTGACCTGAGTTTGACTGCAGAACCCATGTAACTGTGGAAAGAGAGAATCGGGCGCCACAAAGTTGCCCTTTGACCTTTACATGCACACCAGCAGCCCCAGCACTGGGGAGGTAGAGGCAGGAGGATCAGAAATCCAAAGTGAGTTATAGAGACCAGCCTGAACTACCCAAGAGTCTATCTGAAAAAAGAAAAAGAATGACCTTTGTGGGTGCTAAAATGAAATTTACAATATCACCTTGAACGTGGATAAATTAAGTTGGAAGTAAGCAAAATTAGCATCCATGAACACAGCAATAAAGAAAGAACAGCCTCATTGACAATTGAGATGTTTCAAAGCTTCCAAGGGAAAGAGGTTTTTTTTTTAAAAAAAAATCTAAATTCTGTGCTCCGTGTTGTTTCTGCCCCCTGCTGGATATATCCAGTATTGCAAGTTTTCCTGCCACTGGTTAACCATGTAATTTTTCAATATTGCTATCCATTTATTAGAGTAAAGATATATCCTGGTTCACTAAAATTTTTGTAGAGTCCCAATCTCATTTCCAAGTAAATGCTTCTTTTAAACAACCTAATCTCATTTATTCACTTAAAAGTAGTAAGTTCAAAGGTATATTTTTTTTCTTAAAATAATATAAAAATTTACATTATGTCAACACAGTTGTGATTTTTTTTATCTCCCTTGTAAAAACTTTTTCCTTCCTGGAAATTTTAATAATTTCCTAAGGAAATGGTCACAGATTTTATTTCACAAAAAAAAAAAAAAACCTTTGAGCCTGGCATGGTGGTGCACGCCTTTAATCCCAACACTTGAGAGGCAGGGACAGAGGCAGGCAGATCTCTTGAGTTTGAGGCCAGCCTGGTCTATAGAGCGAGTTTCAGGACACCTAGGGCTACACAGAGAAACCCTGTCTCAAAAAAACAAAACAACAACAACAAAGTTTTTGTTGTCTTGTTTGATCAGAAGCTCTAAAACCCAGTAGTGAAGCTGAGGATTGTAGCTCAGGGGTAGAGCCTGGCACGTTCAGGGCCCTGGGTTTGGTCCCCAGCAACACAGAGATCACCTAGTGATGAACATAGTGTTGTAAATATTCATTCATGAAACACCTGTGTGAGCCGGAGTAGGTAAAGAGAGCTCACAGGCCCCAGTCTACTCCAAGGGGAACCTTCACTTCTGGCTTACTTTGATATTCCCAGTTATCCATTTTCTCTGTTCCCAGTAAGTGGAAATCTCCACAGGCTTCCAGCAATAGCCAGACTGACAGTAAATCATAATACCAATAACAAGGGCCAACAAGACCAGTTACCGGTGATTGCCGCCCAGCCTGGTGACCTGAGTTTGATCCCAGGGACCCACATGGTAGAAGGAGAGAACCAACCCCCAAAAGTTGTCCTGTGACCTCCACATTGCCCTCCCCCAATGCGCGCGCACACACACACACACAAACAAGTAAGTTAACAAAGAAATATAATTTTCTTAACATGTTAAATAATAACGGCAATAATAATACTTCCTAGTGACAAATAGAAAGCCTTAAAAAGCAAACACACCCCGAGGAAGAAATCGTCTCTGGATTGTTGCACGGCTGATAGTTATACTACGTCTCAAAGGTAGGGAGCATGTGTAGGACATTAGACATATTTCAGGAATCTTTTTAAAAATACTGCTTTCAACTCACAGCTGAGAGATACATCCGGCAAAAATGCTGTTCTCGGTCTCTCCTTAGGAAGAACATTTTAGGTCGAGTGTGGCAGGGCACACCCGTCATCTCAGAATGTGAGGAGTTGAAGTTCAAAGTCTTTCACTACACAGTGACTTTGAAACTAACCTGGGCTATGTGATCAAAAAAGAAAGAAAGAAAGAAATTAGGGGCCGTTGAGATGGCTCAGCAGGGAAGGGCGATTGCCACCAAGCCTAACGACCTGAGTTCAATTCCCAGAACCCATGGCAGGAGAGAAGCAACCCCACATACTTGTCCTCTGACCCTCCACACACCAATAATAAATAATTTAATTTTAGTTACGTGTCTGTGTATGTAGTGCAGGTGCTCAGAGACCCGAGGCGTCGGATCCCCCGGCACTGGAGTGATGGGTGGTTGGGAGCCCCGTGACGTGGGTGCTGGGAACTGAACCCTGGTCCTCTGCAAGAGCAGCACGTGCTTTTACTTGATGAGCCATCTCCCCAGCCCCAATCGATAAAGGATTTAACCAGATATTTGAAAACCTGCCACCTGCCACACCAGGCGTATTGACTTACTCGCTGGGTGCCAAACTGTTCTTTGTCTCCTTTGTTTTCGTTCTTTTTTTTTTTCTTTTAAACTATATCGGAAGTGACTTTATTTTCCTTTTGGGGAGTAATTATCAGCATTTATTGCTGAATAGCAATAATAACTTGTGACCTTCAGAGTACAAAAAATATGCTCTGAGGATAAAAATACCTAGAAGTTCTGATGTTTTGCCCGAATTTACCCTCTAAAGGTACCCGGCTCTTCTGTGATCTAAATGTGGTAGTAATGTTATCAAGGCTAGTGATCGGTTTAATGACCTTTGTATAGAGGATGTGACCTGGTCTAATAAAAGCCCCACATACCCACTACAGCAGCGCGTGCACACACACACACATCCATTGCACACATTTTCTGGATCTGGTTCTACAATCTCCTGTTAAATCCCAATCCAGAGCACTTAAAATACTAACTGAGGTGGCTGGAGAGATGGCTCAGCAATTAAGAGCACTTGCTGAGTGATAGCAGGGACTGAAGTTCAGATCCCAGCCTCCAGATCTCCAGATAATAATCCAGGCATCCTACAGATGCCCATAACTCTAGCTCAGGGGAGGGGTAGGAATAGGAGGATCAAGGGCTCAGAAAATGTGAGCCGCGGCTTCTGGGAGAGACCCAGCCTCAAACGAATAGGGCAAAGTAATGATACCCTCTACAGACACTCTACAGACACTACACACACACACACACACATACATCACACAGATACACAACCATGCACACAAGCATACACACACACCCCACTCATATACACAAACACACACATACACCACACACATACTCACTACACACATAAATAAACATATGCACGCACACACACACACATTTTGAAACACACTAATTGGGCCAGTGAGATGGCCTGGCTGAGCAAAGGAAGCGATGCCCAGCCTGACAATCTGAGTTCATCCCACAGATGAATGGCGGGAGAACAGACTCCTGAAAGTAATCCTCTGACCTCCACTGACCCAAACCCACCACACACACATCCTCGCTCACACGGCAAATACACAAATAAAATTACCCATACCTCAGTGATTTCTAAATACTAACTGAAGAGTCCTTTGGAAATTCTTAGATTGATATCCTTGAAAGAAATATTCTTTTCAGGGATGTGTCTCAGGAAATGAGGGTTTCTAGCATTTCAAAGACGATTCGGGTTCGTGGTGGGTAGGGAGGGTCTCCATCATGGTCAAGTCCCCAGATCTAGCGATGAACCCCCATTTGCACGTCTAAACAGTAACTGTTAATTACTCTCTCTGCTTTTCCCTTCGAAGACATGACGATGGATGAAGTGCGAGAATTCGAACGAGCCACTCAGGAAGCCACCAACAAGAAGATCGGCGTTTTCCCACCGGCCATCTCTATCTCCGGCATCGCCCTGCTGCCCTCCTCGGTGCGCAGCGCGCCGTCCAGCGCCCCGTCCACCCCTCTGTCCACAGACGCGCCGGAGTTCCTGTCCATTCCCAAAGACCGGCCCCGGAAAAAGTCCGCTCCAGAGACGCTCACACTCCCAGATCCCGAGAGAAAAGCCACCCTGAATTTACCCGGCGTTGTCCACTCTTCTGAAAAGCCATGTCGGCCCAAATCAGAGTAACTTCGTGCCAACATCCCATTGGGTTTTATATTTTCATTTGGGGCCTTTTTTTTTTTTTTTAAGAATCCTCTGTTTAGAGGAAAAGACTGCCTCATTCACTCAGACGTGTTCTTTGATCTCAGAGTGTGCATGTGGTTAAGTTATTTCACAGATAGCAAGAATCCCTACGTGTGCCACACAGCATCATAGTGAATGTTGAGATGTAAGATTTAAAAAAAAAAAGGCAAGAGGGGCTGAGGGTGGAGCTTAGCGGGTGGAGCTTAGCGGGTGGAGCTTAGCGGGTGGAGCTTAGCGGGTGGAGCTTAGCGGGTGGAGCTTAGCGGGTGGAGCTTAGCGGGTGGAGCTTCCTGTGCTAGGGCGGGGGGTTGCTGGGGGATCAGAAGTACAGGGTCAACCTCAGCTATATCCCAGAGACCAGCCTGGGTTATACGAAACTCTGTCTCAAACAAACAATAAAACCCACAGAATCATCTATAGCTTTAGATGTGGGCCAGGGAGGAAGCCTTGTTTTAGGGACCTTGTTGAGTTTGATGTGGGCTTCAGTGGTAAACAGGTGAATAATTGAAAATATGAAGCTGTTTTATTTTTTTGTTCTTTTTTTTTTTTTTTTTTTTTTTTTTTGTAAGGTGTGGTAAAATAATGAAGTCAATTTCCTCCCATCAAACCTGAAATTTTCCACAACAACAGCAAAGAAAATAATCTCAGGTGTCACATGCCTAATTGTTAAATTTTGGACTGCTGACCACCTATACTTGAATTCCAGTTGTTATCAATATTCCTATTTTCATTAGTCTGACTCAGGATTTGGGGCCTAGTTAACTCCTTAAATTTTTGAAAATTTTAACGACCAACTTCTAGAGGCTCCAAGTGCGATTAATGATAACTTCTTTATACCTTTTCACAGGATTTAATAAAGAACCCATCTGTTTCCATCTCTTAGTAACTTCCCCTTTTGTGCCCCTGGTGGCCTCTCAAATCTTTGAGACTTGCCTGGATGACCTCGACCATGACTGATAGAGTGGAATGTTTTGGAAACTGAGAGCCCCAGGCGAGACAAACATCTCCTCATCGGGTACTAACGAAGCTTGACCTGTGAGCTCCCATCATCCATTTTAAGATTCTCAGAAATTACAAGGAACTAAATAGAATTCATTGACAATCTGCCCACTTGAGAAAGTCCGAGGTGGACTAAGTTAACAGGGCTTAACCACTGGTTGGAATGTCTGTCGTCCGGACCAAGCGAAAGAACCCCCCCCCATTCCTGGTTTATTCTTAGTAACACCCAGATATCCCTGGAATTGATTGCCCATCACCAAGCTTTAGAAAATACTGCCATTCTCTTAACTCCTTCCTTGCAATCCAAATATTGGGGGCCAGGATATAGCTTGATGGCAGAGATCTTGCCTAGCATGCAGGAGGCCCTGGGGCTCAGACTTTGACACTGCAAAAAGAAAAATCCAAATATTGGTAACACGTCAGGAATCGAGTAACCACAGCCGCACGAGAGGAGACAAGGAGAGGAATCTCTGACTCCTGTCTGTACAGAGGCGTGGTCACAAATGCCCCCTTTGTCTCAGAAGTGGGAACGCACGTTAGAATCCAGGCTGACAGCTGGCAAGGTCATTCTTCAGAGTGGGAGAAAGGATCTGTCACCATCGCTCCTCACTGCCTTTAACCCACAAGGAAGGCCAGCAGAATGTCAGGGTTGAACAAGAGGTCCCTGGGGAGCTCCCAAGCCCCATGTCCTCCCTAGCCTTCCTGACCGTGACCTCCAACCTCAGGAAAGGAAATGACCCCCAACAAAGATCCCAAAGGAAAAAAAAAAAAAACAGACCAAGGAGTATATTCTTCCCTGATACCTCCCGGCCAGTGGACCCTGCCCACACCCTTTCTTAAGTGTTCCACACCACCCAGTGTCTCCTGAGTCCGTGCCCCCTCCCAAGGCCTGAGGCCAGCGCCACAGTGCTTACAGTGCCTAGATCACTTCTTTATCTATAGGTGGACATTGCGCCCAGAACACAGAGGGAAGCAATTGCAGATAGCTTAGCGCAACAGCACATATTTTCCTTAAGATGGCCGTACCGTAGTAGGGTACCTTTCTTTGCATGGTATGGAAGCATGAATCCTACTTGTGGGAAAACTTAATCTTTCCTGAAACCTTTTGGACTTCTCAATGGTTCCCTCTCCATGCAGCTGTACTCAATGAGAATGTTTGGCTTCAAAAAGCAAAATCCCACGTTCAGAAGACACAGAGATCGTATATGCATCTGCTTACCATTTGCAAGCTGAAATCAGGCTGGGGGGCGGGGCGGGCTCATTAGTTTTCACGTAGTGCAAATTGGTTTTGTGCAGGTGGTTAAGCCAACTAGCACCTAGTTTTTCCATGAATGCCGTGCCACTTTCCAGCTTCTACTGTCAAGGTCGACACTGATTCATTCTCAAAAGCTATGCTCTGACTCTT
>JAMJFZ010003697.1:55000-88516 GCA_026225945.1 Cricetomys ansorgei
CACGGAGGCCTAACCTTAGACTTGTGAACACCATGTATCTCTCTTAGATTTCCTCAACCGTCCTTCCAGTCATTAGATTTTCCATGGTGTTTCTACCTCTAACCTCCAACTGAACCTTGGTCTCAAGTTCAGGATACATCTTATGTCTGAAATAAGCTATACGCGTCACCGTCAACCACCGTCAATGGCCCTGTAAGATCAGCCTGGGTATTCGTCTGCACTGGGGTGTGTGGTGGACCCAGCAGGTTATGGGTTGACTTTTTCTGCCTTAGGTGTCCACACACAAACTCTCTCTCTTCCATTGTGTACACTTTAATAGACTACCTCATTTGAATTAGAAGATTTAATGATGCTCCTCTTCCTAGGAAAGTTGGTGTGCTAATTTGTTGCCTGTTGTATGGTAAACAGCATGTTGACTGTCTTAGTTAGGGTTTCTATTGCTGTGACGAAACACCATGACCAAAAAGCAAGTTGAGGGGGAAGGGTTTCTTCGGCTTATACTTCCACAGAGCTGTTTATCACTGAAGGAAGTCAGGACAGGAACCTGGAGGCAGGAGCTGATGCAGAGGCCATGGAGGGGTGGGTGCTGCTTACTGGCTTGCTCATCATGGCTTGTTCGGCCTGTTTTCTTATAGAACCCAGGAGCACCAGGCCAGGGATTGCACCGCCCACAATGGGCTGGGCCCTTCCTCATCAATCACTAATTAAGAAAATGCCCTGCAGGCCTACTTACAATCCGATCTGATGGAGGCATTTTCTTAATTGAGGTTCCTTCCTCTCAGATGTCTCCAGCTTGTGTCAAGTTGACATAAAACTATCCAGCACACTGACTCAAACCAACTCAGGGGGAGGAGGGTCTGTTTCAGCTAACATATCATAGTTCATCATAGAGGAAAGCCAAGGCAGGAACCTGGAAGAATGAATCAAGCAGAGACCAAGGAGAAGCTTTTTTTTTTTTTTAACACATTCTCTCTCTCTTTCTCTTTCTCTCTCTCATACACGCAAGCACATACACACACAAATTGACATATAATTATTGTTAATTACATGTATATCTGTGTGAAAATGTACATGTATGAGTACAGTACCCTCAGAGGCCAAAAGAAGATATTGGATTCCCGAGAACTGGAGTTAAAGAGGGTGTTAGCCAGATGTGGGTGCTGCAAACCGAACTCAGGCCCTCTAGAGGAACAGCACGCACTCTTAACTGCTGAGCCATCTCTCCAGCCCCTCAGCTACCTTTCCTATACAGCCCAGACCCTATGGATACCTCACGAAGAGAGCTTTGGCCACTGTCACCAGACGGGGTTTGAGGACAGACAAATCTGGGTGATTCTTAAGTCATCCCAAAATAACCTTCCCACTCCCGGGGGATGGTCCCTGTGAGATGCTGGCAACTGACTACACGCAGGCGACCCTTGAGAGTCAAGCTGTGCTGCGCACAAGCAATCCCGTTCTGAGAGCTTCCAAAGATAGCTCGTTGCCCGGGGTGCAGAATGCAGATAAAGTCACTCGTGGGGCCAGAAGTGTTCTTTGCCTTTTCTCTGAACGACCCTTGGAAACTTGGCAAGATTCCTATTGGTTTGAATTTTCCCACTGTCATCTTGAAGTTATTCTATTCCTTTGCATTCTGAGATAATTATTATATAAACCCGAGGAGATGACTTTTTACCATTGTCAGATATTTTAGGATTTAATATGTGTGTGTGTGTGTGTGTGTGTGTGTGTGTGTGTGTGTACATGCACGTGTATGCATTTGGGTACCAGAAGAGGCGATGAAGCCGCAGACGGTTATAAGCTGTCCAGTGTGAGCACTGGCAGCTGGCTCTTCTGCAAGAGCAACAACGGCTCCTAACTGCTGAGTCATCTCTCTGGTCCTAATTTTTTTTATTAATTTCTAAAGAAACTTTTAATGTATATGAATGTTTGTCTGCATTCATTTCTGTGCACCCCATGTTGGCCTGATGCCCATAGAGGTTAGAAGAAGATGTTGGATCCCCTAGAACTGGAGTTATGGGTGGTTGTCAGCCACCATGTAGATGCAAGGATCCAAACCCAAGTCAACAAGTACTCTTGGGGACTGGAAAGATGGCTCAGCAGTTAAGAGCACTGGCTGCTTGCTCTTCCAGAGGACCAAGGTTCAATTCCCAGTACCCACATGGTAGCTCACAACTGTCTGTATCTCTAGTTCCAGAGGACCTGGCAATCTCTTCTGGCCTCCACAGGTACCAGGTACACATGTGGTCACAGACATATGTGCAGGCAAAGCACCCATATGCATAAAATGAAAACAAATAAATCTTTTAAAAACAAGTGCTCTTGGGCCTGATGAATTGGCTTAGTAGTTATGAGAACTTCTTGTTCTTGCAAAAGACACAGGTTTGATTCCCAGCGCCCACGCAGAGGCTTACCACCTTCTCAGGAACCAGGCATATATGTAGTACACAGACATACTCTCAGGCAAAACACTTGTACACACAAAATAATAAAATGATTCTTTTAAGTGCTCTTACCCATGGAGCCATCTCTCCAGCCCTATTTAATTACTTGAGAATGAAGCTATAACCCTGTGGTAGAGCACAAGCCTTGCGTAGACAAGGCCCTGAGTTCAATCTTCACTCCCCTCTAAAAAATAATGTTTTCTTTCCTGGGGATGGTAACCTCTAGATACTCATCTTTCTATAAAGTGCTTGAAGGGTTTTGAGTTGTTTTATAAACAAATTTGCAGTTAATATCCACCCTTATCATTTTTCTTCCTTTTCTTTTTCTACTGTTTTTCCGTTGTTTTGTTTGGTTTGGTTTGGTTTGGTTTAGTTTGGTTTGGGGTTTTTTTGGTTTGGCTTTTTGAGACAGTGTCTCACTGTATAGCTCTGGCTGTCCTGGAACTCAGTATGGAGACCAGGCTGGCCTCGAACTCACAGAGATCCACCTGCCTCTGCTTCTGTCTCCCTGGGACAGAAGGTGCTGGGATTAAAGGTGTGTGTCAGTCACACCCAGCTCATGCTTGTCATTTTTAAGGCTAAATAATATAGTCCATAGAGCCGACAGTCCGTGGTTCTCTGCAACACTTATTATGGTTTAGTGTGTGGATTTTTTTTTTTCCCCACAGATTTTTGTCATCGTGTAGAGTCCGGTTACAAACCTCTTTTCACATCGTCTGTATCCTTCGTGTTGTTCGGTCCTAGGGATTGAACCCAACCCTCCCCCATGCCAGGCAGCTCCACCACTGGGCTACATCCCCAGCCTGCCTTTTGCATTTTTTTTTTTTTTAAATTTTGAGTCAGGATCTCATTAAGTTGCTAAGGCTAGCCCTAAGCTCACTCTGAACCCACAGAGGCCCCAAGCTTTCAATTCTTCTGCCTCAGCTTCCTGAGTAGCTGGTGTCACATGCTTGGGCCACCAGGCCTGGCTTATGTCTTCTTTCCATTTGTTCGTTTTAGATAAATTCTCTGAAACTGGGGCTGAAGTGATGACTCAGCAATTAAGAACACAGATCGTTCTTGCAGAAGACCTAAGCAGCTCCGGGGAACGGAACGCTGTCTCCTGACCTCGGTGGCATCTTCCATACACGTGCACATACCCTACACACACACACACACACACACACATGCATGCTCATATTTAAAAAATAATAAAGGTAGCGGGCAATGATAGCACACGCCTTTAATCCCAGCACTCTGGAGGCAGAGGCAGGTGGATCTCTGTGAGTTTGAAGCCAGCTTGGTCTACAGAGTGAGTTCCAAGACAACCAGAGTTACAACAGAGAAACTTTGTCTTGAAAAACAAATAATAATAATAATAGTAGTAGTAGTAGCAGTAGCAGTAAATCTTAAAACATTCTCAGAAACCGAACTACCAGATCAAACTTCTTTTTGTGACTTTCGCTACACCAGTTTACAATTCTACACAATATGAGTTTTAAGTAGGTGTTTGTACTTTTACAAGTTCACTATTGAGTGAATGACAGCATCTAAGTCCCATACAAATTCTCACTTGACTTAAGGTATTCAGAGGTCAAATGCCCTCATTTGGCACATCAATCTGATAAGAGAATCCAGACCCAATGAAGCACTCATGATTTCTGGGGTTTAGAGTCTTATGTAGCCTAGACTTACCTAGAGCTCCACATGTAGCCAAGGATCACGCTGAACTCCTGGTTCTCCTGTCTCTGCTTTCCAAGTGCTGGGATTTCAGGTGTGTATCACCACACCCAGTTCAGTGCATTGCAGGGAACTGAACCCGGGGCTACCTGCATGCTAGCCTAGCACCCTATATTTCTAATCTTTGTTTGTCTAAGACTATGTCTCATTATGTATCCCAGGCTGGCCCGCAACTCACAAGCAGTCCTCCAGGCTCAACTCCTGAGCCCTAGGACTACAGAATTACTTTGATTTCTTCCTTTTAAAATTTGTTTGTTTGTTGTTTATTGTATATGCACACATGCGCCGGAGCAGGGCGTGGAAAACAGACATCTTGCAGGAGTGAGTTCTTTCTTCCCAGTGTAGGTCCTGGGGATTGAACACTGGCCATCAGACTTAGCAGCAAGCAACTGACTCACTGAGCCATCTCACAGGCCCTCTTTCCTTCATAAGACCAAAGACTTCTCTGGGTCCCTGGGCCACAGAAAGTTTATTACCAAGTCCAAAGCCTAGCTTGAGCATAAGGAACTGCAGGGAGTTGGGTAAACAAACAATTCTAACTCATCTTGTATTCACAAAGGCTGAGTTTATCTCTACTTGAGTATTTCCAGAAAAACCACCACCGTAAGTGCTGAGAAGTTGTTTTTATTATCTGAGAGAAAACTGGAGGGAACAATCAGAGTTCCCGCAGAAACTCGCTGAGGGCCAAGTGTTCCTCCTGACCTCTCAGGTCCTTTTTTTTGTGGTGCTAAGTGTGGAACCTCAGGCCTAGTACACGGTAGACAGGCTCTCTGTGCT
The DNA here is from genome assembly GCA_026225945.1 of Cricetomys ansorgei. Taxonomy (NCBI): domain Eukaryota; kingdom Metazoa; phylum Chordata; class Mammalia; order Rodentia; family Nesomyidae; genus Cricetomys; species Cricetomys ansorgei. Next base: position 59,938 of record JAMJFZ010003697.1, read on the forward strand.
GAGCTTCAGCCCCAGCCAGAGGTCTTCCAGAGCCTTCTATTTAACCTCTTGAGAGGACTGTGACACATGGCTAGATTGCATGCGCTGACCTCACAAACACAGCTCATCTCCAGGAATAAGAGATAATTTATTCTCGGCCCAAATTTGAGTGACCAAAAGCCCAAGAAACATGAAACTAGGTTTCCCCAGGTTCCATGTCCCCCCAGGGAAGCAATTTTATGGAGTTTTACAGTAGCAAAACATGAAAAATTTATAAATCAAGACACTTAAAAATTACATCAGTTGGTGGGTGCATGCCTTTGATCCCAACTCTGGGGAGGCAGAGACAGACAGATCTCAATAAGTTCAAGGCCAGCCTGGTCTGTAGAGTGAGTCCCAGGACACCAGGACTACATAATGAGACCCTGTCTCAAAAACAAAACAAAAAAAAAAAACAAACAAATAAAAACTTTGGAGGAAACATCAGAGAGGTAGAAAGGTAGATTACAAGATTGGGGAGTTTCTCCTATAGGCTTCAGGTGCTATCTATTACCATTCTTAGCTTTTGGGTTGGTAGAAGCTGTTTGTCTACTATGTTAACGGATTCCAAAAAGTTTTAACCTATTAGTTAAAGGACGTTAGTTCTGACACAGAGGTGGACAGGGAATGGCTGTTCAGCCCGAGATCAGATAACTGGCCTCTGGACCTGCAACAGTCCAACCTCTCCAACCGCAGTCAGTTAATCAGACTTTGCTGACTCAGCTTCAAAGGAAGATGAGAGATGATCACTGTGTGTCCTATGCTCTAGAGCCGGGTAAATGCCGTCCTTAAAAATCAGAATATTCTGCACAAGGAAAGCATTAATCTCGTTTCTCACACATAACAAAGGCAAGGTCTAAATCACCTTCTGCTCCTTTGGCTGGTTTGGAATCTGTTTCCAAACTTGCAACTTCTCAGAACATGCTTCCTTTGTTTTGGGGGTTTGGAGTTGTTGTTTTGTTGAGATGGGGTTTTATGTAGCCCTGGCTGACCTCCAACTTTCTAGTAACCAAGGATGACCTTGAACTTAGGGTCCCTCTGTCTCTACCTCACTGGCATAATGGGCATCCACCAGCATGCCCGGGTGGTGCAGTGCTGAGTATGAAGCCAGCGCTCCCTGTATGCTATGCCAGCACCGTATCAACAGTCCAAGTCATTTCTAAGATCCCAAAGGGGCTTAGCCATGTCCCAAGTAGTAAGAAAATGATATTTCAAGAATAAGAAGTGTACGGGCTGGAGAGATGGCTCAGCAGTTAAGGGCACTTATTGCTCTTGCCAAGGACCCAGGCTTAATAACACATATGGCAGCTCACAACCGTCTGTAACTCCAGTTCCAAGGGAATCAGATGCCCTCTTCTGGCCTCTATAGGCCTGCATGAATATGGTGCAGAGACATACACACAGGCAAAATACTCATACATATAAAATACAAAATAAATAAAATGTGATAAGTATATATATATATATATATATATATATATATATATATATATGTATGTATAATATTTAAAGAACAAAGGTATTTACATGAAGATCCACAAAATCCTGCTTCATTTCCATGTATAGCACTTGTGAAAAGAATTATCTTTTATTCTTTAAAGAGAATTAAATGAGGCTACTTAGATCATTAAAAACAATAATAAAACCTAGCTAATTTCTGATTATCTGTGGGTCAATAGCTCTGTACTCAGATTCCCTGAGCAACTTGACCTACTATTGTCCGAATATAAATGTCAAGTTTCTCTTGTTCTCTGATACGCTAAATCTAATTTACATCAGAAAGATAAGGACAGCCTCCATACTCGGAGAAAGGCTGTGCAGAAAGAGATGATTAATACACAGTTGAACTTTGTGTTGACAACTTGCTAAGCAAGCTGAAGCCTCAGTAGAAACCCTTCAGTGATTCTTTTCTATAGAAAACCAAGCCAAAACAACCATGGGTGTGGCTCACGCCTTCATTCCCAGCATCTGGAGAGGCAGAGGCAGAGGCAGAGGCAGAGGCAGGTGGAGTTCCAGACGAGCCTCATCTATGTGCTGAGTTCCAGCTCAGCTAGGAAAAGAAAAAAGAAAAATCAAGCCAAATCCATAGAGACACAATAAATATCTGAAAAAAAAAATAACCTCTTCAAATCTGGATCCAAAATGAACCAATTCTTAACGCATTTTATTTACTGTGTGTGTTTGTGTGTGCGAACGCACATTCATAGCACATATGTGGGGGTTGGAAGAACAACTTCTGGGAATTGATTCTCTGTTTCCACCGAGTGGGACTCAGCTTGTCAGTCTCGGCACCAAGTGCCTTTACCCGCTGAACACTGAGCCATCTCCCCAGCCCAAGTGGTTTGGGTGAGGATCTCTTCCTCTTTGCCTCACAAACAAACAAACAAATAAATAAATAAATAAATAAATAAATAAATATGTGGACACTTCAAAGTAGAAAAAAAAGGTTCAGAGGTGAAATTCCTCCATCCCCTGAGGAGATAGCCCTGCAGCCTTTCTTTCCAGAGGAAACACGAGCCACAGAGGATCCCTCGGGGAAAATAAAGATGAAGATGGCTTCAGTCTGTCAGGAAAGCAAAATGGTTTCCGTAAGCTTCCAAGACCACATTTGACAGGCTGCAGCTTGTTTCCCAGACACCAGGCCCCCATCTTTAACCTCCAGATAAAGAGCGCGGCTTAAAAGAGAAATGTGCTTGCAAGAATACAGATTTTTTTGAGCCAGGTGTGGGGCCGTACACCTTAAACCCAGCACTCAGGAGACAGAGGCAGGCAGATCTCTGTGCGTTCAAAGCTAGCCAGGGCTCCTTAGAGAGACCTTGTCTCAAAAATATTTTTTTCGATATATATATATATAAATTAAATATATATAATTAGATCATGTATGTGTGTGCACACACACACACACTCCTGCTCATCTGTATGTGCACCACCTGAGTACAATGTCCAGGGAGGGCCAGAAGAGGGTGACAGGGCTCGTGGAACTGGTTACACGGGGTTATAAGTCGTCCAGTGTGAGTGCTGGGAACCACACCTGGGTCTTCTGGAAGAGCAACAAGTGCTTTTAACTGATGAACCATCTCTCCAACCCCCTTTTAATGTTGGGGTTTTGTGGTTGTTGTTGTTGTTGTTGAAAGCTCCAGAGCAGGCACAGAACACACCCAGACACCAGGCACAGAACACACCCAGACAGCAGACACAGAACACACCCAGACAGCAGGCACAGAACACACCCAGACAGCAGATTCTTAGCACGAAGGAAATGTATTTGCCCTGGATGGACAAAGGACTAGGGACAAGGGAACAGGTGACAGAAGGCAGGAAACAAGGGATAGGGTATAAGGGACGGGGACAAGGAACTGCCTCTGGAAAGAGAAGAGACAGCCATGGTCCACGGGCTGATGGCGGGTTTTAAAGGATCCTAGGCAGGAAGGGAAGAAGGGGAGATATAGTCAGAGAAGGGTTAGGGTGGCTGCCTTCGATTGGCTGGGAGGAGAACAAAGAAGAGGAGATGGTTTGTTTGTTTGTTTGTTTTTGGGGGGGGTTGCTGTGGAGGGATTTTTGAGAGATGGACCCTTGTGAGGCTGGAACTTAACTTGGGTTTGGCTGCATTAGTGACCCATTATCATCTTGGGGTTATGTGGATGATGGAATGGAGACCAACAGTTATTATTTTGGTTTTTTGTTGGTAGTGTTTTTTTAACTCGTGTGTGTATGTGGTGTATGTTGCATACGCATGTGTGAGTGTGTAATAACGTGGGAGCCTGGAGTTGATGTCTGGTTTTTCATGATTCCTTTCCATCTTATATATTGAGGCAGGTCCCTGGCTGAATCCAGAGATCACTGGCTCAGTAGTCAAGCCAGCCAGCTTGCTCCAGGGTTCCCATCACAGGCTTCCCTGTGCTGTGATTATAGGTGAGCTGCCATGTCTACCTTTCCCCATTTCCCCATAAAAGGGCAGGCCCACTGACTTGGTCCAAAATTCAGTGTAGGCCTAGCTCAAACTGAACTATAGGATTTCTTTTTATTTTTTTAAACATTTCATTTATTTACTCATTTGAGTGCTCTCTCTGCATGTATGCCTGCAGGCCAGAAGAGACCATTAGACCCATTATAGACGGTTGTGAGCCACCATGTGGGTGCTAGGAATTGATCTCAGGACCTCTGGAAGAGCAGCCAGTGCTCTTAACTGCTGAGCCATCTCTCTCTAGCCCTGGATGATAGGATTTATGGTGGTTAGATAAAAACCAGCATTCCTCAGGAACTTATGAAACAGGTCCCATCTGCCAAAAGGAACCGTTTCCCTTGCCTCTGGCGGAAGAGACTCGATCTCTATTCACATACCTGTGGCACCTGTCAGTATATCAAAACCCGTGCTGGCCTCCAGGCTCCTGCAGTGCCTACTCACCATACCTGTCATACATCTCGAAGCCCATGCTGGCCCTCCTCCCCTCCTCCTCTACCCTGAACTCCCAGGCTGCTCCAGCTCACAGGCTTGCCTCCCCCAGCTACTCATTGTCCTTGTAACCCCCATGATATGTCCATGCCCCCACCTTCCCTATCTCTGGTCATAACCAGTCTGCTTCTTTTTCTCTCTGCTCTGAACTCTTCCAGATGTCTCTAGGTGGTTCTCTCTTATTTGCCAAAAAAAAAAAAAAAAAAACCTACCTGACTACCAAGTGGCTGTTTTCCTGGTTTCTTGACTGCGCCCTCACTTACCTGACTTACGTGGGTTCTGAGACAAAGAACTCAATCCTCAGTACTGCGTGTGGCACGTGCTTTACCTGATGAGCCTTCTCCTGGTCCCCCACCCTCCAAGTCCCATTCCCGGCTGACATTCACTGCCTCTTCACCATGCTCCACACAGTACGAATTCATCAACCCATTTGGCTTTCTTAACACCTACAATTAAAAGTACAGGAATCTCGCTGGGTGGTGCAGCGCCTTTAATCCCAGCACTCAGGAGACAGAGGCAGGTGGCTCTCTCTGAGTTTGAGGCTATCCTGGTCTGCAGAGCAATTTCCAGGACAGGCAGTGCTACACAGAGAAAGCCTGTCTCAAAAAACAAACAAACAAGCAAACAAAAAAAATACAGTAATCAATGTCTTCCAGCGCAAGAAAGTGAAACAGAACATTGAACAAAGCCGGGGCTGTAGCTCCTGTGGTAGAGGGCTTACTTAGCATGCAGCCCTGGGTTCTAAACCCAGCACTGCAGACTTTGGGTAGGTGTTGCATTCCTAAAAGTCCAGAACGCAGGAGATGGAGGCTAGGGGCCAGATGTTCAGCAGGGCTGTGGAGATGTCTCAGCAAGTGAAGGTGCATCCCACCAACCCTGACCACCTGATTTGGATCCTTGGGACCCGCATAGTAGAAAAAATCTGCTCCTACAAATTGCCTGTGATCTGTGTCCTGACATACACACACACACACACACACACACACACACAATGTTTTAAGTAAATAAAAATAGAATTCAAAAATTTTAAGTTCACTGTCTTCCTTGACTACAAAGTAAGTTGGAGGCCAGTCCGGGCTACATAAGACTCTGTCTCAAAAACAAAACAATTGGGACTGGAGAGATAGCTTAGCACTTAAGAGCACATACTCACTCTATTACAGAGTTCAGGTCTCAGCACCCACATTAGAAGGCTCACGACCACCTAGAGCTTCAGCTCCCGGGGGAGTCTGACACCTCTGGCCTCTGCAGGCACCTACACTCATATGTACAGACACATGCACACACAATTAAACATAAAAAAAAAATCTTGAAAAATAAATAGGCCAACCATGGTGGCACACACTTTTAATCTCAGTATTCGAGAGGCAGAGGCAGGCTGATCTAAGTACATTCAAGGCTGGCATCATCTACAGAGCACATTCTAGTCCAGCCAGGGTTGCATAGTGAGAGCCTTTCTCCAAATAAGCGAACCGTTTACCTGAGTACCCTCAGCCAGAAGCCAAGGTCCAGAAGCAATAGACTGCCAGCTTGCTCTCAAGGCGTGGTGCATAAGTCTCTAGTTCTACCAGTTCAGCCCCTTGTAGATGGCCACTCAAGAGGGCTGCCAGCTGTGGAAGAGGGTTTCCTTGCCTGGCCATGATTTCTTTGCAAGTGAAGAAAAGGAACCCAGCCAGCTGTTGGTACCAGCTTGAGTCAGAAGACCAGGGGACAGATGATGAGAGATGAGCTAGGAAAGACTGCTAAGAGGCTGAATCTTTACTGAGCTCTTGGGATTTAACAAAACTACAGCATGCTAAGTCTGCTGTAATTCAAGATAAATGGTGAAAGATTGCATAGCACGTGTTTATAAATTTTTAAAAATCATTCATCATCTGAAATCCAAATGTAAGCGGATTGCTTGTACTTACTTGGCAACCCTTCTTGTAGGTCAAGGTTTTGGCCGTGCTCACCCTGAGAACGAGGTGTCAAAGGGTCATCCGCAGGGAGTTTAGAATTTGATTAGATGAGATTGGGCATGTTTGGGTGGTATGGCCGTAGGCGCATAATCTGATTAGAATCTGCACAGATCCTACTGGCTACAGATTGCCTGAGTGCACATGGAGGCAGGGAGCCCAGAAAGCAGCTGCCAGGTTCCAAGTAAGAGAAGGGGCTCTGGACCAGCAAAATGGCTTGACAGGCAAAGGAGCTTGCCACCAAGACTAAGAACCTGCATTTGATCCCTAGAACCCACGGGTGGAAGGGAGAACCGACTCCCACAAGTTGTCCTCTGGCCTCCGTACATACACACACCATAGCCCGGGCACGCCCATGCGCATGCATGCAAGCACACACAACATAAATAGATAAGAGTAATAAAACAAGAGGAAGAGGAGGAAAATCTGACTTATGCTACAACGTGGATTGAAGATATAATATAAAAAAAAACAACCACAAAAGGACAATGATGCATTGGCAGGAGGGATTTACAAAACAGGTTCACAGAGACAGGAAATAGTAGGGTGGGTTCCCAGGGCTGAGAGAGGAGGAAAAGAAGGACTAAGAACTTCTGAGAAGACAAAAGTGCTCTGGATGGTAGCGATGGCTACAAAAATATGGAAGTGTAGTTACTGCCACTAAACTGCACATCAAAAATGATTTAAATGCTATACTTCATGTCGTGATATATTTTACCACTAAAAGAAATTTCTAGGTGAAGCCATTAGGTTTGGGGATCTTTGGGAGGACATTAGCATTAGTAAAAAATGCATGCCCCATAGATGATGGAAGATCTTAGATTCTTCTCTCTTCAATTCTTCCTGCAGAGAAACTACCTTCAGAGATGCCTGCCTGAGTTCTGATAGTATCCCATTCCTCTCTGTGGCCTGAACATTTACTTTCACGGTGTGGTAAGACTCCAAAACTGAAAAGCACACCTCAGACATCTCACACCTTATTTAAGAACCACCGTGAGTTTCAAGTAACAAGGTCAGCAACATCTACCTTCTCAGCACAATGGTTCCTATATAAATATTCTTTACTGGGGCTAGAAGCTGACTCATCAGTTAAAGAGTGCTTGGAGGACCCTGGTTCAATTCCCAGCACCACGTGCTGGCTAACAGCCATCTGTAACTCCAGTTCCAGGAGATCGGACATGCTCTGCTGGTCTCTGAGGGTACCGGGAACTTAATCGGCGCACAGACATATATGCAGGCAAAACATCCATACACTCCAAGTAAAAATAAAATTAAAAATAAAAAAAGCAAATACAATTTTTAAAAAAGAAGAAATGAAATATTTCTTCAAGCCAAGTGTGAAGGCACACAACTGTTAGCCCAGCACTTGGGAGAATGAGGCAAGAAGGTAGAGGCTAGCCAGGGGCTACATAACCAGTTCTTGGCCATCTTGGCTATTTAGGAAGATCTGGTTTCAAAACAAAAACAAGCAAACCAGGGCCTAGTGATACAGACTACTAGGTAAGTTCCAAGCCCAACCTAGGCTACAGAATACCCTCTTAAATAGAGTATTCTGAAATAGGGCCTATTTCAAACAAAACAAAACAGAAACAGCGTATGTGTGTATGTATATATGTGTGTATACATATGCATACGTTGTATAACAATTTCCTCAAACTGAATAGCACCTGTGAATATTCCCTGGGAGGGAGGGAGGAGGCATGAGGCTCAGGAAAACTTACAAGTCTAAGAAAGTGGAGTCCTGTAAAATTCATAAACCCTCTCCCCAAAGTTATACAGCAGCAAGCTGAGCCGCCTAGCTGCCCGTAAGTGAGGCAAGGAGCTCCAAGGATGAAACGTTCGTGATTCTTCATCCATACTGAGGTGAAAGGAAGCCTGGCTGAGTTAGTTAGCACAGAGCACTTCAGATTTCACTTTTGGACGGCATCATCCAGTAGCCCAAGCTGGACTCCAACCTGTTGATCACCCTGCCTCAGGTTCCAAAGAGTCAGGCATATCCTGCAAGGTTTCTTTTCTTTTTTTTTTTTTCCTTTACTTTTCTTTTCTCTTCTCTTCCTTTTTTCCCCCCTTCCTTTCTTTTTTTCTTGTTTGTTTTTTCGAGACAGGGTTTCTCTGTTGTAACCCTGGCTGTCCTGGAACTCACTCTGTAGACCAGGCTGGCCTCAGAGATCCGCCTGCCTCTGTCTCTGAGTGCTGGGATTAAAGGCCTGTGCCACCGCCCAGCATCGTTGTTGATGTTGTTGCTGTTGTTGTTGTTTGAGACAGCCTCTCTGTGTTGCTATGGCTGTCCTGAAACTCTATGTAGACCCTGCCTCTCGAATTCACAGCGATCCCCCTGCCTCTGCTCCCAGAGTGCTGAGATCAGAGAAGTGTGCCACCACGCCCGGCTAGATTTCATTTTAATCAAAGGAGTTAGAAATTCTGATAATCTGAAAGAAAGTTCCCCACAGGTGCCAAAGCAACAGGAACGAAAGCGACCGCAGGGATAGACGTCTCTGGAGGAGTCTCCGGGCAAGGAGCCGCGGTCAGGCGTTTAGAAACAGGACCTTGAGAGTCAGTTAGAATATTTTTTTAAACATGTTTATTTATACGAGGCCACTTTATGAGCTCATCTTTCAGTCCCCACGACTGGTAAACAAGAAGGCAAGTGAGGAGCGGGGGGGGGGGGGGGGGGGGGGGGGGGGACTACAGCTTTCTAGAGTGGATCCGGGATTTCCCCAGGGGGCGTGGCCTTGGGGCGGAGCGTTGGCGTAAGCTGTAGGCTCCACCCACCAGGCGGGGTTCGGCCGCTCCCCTTCCGCCCGCCAGGGGTCGCGGTTCTGTCCGAGCTGATTTTCTCCTTTAGTGAGCACCCATTCCGTCGGTCTTTTGCTCTCGCGAGAGAAAGCGCAAAGCCTGTTGGGAGGGATGCTCGGGCCGTGGGCTAGTCCAAAATGGCAACCCTGGAAGAAGAATTCACGTTGTCTACCGGAGTCTTGGGCGTCGGGCCTGAAGGATTCCTAGGCGTAGAACAGAGCGACAAAGCTGACCAGTTCCTGGTGACGGACAGCGGCAGGACCGTCGTCCTCTACAAGGTGAGGAGAGAGCCGGCGGGAGAGGCCGGCGGCCGGCTCGCCTCTGCCGGGAGCGGGTGGCTCGAGCTCCTCACGGCGTGGGAAGGGAAGCCGGGAGCGGGCGCGGCCGAGCCCCGGGGTCGCCGCGGTGGGACGCGGTTCAGAGGGGACCTCTGTGGGGCGGCGTGTCCCGAGCGGCAGGCGGCCGTGTCTCGGTGCACGTGGGACGCCCTGGACACCGGGGCCTCCCTTCTGGACGGCGGAGACAGCCCTGCCCAGGGCCACCGTCACCCTGCGGCTAGCTTGCCGAAGGGCCGAGCGGAGCCCGGGCTTCCGAGGATGACACTGACAGGTTGGAAATCCTTGTTGTCCGCTCCATCCTCCGCTCCTTGGGTTTTGTTTTGTTTTGTTTGGCGGGGGTGAAGAGGCAGAGATCGCTTGGTAGCCTGGGAAGATTGGACAGCTCTGTTTCGCACTGTGGAACCCAGGTTTGAGAAAAATCTCAGAAATGCAGCCGTCTTTCCCGCTTCGCAGCCTAATGCCTGGCTCAGCACACTTATAACCTTGTTTATAGTAATCATTAGAAGGCCGGTGTTTATCTGGCATTATCTACAGTTTCTTGTATCATTAAAAAGTTACTCAACTGCGTTAAAGTTATGGAGACAAGCTGCCAACAATCCCCTCTACTGTTGGTTTAGACTGTTCATCTTTGGGCTGTCCACTGGTTTGACAGTTCCTGGGTAGGAATACAGTAGTTGCAGACAATTGGGTGGACTGGATGCCACTTACACCAACCTAATTTTCTTTGCCCCTGTTTCACACGTCATCAATTTTTGAATGTATCGTTGTTTATAAACAGTGTCTTCAATTAATTTGCTTACTTTGATTTAAGCGTTTTGGGGAATTTTGTTTTGGAGACGGGTCTAGCTTTGAACTTAGAATCCTTCTACTTCAGCCTCTTGGGGCTACAAGTGTGAACTTCCACACCTAATTAGAATTTTTAATTGTTTTTTTTTTAAGATGACATTAACCATTAAGATGATCATAACCATTTTTTAAGTGTACATATAATGAAGTGAGTGGTAAATCCATTTACATCGTTGTACAGCCATCCCAACAATCCATCTCCAGGACTCTGAAAATCTGAGACATCTTCACAGCCCTGCCCTGAATGTCTGATCCCTCCCCCACCCGCCTCCTGAGTGCTGGAATTACAGGAATGCAAAATCTACAAATATATAAATGCAATTAAAAATAAATAAATAACTCCACTCAGGAACTTGAGACTAGAGGATATGGAGTTTGGGGCCAGCCTAGACTACACAGAAAGACCGTCTCTAAAAAAATAAGAAATAGTGCCTCTCTATTCCTCCCAGCCCCTGGTAACCAACATTCTCCAGCAGTCTTCCTTGTTTGAATTTAGATACTTCATAAAGCAGAAATCTCATTCAGTACTGTCATTCAATGGCTTCTTTTTCTGTTTGTTAAATCTAATTGTAACGTCTAAGCTGAATTCTTGACTTTTGTATTCTTTTGCCAGGTTTCTGACCAGAAACCCTTGGGTAGCTGGTCAGTAAAACAAGGTCAAAGTATAACTTGTCCAGCTGTATGCAACTTTCAAACTGGAGAGTATATTGTGGTACATGATCATAAGGTAAAGTGTAAAACTTGTATTAATATGTGTAACATAAGACATGTTATATGTGTGGCCTGTTCATTACATGTAAACAGGCAATAGAGTACTATTTAACGTGTGTGCTTTGATTCAAGGTTTTGAGAATATGGAATAATGAAGATGTAAACCTGGATAAAGTATTTAAAGCTACGGTAAGTTTTTGGATTTTTCTGACATATTTAATGATTGGTAAAATAGAATAACTCTAATGTCATATTTGTTATTTATCGTATTGCCTCTGAGCAAATGAGCCCATGGTTGTAGTCTATTTTCCCTTCTAGCTGTCTTTTCATATATCGTGATAACTATCTTAACTCATGTGTTAATAGATTAGAAGATGCAGGCTTTATTATCCCATGAAGATGGATGGTTTAAATAGACTGGAACTAGAACGAGCAGCAGTTGTCAACCTGAGGGTCGTACAACCCTTTCATAGGGGTCACCTAAGACCATCTGCATATCAAATGTTTACATATGATTTATAACGTTAGCAAAATTACAGTTATGAAGGAGCAACAGAAGTAATTATGGTTGGGGGTCACCACACAGGATGAACTGTGTTAAAGAACGGCAGCATTAGGAAGGTCAAAAACCACTGGGCTAGAGTGATGGCTCTGTAGTTAAAGAGTATTGGCCGCTCTTACAGAAGTCAAGTTCAGTTCCCAGCGCCCGCATGATGGTTCACAACCACCTGTTACTTCAGTTCCAGAGAGTCTTGATGCCTTCTGGGCATCTGTGGTCTCCTGCATGCACATGGTGTACACACAAACACATAAATGTTTCTAAAAATATAAAAATAAACCATGATTGGAGTTTGAATGGCGTATTTCTTGTAAGAGTAAGTTTGTTTTCAGTGTGACTTTGTTTAAAACAGAATAGACTCTACAAGTTTCTATATTGTGCATTTTAAGAGCTATATGTGATAACATCAAAAAGAACAGTTACTGGCTGTATCTATTCTGCTAGTAACCTAAAGTGTGTTAATTAACTTTTGTAGTGATAGAATGAGGATCTCGAATGAGGTTAATCTCAAAAGTTCCTGTTTTAGCCATGCGAGGTGATGCATCCTTTTTTTAAAATGATTTATTTGTATTTTATGTGCAGGAGTGTTTTCCCTGCTTGTATGTCTGTGTAACCGTGTCAGATCCCCTGAAACTGGAGTTACAAACAGTTGTGAACTGTCATGTGGGTGCTGGGAATTGAACCCAGGTCCTCTGGAAGAGCTGCCAGTGCTCTCAACCTCTGAGCCATATCTCTAGCCCCTGGTGCACACATTTGACCTCTGCTTTAATCCCAGCACTTGGGAGGCAGAACAGGTAGATGTCTGTGAATTTGAGGCCAGCCGGATCTAGGAAGTATCAGGCCAGCCAGGACTACATCGTAAGATCCTGTCTCAATAGTTTTCCAGTTCTAATAACTCTATAATTGATACATTTTAGAACTCCAAATGAGGCTAGTTCAAATCCAATATAGTTATTTCATAGATTCTTTTTTTTTTTTTTTTTTTTTTTTTTTTTCGAGACAGGGTTTCTCTGTTGTAACTCTGACTGTCCTGGAACTCACTCTGTAGACATGTAGATTAAAGTGATGTGTAGATTGAAGATGTGCGCCACCACCACCACTACCACCACCCACCACCCCATCCCTGCCCCCACTGTGTTGCTCTGGCTGTCTTAGAACTCACTGTGTAGACAAGGCTAACCTCAAACTCAGAGACCTACCTGCCTCTGCCTTCCAAGTGCTGGGATTAAAGGCATGCACACTATGCCCAGCATAAATAAGTCTCTTAGTAAGTGTTTTAATTCATGGCATATGCTGATAATGTCAACCCTTTGGGAGACTGAAGCAGGATCATGAGTCCAAAGTCAGCCCAGACAACATAGCTAGACACCTTCTGTAAAGCCTTCTATAATGTCTACATTGTATTACGTGTCTGTTATTTTAGAGTAAAATGTAAATTACTTGGAACCTTTTTTCCAGCTGTCAGCTGAGGTCCATAGGATCCACTCAGTGCAAAGGACAGAACCACTGGTGCTGTTCCGCAGAGGTGCTGCTCGTGGTTTAGAGGCCTTGCTTGCAGAGCCTCAGCAGAACATTGAAGCTGTCATATCTGATGAGGAAGTGATTAAGTAAGTTCCAATACTTGCATATGAATTTCTACCGGAAGAAGATGCACTCTGCATTACTTTACTACATTTTTTACTGTGTTTAAAGTTTTTATTCCCAGCACTTGGGAGGCAGAGACAGGCGGATCTCTGAGTTCAGGGCCAGCCTAGTCTACAGAGTGAGTTCTAGGACAGCCAGAGCTACAAAGAGAAACCGTGTCTTTTAAAAAAATGTATTTTTGTTTAGAAACATAAAGGGCTGTGGTGTAATTCAGTATAATAGCCCTGGCTAGCATGTCATAAGCTTAGAATTAATCCCTGGAATCCCAAGAGAAAAGTATCCTAATTAAATGTCTTATTGCTGGGTGTAATACTGGGGAGACAGGCAGTCAGATCTCTTGAGTTTGAGGCCAGCCTGGTCTGTATAACAAGTTCTAGGCCAGTAAGGGCTACATTAAAAAACAAAACACTTATGAGATACTGAGCAAAGTCCCCCAAATCCCCAAGAGCCTGTGAGCTTGTGGGATGATAGATAAGGAAGAAACAACCATAGTCCAGGTCAAATGTCAGAGACCTGGGTAGTCAGCTGATGCGGATGGAATGGGTAATCCTGAAAGTCCAAACTCTTTGGTTTTGTCATACTGCTCAACTGCCAAGTCAAAGCCCTTTCCCCTGGAGAAAAACATACATTGGTTGTAAGAGGAGGTGCTTTTGCTTTAAGGCCTCTGCTTTCCCAGTTCTGGAATAGTGCGGGTGAATAGCTCATTGGCATGGGGCTAGAACGGTCTATGACTTCCCATCTCTCCATGTTCATTACATATCACATTCCCTGTTCAGTTTGCTTGTGGCCTTTCCAGGTCCACCTGGTGGACACTAAATTTCTAGAAGCAAAGACTTGTGCTGAATAAGTGAGCAAGTGGACACCTTGATCTTAGTCTGACCCCAGCTTGCCTCTGAGGTATAAGCAGCTGTTCAGGGAATGGATAGCCTTTGGGATAGCCTTTGCCACAAGCTAGAGGTGCTGCCTAGTCATGGGTGTTTTAGCTTCCCTGTGGCTCATTCCCTGTTTCTTTTAGAAGGCAGACAAGAGTCTAATGTTAACCTAAGAACACTAGTACCCAAAGTAATTCTGATGAAAAGGGGATGGGGGACTCACTTTAAGTCCTAAGGGGACCACAGACTCCTCTCGTCTCCAGCCTCACAGTTTTCATTATTGTCTGAGAAGTTCAACAACCTGTGCTATCTCCAGAGTTGCATTCGATGGACAGCTACTGCAGCTGCCAAAGTAGGGGTTCTCTGTTGTCCTGGCTCCAAAAACACCATAATACTTATTAAATTCAATTGATAAATAATGTTTTTCAACTGATCAACTGATCTTTGTGTTTTCTAATTTTTCTTTCTTCTTTAAAGGTGGTCAGAGTTTTTCATGGTATTTAAACAGCCTGTTTTAATTTTTATTTCTGAAAAGGTAAGTGACATCTTTAATTTCTGGTCTTTGTGTCATTTTTTAAGTCACCTATGTTATTCTCAAAACCAAAATGAAATTTTGCTATTTCTCTTGGAAGATTATTTCTCTTTTGAACACTAAAATGCTAGTTAAAACTTTCTATGCCTAAATTAAACCAACATTCTTTTTAGCAGACTTAACTCACTTAATTTTTGTGGTATAAAAACCCCATGTGGTAGCCACAGCCGGAGCCTATGTCCTCCTAATGGAGACTCTGGTGTGTAGTCCCCAATAGCAATGTAAGCCTTGAGCCAAGTCTACTGGCCAGCCCTACTCTGCTTCTGTAGTGGTGTAATCTTTAGAACCTCATCCTTTAAGGATGTGCCAGGAAGTCAACAGCTCAGATTCTTTGGTGACGGAGAGAGCAGACAGATCCCTAGAGACTTATATTCGTGTCCTTGACCAGGTGGCCCAATATGGTGGGAATCCACTTCTTGTCTTTGCTGTCCCTCCACAAGCCCACAGCCCCTCAGGCTGCTGCTAGCCTTCTGCTGGGTCCTCTGCTGTCCAGTGACACCTGCCATGTGGTGTTTTCCCAAGGAGGAAACGAAACCAACATTTTTATAACATTTTAAATTTAACCAAAGCCATGCCTATAATTATAACATGCCTATAATCCCAGCACTTGGGAGAATGAGGCAAGAGAATTAAGAGTTTGAGCTCAGCTTGGGCTACATAGTGAGACATTGTCGAAAAAGACAAGGGGTGGAACTGTAGCTCATAGTTGAAGTGGGATATTTATAAAATAAAATTTTTTTCTTGCAGCAAGGGAATTATTTTGCTTATGTACGATTGTGCAAGTCACACAGCTTAAGCAAATACACACTCTTACTTGAAAAAGAAGAAAAATCTGCTAAACCAAATTTTACTGCACGCGTGGATGGGAAATTCATCTCCTTGATGTCCTTGAGTAAGTTTTCTTTAACACCAGAGGTGGTAAATGGAAGGCTGTTAGAGGGTTGTGTATGATGCAGATTCTTAAGCTTTCTATAGTTTTCTTTCATAGCCATTTGCAATAACTTTTTTGTTAGATTTAATATAAACAACAAACAATGTAATACCTACAAAAAAGAAAAGTCACACGTACCCAAGGATGATCTTGAACTCTGATCCTCCTGCCTCCACCTTCCAAGTGCTGAGATTACAGAGGTGTGTGCAACCTTGCCTGGTTTTATGAGGTGCTAGGGATTAAATCTAAGGCCTTATGCATACTAGGCAAGCACTGTTACCAATTGAAACACCTCCAGTGTTTTCGTACATGCACACACATTTCTTTGGCATTATTTAGTGTGTGTTTTTGTGTGCATGTGCCTTGGCTCTCATTTTGAAATCAGAGAACAATTGGAAGTTCTCTTCCTCCATCATGTGGGCTCCAGTCCTCAAACTCAGGTTGTCAGGTTTGGTAGCAAGTGCCTTTACCTTGCAAACCAATTTATTGACCACATTTATTAAAAATGTCATGTATTTGTTGAGGGTAAGCATCGAGTGATATGATTGTTCAGTATTCTAATGGGTTATTTATGGATTTGTAGTCTTCATCCTTATACATTTCACTGCAATAGGTACAAACTGTCCTTTCCCCATTACTAAACAATAAACACTTGTGCCCAACAGGCTCTGATGGGTGTATATATGAAACCTCAATACCAATATATTCAGGTGACACAGAAAAAAATCAGAGGTTAGTTAGAGCATTGATGCTCAAGGCAGTTGTGTCCGGTGGTGCTCGAAATGGTATTGCGCTCACCATCCTGGATCAAGACCATGTAGCCGTCCTGGGACCTCCGCTTCCAGCTTCTAAAGGTAACTCAACTCACTTGCCTCCAGTCTCTATCTTCAGCAGAATCTCACTAAGGACCCCAGATTCCCTAGCACTGGGATTACGTTGTGTACCGACATGCCTAGTGTCATCTTTCAGTTCGTGAACTCCATCTGTTTCTGTCTTCCTTAGTTTCCACTAGCAGTATAGCCTAGTCGAGTTTTTACTGTACAGTCAGTCACTGCCTTCCTTGGGTTAAATTATTCTCTTAGATGCTAATATAAATGTCGCTTCCTTCTTCGAGTTTTCATTTATGGGCTGTAGAAACACGGCTGGTTCTATGTGCTGCTCTTATCCCTGCAGCTTTGCTAAGTTTTATTTATCCATGCTCTTAGCGCCCATGTATGTGTGTGTTGGGGATTTTTCTCTGCAGATCATGTCCATTGTCAATAGAAACTCGAACTTCCAGTGCAGTCTAAGAAGCGGTGAGAGGGAATCCTTGTTTTGTTCCTTATTTTGGAGAGAAACCCTTCAGACTCACCAGTTAATCTGATGATCACCTTGGGTTTCTCATGGATGCCCTTTATCTTGTCAGTGAAGTTCGTCCATGTTTCTGGGTTGTAAGTGTTTTCACTGAGAAAGAGCTGTATTTTTGTTAGGTGCTTTCTTTATGTCAACTGAGCTGATCGTGTGTTTGTGTGTTGGTTTTTTTTTTTCTCCTTCCTTATATTAACATAATATGTGATCTTGGTTGATTTTCTTACATTGATTCACAATTTGATCTTGAAATAAATGCTATGGAGTTTAATTGGTCTTGGATTCAACTTAATAGCATTTTGATGACTTGGGTTGTTTCTTTATGTTGTGTTTTTTACATCTGTTCTCATAAGGTGTAGAGATATATGATTGTGTGTGGGGGTGTCTTTGGCTTTGGTCTAAGAATAATATGAACTTAACGGAGTGGGTAGAAAGTATTTCTTCTGCCAGGCAGTGGTGGCACACGCCTTTAATCCCAGCACTTGGGAGGCAGAGGCAGGCTGATCTCTGTGAGTTCCAGGACAGCCAGAGTTACAACAGAGAAACCCTGTCTTGAATAATCAAAAAAAGGCAGGAAAGAAGAATTCCTCCTATATTCTAAAAGAGTTTGGTGCTGATTTTATAAATGGTAGGATTCGGTGATGAGGTTGTCTGGTCCTGGTATTTTTTTTTTGTTGAGTGTTGTTTTAATTACAGTCTCAGATCTGCCATTTTGGCCTTCCCTGGGCCTTTTCCACTTCACTTTCTACATGTGCTATCTTGTGCACACTTGTTTGAATTCCTGTGGCAGTCGATCATTTCTATACATGAAGCAAACTTGCGTATTTACCTCTGCCTCCTTCCTGCACACCAGGATGTCATGTGTTTCTATTTAGGTCTGTTTCTGAACTTTTGTAACTTACATTATAGAATGCCTGTCCATATGGAACATAAAGTTTCAAACATTACAGACTTCAAAAGAGCTGCCACAAGGAACCAGTGGGCAAGTAAGTTTTGTTGTTGTTGTTGTTTTGTTCTGTTCAGGTTTGGGTTTGAGTTTTTGCTTGAGGTAATAAGGTATTGCTATGCAATCCTCCTGCCTTAGCTCCTGAGTACCAGAGTTACAGATGTGTGCCATAATGCTATTAGTTATTTGGATTTCTATTAAGTATCCTATGAAGAAAACTAGAATTACAGTTTAATTATTTATCTGTTTGTCTTTCAACACAGGGTTTCTCTGTGTAGCACTGGCTGTCCTAGAACTCACTCTGTAAACCAGGCTGGCTCACAGAGATCCATGTGCCTCTGCCACCCAAGTGCTGAGATTAAAGGCATGTGCCACTACCACCCAGGTGCAGGTGTTTTTTTTTTTCTAAGAGATTACATTTGGTTTGGTTTTTAAGAGTTTTTATATACTTATGACTTTTACAACACTAAATTATATAGCTAGTTTTAGGTCAGAGGGGAACAATTAGTTTGTTTTTAGCTTTCTTTAGTTTGAGTTTTTTATTTTTGTGTATTAAACTATAACCTAAGGTATTACTATTCCAAGTAAATTAGCCTTTTTATAGTAAGAGTTAACATGGAATTACTAAAAGAATTAAAATTTTGCCAGGTAGTCATGACACATTCCTTTAATCCCAGCACTCAGGTAGTAGAGTCAGCCGAATCTCTGAATTCAAGGCCAGAAACATAAACATTAAAATTACATTTATGTATGTGTATTTTGGAGCATGAGTGTGGGTGTCCAGAGAGGCCAGAAGAGGGCATCGGAACCTCTGAAGCTGGGATTACACGTGTTGGTGTGCTGCTGCCTGGGTGCTGGGAATGAAGCTGCAAGGCTCTCTTGAAGAGCAGCAAAGTCCTAACCTCTGAGCTGCCACTCCAGCCTTAATTAAAGATGAGGTTTCTCGGCTTGTGAATTTAGAAAAGTCAGTCACTCACATTTTACTGTAACAAACACTGAGCCAGGTGTGCCAGTGCATTCCTGTGATCCTAGCACACAGGAGAACCAAGAGTTCATTGACCAGACTGGGCTGCATGAAGAGACCCTGTCTCAAAAAATCCAACCAAATAACTTTAAAAGGTCACTTAGATGATGCTTCATTTAAACTTGACTCAATAAGTAGTACATATGGTGTTCTTTTAGAAAGTTGATTTTAACTGGTCATAGTGGCACATGTCTTTAATTTCAGTGTAGTTGTTGGGCTGCTGTGTCACTCACCAATGAAGACATGGAGGAGTTTTCATATGTGCAAACTCTGCCAGACCTCAGCAGAAGGAACCACTATCATAGCAAGCACCATAATGGACAGTGGAAACCCTGAGCATCCCAGCTCAGGTTTTTTTATTGATCCAAAACTCCTTAGGTATTCTACTGATAGCACATGCAGATTATTACCAATCAAACATCCCCCACATAAATCCAACATTTCAAACAATACAAAATCCCAAGACCTAGGGTAGCCCCTCATCCAACAGTGCATAAAACAATATTTTAAGTACAACTGAAAATAAACTTCTACAACAATTCCCCTTTTCTATATAACCCAGTCAAAAAAAATTGGCTTCACCTTTATAACACAGTTTAACACTACATCACCAAAATTATTTCCAAGAGGAATAATCACAAAGACAGGACTAAATGAAACCAAACATCTATCAAGCTTTTCACAATGTCTTTGGACAGCAGAAAAACATCAGTGTCCAATTATCTGGAATTCACTCTCAACCTTCTGAACTCCTCCAGAGGGCTTGGCTCACTTCTCTGGCTCTGCCCTCTGCAGCACACACAGCTTGTCCTTCAGGCTCTGTCTGGCTTCACTCTACAGCTGGGGCTCTTCTTGGTGGTCATCCTATGGTACTGGCCTCTCCAAAACTGCTGGGGTCCCTTGCTGCAACTGGGCTGCACTTTCACCAATCCTGAGTTATTTTCATGGTGCCAAGCCTCAACTTCTTTCTCTTCATGACCCCTTCATTCTGGGCCTTCAACTCCCAATGAGTTTGTACCTTCACTAATATCCTCTCCTGGGCTCTCTTCATGGTGCCAAGCCTGAGCTTCTTTACATGACCCCCTTAAACTGGGCCTTCAAGGCTGCACTTTCACCAGTGGCCTATCCTGGTCTCTCACAGTGCCACACCTTACCTGCTTTCTAAAGACTGCTTCATACCTTCAAAACTAGCACCACCTGGGTGACAGAGTACCAGGTTCAGCTGCCAACAAAGATACAACCTCAGCCAGTTCTGGAAAAGAGTTTCTGTATGCTGACCCTGAGGAAACACTTTCCAGATTTTAAGATAGAGTGTGATTTGCAAGAAAAACGGCCAGTCCTTGTCTGCAGGAAGGGTTCCCTCGTTCCCTTCAAGTTACCGCTTGTAGACAGATTTGTAGGGAAAAAAAACAAACTTCAGTTTAACTAAGTGGCTTTTGGGCTCTATGCCCCTGCTTCCAAACCAGGGATTCCTGGGCCTGTGGGAAGAATATCTGACAAAGTCCTGGCAGTTTGGCATTCTTTTCACCACTGCTACAGGGAAACATATACCCTCTTCATAGACCTCAATTACAAGATCCTCTTGGACTTCACACACATAAAAAGCCATAAACAAATTTAGTTTATAGAACAGTACACTCTGGTTTCTATTTCCCGTTCCCTACTGCTGCCAGTGGCAGGAGGAAGCGTCAGCTCCATAATCAGGAAAGGCAGTTAGAACCTTGTTTTTTCCCTGTTCCCTGCTGGATTATTTGTTTTTAACCATGAAAATGTCTTTCTCCATTCTGTGGCTCTCACTTTTGAGTCCTCTTTTCACAATTTTCTCTTCATAGAGACTTAATTCCTTTCTCTCCCCCCTCTTCCTCCAGGAGCCTCCAGTTAATACCTTAATCTCTATCCTCTGAGAGATGACTTAGCTTCCCTGAGTGTACTTTACCAGGTTCTGTGAGATCGGGAGTTTCTTTCTCTTTTTCCTTGTGTCCACGTTTTAGCTGGCATGATGTCCTGCTTTAGAGAAAGAGAAAGGAAAGCTAGAAAGACATCTTCACTGCTCTTGCAGCCGGCCTTGATACAGAATGAGAGAAAGGTAGAAACCGTCATAGCCTTTTTTAGTCTGCCCTAATCTTGGAGAGGACTAGCTGACAGTGAGTCAGACAGCATCTCAGCTCACTATCTGCAAACTCAGTCTCTCCACCTTTTGTTTTTTTAAGTAAGAATCAACACACTAAGGACAGAGAAACCAACTGATGGACAAACCAACCAACGAACCCGCCAACCAACGCCCACCACGGCTCTTGGGCTTCAGACCTTTTATACACTACGGCAGAAGTTCCCACAAACCCAAGCAGCACACAATTCCAAGAATAAGCTACAGGTGCCAGAATGACTGCACCTAATCAAATTATAGCCACCAGCATCAAACATTCATATCCAACTCATAAACATCTACCACACCTGGGTTGGGAACATAAACCTAGTCCAAACGCCATTTTGTGTTTTTAAAGAAACCAAAATAACAAAAACTTCTACCAAGTGTATGAGGCAGAAGCAGGTGGATCTCTGGGTTCAAGGCCAGCCTGGATTACACTGTGAGTTTTAGAACAGCCAGGGAGGGCTACATATTGAGACTCTTATCTTGGAAAAATAAAGAAACAGTTACTTTTGTTCTGAGATAGTTTATGCAGTGTTATTGTTACGTGGTAAGCTTGAGTTAAAGAATCACTCTGTGTGTCCATCAGTGGCTGAATGGATAAAGACAAAGGTAGTATATATTACATAGTGGAACTGGAGTCATAAAGAAGGATAAAATGTTATTTGTAGGAAAGGTAGATGGAAATTTTTAAAAATCAGGATTTTCTGTCATTGCTGAATCTAGACTTATGTGTGTGAGACACGAGAGGGGAGCAGGGGAAGTGGAAAGAGGTGGGTGGGGCAGTGAACAAGGGTCGAGGGGAGGGAACTGTGAGTGTATGTGAAATAGAATGAAATCTGTCATTTGGTGCAGTGAATATGCTGATAAGTTACAGGCTTTTATAGAATCAGGTTTTAGGAAAAATATTTGCTTATTTTTAAACTTTCTTTTCAGCTCTGGTATTACGGGGAAATACTGTTCATGCTACATGGAAAATGTCTAACTGTGATTCCGTACAAGTGCGAAGCATCATCTCTAGCGGGTGCTCTTGGGAAGCTCAAGCATAGTCAAGAGACAGGTAGGAACTTCTGCACTTTTTTTATCAACACAGACCATTGTATTAGCTCCTGGTTTCTTTTTTTTATGGTTTTTCTAAACAAGGGTCTCTGTGCTGCCCTTGCTGTCTTGGAACTTAGACCAAGCTGGCTTTGAAATCAGTTCTGCCTGCCTCTGCCACCTTAGTGGTGGGATTAAAGATGTGCACCGCCACACCCAGCCAGCTCCTGATTTGGATAACCTTCTATTTAGAGGGCTGGCCTTAATTTTGAAAATTGATACTGTTCGTTGAAAATTTTCTGACCAAATCACTGGACCTACATCACAGGTACTGAAACACACTGAAAAGGCATTTGCTTTGTTTGTTTTGTTTTGTTATATTTTAAGATAGAGTCCCACTCTACCCCTGGCTGGCCTGGAACTCAATAAGATCAGCCAGCCTTTGCGACCCAAATAGGATTAGAAGTATGGGACACCACACCCAGCCACACTGTTTCAGTGCCTGTGTTCCAACTTTAAGAGCTATGGCATCAGCCCAAAGGCAAGATCAGTAAGCCTTGGAGTTTACCTTGTTGTAATTTAAAAAGTCCTACTGCCGATTCCTGGTCTTGTGAGGTGGCTCCTGGGCAGGCAGCCATGCTGAGCGTGGTTCTACAGTACACCCATCCAGTCTTAGATTGGACATCTGTGAGCCAAAGAGGATGAGAACTGGTTTCTCTGGAGCCAAGGGCAGGGGCTTAACTCATTTATTGGGGGAAGGGCTTAATCCTGATATTTAGCCAGGGAAATGGTCCCTTTATCCCAGGAACGTCAGTGGAAGCTCATTGGTTAGGACAGGCAGTCCCACTTGCATATTGGGGTTATGGCTTGGGCTTAGGTATTTTCCAGGGACCAGAGGGATAGGCTGGATAGGAGGGATAGGAAGTGTTTAGTTGTAACTCCGGATAAACAATTTTACCAGATCATGCCCGCTTGGAGTGGGTGGTGTTTTGCTGTGGTTTGTAACCTGTCAGCTGTTCTGGAGGGGAGGGGCCAAATCCCTGCCAGCTCCTCAAAATGAGAGCCTGGGGTCTTAAAAGCACCCTTGACCCACTTAGCTGCGTAACAATCCCGCATTACCTGTTCAGTATAGGTGGTATGGGTATTCAGCCCTCAGCTATCAGTGGAATCAGAATCTGAAGCCTCTCAAATTGTGCATAAGTGGTTTCCTTTTGTTGTTGTTTTATTTAATTTGATGGTGTTAGGTAAGAATAGTCCAGTAATTTATGTTTTGTGTTTCCTTAGGCACTCATTCCATGCCCCATTTTGTAAACTGGGAAGCGTGTTCAGGATATGAACTTGACTCCTACAGTACAGAGCAGTCGAGAACTGTAAGTTCAGTAGTTGAATGAGAAGTATTAGTGCAAATGTGAAAAAAAAGGAAAAGGCTGTTATCTTAAAGGTTCCTATCTATGTACCTCTTACATTGTCTTAATAATAGGGCTTCAGCATCGTAACCTTATTGCCTTTATCCAAAATCCATACTTGTAAATCTAGCTGTTAATTTTTAAAGTATTTATTTACTTTATGTGCTCAAGTGTATATATGCACTCTACGTTCATGCAGGAGCCAGCTGAGTTCAAGAGATAGTCAGATCCCCTGCAACTGGAATTAATCGGTGGTTGTGAACTGCCATGTGGGTGCTGGGAACGAAACTCATCCTCTCCAAAAGCCACAGTTGTTCTCATTAGTTATACTGAGCTATCTCTTGCCCCAATATGTGTTTATTTTTAATGATATGTATGGTATTCACTAAGTCCCAGGTAGGAATAGGCCAGTTTGCAACTAGCAGCAATACCTTCCTGAGTATAGAGGTTTTATTTTATTTTATTTTATTATTTATTATTTATTATTTTATTTTATTTTAAGCTATAAATAGAGAGTAGGAGCAAAGCTGGATGTGGTGTCTCATGCCAGCACTTAGGAGTCAGGGTGGGGAGGATTGCAAGTTTAACTCTGAGCTACATAATACATTCCATGCCAGCCTAAATTAAAAAATCTTTATGTATTTAATTTCAAAGTTGTAATAAAATAATTTTTATAATAAAGTCTTGTTTTTAAAAATACATGATTGGGGCAGGAGAGATGGTTCAGCAGTTGAGAGTACCTGCTACTTTGCAAAAGACCTAAGTTTGGGTCCCAGCACTCATTTCAGACAGCTCAGAACTGCCTCCAGGGGGACCCAAAGCCCTCTTGTAGTTGCCTCCTGCACATACACATACCCCTATAGAATGCTGACCTATAAGAAGAAAGGGTTGGAGCTGGAAAGGTGACTCAGTGGTTGAGAGTACTGGCTGCTCTTATAAAGGGCCAGGGTTTGTTCCCAACATCCACATGGCAGCTCAAAATCATCTGTAACTCCAGTTCAGGGGATCCATCTCCCTCTTCTGGCCTCCATGGGTGCTAGGCACACAACATGCTACACATGCATACATATAGGTGAAACACCCATGCACAAAAAATAAAGATAGCTGGACATGGTGATGTGTGCCTTTAATCCCAGCACTTGGGATGCAGAGGCAGGCAGATCTCTGAGGTTGAGGTAAGCCTGGTCTACGTAGTATCAGGATACCCAAGGCTACATAGAGACTGTCTTAAAAAATAAAACTAATTAAAATTTTTATAATAAATCCTCAATATATATTTTTGGGTATATGCACATTCCTAGTACGCTAATCTGTTTCATATTCTTCTAGATTTTTTATTTGTCTTTTGCATTATTTTGAAAGCCTAATCAATTTTCTTACAGTTGAGGAGAAAAAAAATTGAACCGGGTTTACAGCCAGAAGTTCCAGGATCCAAACAACTTTTGTCAGTAATAAAGGTAAATTTTTTAAAATCAAAACTGAAAATGGAGCTGGTGAGATGGCTCAGTGGGTACAGGCACTTGTCCCAAACACCTGGTGACCAAGTTTGATCCCTGGGACCCTTACAAATACGGAATGAATGAACCCAATCCACAGCGTTTATTTTTTGTGTATGAATGTGCATCACCTGCCTGCCTGCGAAGTTAAGTTATTATGTGGGAATGGAACCCAAGTCATCTTTAAGAGCAACAAGTGATCTTAGCTGCTGAGCCATCTTTCCAGCATCCATTCCACCTGTTCTGATAGTTAACGTTAGCTGTGGTAAACATTTGTATAGTGTATTACCTTCATCGGAGCTGGTGCAAAATTTTGCCTTATTTGGCTCTTATTATTCTGATGAGATTAGTGATCTGTTGGTTTCCTCTGTTGGTTTATAATGTAGTCTGTGAGATCTGGCTTTATAAACCCTTGCATTTTTCCTCTGCTGTGTGTGTGTGTGTGTGTGTGTCTGTCTGTCTGTCTGTCTGTCTGTGTTGTAGAATTTAATGTCACCTTGTTTGCTTCAGTGGGTTGCATGGATATTATTCACATTTTGAGAAAATGTGCTGGGAGGTTTTCTTTAGTTCAGAGTGACACTTCTTAATATTCCTAACCCTAACCCTAACTAAACTTTTTAATACTGCCCTTTCAGAAAAATTCTGAAAAGCACATTGAAGTAGAACTACGTAAATTTTTGGCTAAGTCAACACCTGAATTTCATACTATAATTGGAGATATAGTAACAGCACTTCTGGAAAGATGTAAAGCAGAGCCATCGTTTTATCCCCGTAACTGTCTGATGCAGCTCATCCAAACACGTGTGCTTTCCTACAGGTACGTGTGTCTCTCTCTTCATATTCAGGATACTTCACCCTATTTTTGTACTTGTGGTTTTTCTATGTAGAAATGTGTTCTGAGGAGATGGCTCAGTGAGTAAAGTGTGAGGCCTGGAGTTTTCCTCCGAGAACCCCATAAAAGGTTGGTGGGATATGGCAGCCCACCCACGATCCCAGTGCATGAGACATGAGGGTAGAACTAGCCAAAACTTCAGTCTCTGAGTTCAGTGGGAGATCCTGCCTCTCATAAGGTGAAGAGCAATGGAGAAAGCTACCCAACATTACTCCAGGACAGTGGTCTCAACATTCCCAATGCTGTGACCCTTTAATACAGTTCTTCATGCTGTGGTGACCCCAACCATAAAAGTATTTTCATTGCTACTTTTTAACTGTAATTTTGCTATTATTAAGAATCATAGTGTAAATATCTGATGTGCATATGGTCTTAGGTGACCCCGTGAAAGGGTCATTCTACCCCCACAGCAGTTATAGCCGATAGGTTGAGAACCACTGTTCTAGGGCCTATGCAGGCACGTGCACACACATACATGTATACCTACTCATAAGTAAACATGCTTAAGTTCATACCACACATACATAAGGAAAGGATTGCCAGCTGGGCGTGGTAGTAGGCTTAGTTGCCAATCCTGTTGCTGTGATGAAATGGCTTCACCACATAGACTTTACTCTCGTAGCATCACATAATCGACTGGTAGATCCTCTTTATAGGGACATTGCCTGGCCTCAATTTTTGCATCTTTGTCCTCAAAACCATTGCTACATGGACAATGCTGTTGGCTTCTGCTATAAGCTCAAGGTATCCCTGGACCACAGGTATATCAGCTTCTTTGTGCCAGTCCTAGGAAAACATTTTGCTAAGCAATTCTGTTTTAAGGAGCAGGGAACTCTTCAACTTAGACTTCCTTTAAATGAACCTGTATAGTCACAAGATAGTCTCTGAGGGATGGAGTTTTGCCCTTGTGACAGCTTTCCTCTTGTCCAATTGTAAAAGAAGTTTCTAGTTAAGAACTTTTGATCTCTTTAATAGTTACAGGTAGTTTCTCAAGCAAACTAAATGATCTCTTTAAACTAGTCCGTTATTGCTCAGTTCAACTTCATGTACGTTCTCAGGGCATTGGCAGAATGAAGCCAGGTTCTGGGTCAGAAACCCACACAAATGTCCCATAGCCCAGTTTCTAAAAGGCCCCTTGTTGAATTGTCTGCATTTCTCTTAGCACTGCTGTTTTTAGGTTCGCGCCTGAATGGCTTCTAAAGCTTTCCTTCCAGCATTTAGCTACTTTTTGAACCCTAAATACCAAACTCTTCTACTTCTAGCCTCAAAAAGTTCCAACAGCCTGAGAAACACATAGGCTAACACAGCATCTAGAAAGAAACTAAGACACTGTGATGGTGCACGCCTGTAATCCCAACACTTAGCAGGCTGAAGCCGGAGATTATGCAGCTGAGGCCAGCCTGAAATACATAGTGAGACCCTGTCTTTGAAAAAAGAATGTGGGGCTGGAGAGATGCCTTAGCAGTTAAGAGCACTTGCTGTTCTTGGAAAGGACCTGAGTTTATTTCCCAGCACCACAGCCATCTGTTACTCTAGTACCAGGAAATCCAGTGCCTTCAGTGGTGCCCAGACATGCAGAAGGCAAAACACTCATAAAATACATTTCTTGTTTTAATTTTTTTATTTCTTTTTTTTTTTTGGTTTTTTCAAGACAGGGTTTCCCTGTTGTAACTCTGGCTGTCCTGGAACTCATTTTGTGGACCAGGCTGTCCTCAAACTCAGAGATCTGCCTGCCTCTGCCTCCCAGGTGCTGGGATTAAAGGTGTGTACCACCACCACCTGGGTTACTAATTTTTTTTGTAAATCATAATAATTGACTTATTTCTGGCTTCAGCTTGTGCCCTGGCCTGATGGACATTGCCCTAGAACACACAGATGTGCAGATGTTACAGTTGTGCCTACAGCAGTTCCCAGACATTCCTGAGTCAGCCACCTGTGCCTGCTTAAAACTTTTCTTGAGGTAAGTTAGAATCTATGCTCTCATTCCTGCACGTCCTTTAAATCTGCAACTTTTACTTCTAAAACTTAGAATGCTTAGAAAATGAACTTCCAGATGCTCAAATAGTGAGAAGACTAACCTCTTGCTTTCCATTGACATTGTAGCATTGGTGATGACTGTCTCCGAGACAGTAATATCAATATGGAGTCGGTTTTTGATTATAGTGATCCCATACAAGATGAGAAAAAGGAAACGGAAGAGCAAACTGAAATTGTTCAGAATGGCTTCAGTCCCAAAGACAGCAGCTGCAGTAAAGATAATCAGCAGTTAAATAAAAAGCTCGGAGATGCAGCAAAGGAGACCATCTCATTCCCCATGACCTCATGTCCTGTGACACCAAAGCGAGCAGCTCTGCTGTATCCTTCCAGACAGTTTCCATTGCTGTGTCCATCGAGGGTATAGTTAACGTGCCAGGTGGTAACTAAGGCATGATTAATTTTTCTTCCAGTTTTTTTGTATCTGCTTAAAATGGATTATATTCAGTGCTGCTTTGAACTAATTTATTAAACCTGTTTTCTCTCTCCCCCTCTTCCCCCCTTTCTCGCCTCCATTTCTTCTGTGTGAGGG